>VZRQ01004230.1:586987-613344 GCA_013397975.1 Machaerirhynchus nigripectus | reverse complement strand
GGCTCGGCTCGGCGCGGCCCGGCCCGGCCCAGCCCCGGCCCCGGGAGCAGGACAGCGCTCCAAACCCCCCACTGAGGATGGCCGGCTCGTCAGGCTCCTGCCACCAACCAGACCTTTTCCATCTTCCCACTTCACGCTAGTCTGAACTACTTTCCTTAAAAGGAGTAACATTTCTCTCTGCTGTGCCCAGGGCTGTCTCACTTAGAACATCATTGCTGGAAGGAGGAATTCCAAGAGTGCTCAACTATGTCCAACCAATGCTTCCATGATCACCTTTGTTGTGTGTTACTGCTTGTGCTTATGTTAAAGATCTGCCCCAGGCAGAACACGGGACTCAGACAATGTTCGATGATTCGTTCAAGCCTGTAACTTCTCCTGTGGAAAAGGTCTTTTACAACTGCAAAATGGCACTGGGAGACTAGCCAGGTCTTAGGCAGGATACATTATCTCATGTTTGCATTTGTTTTTTCTCAAAACCTTCCATGACAGAAGATGGAGGAGATGTTATTTCAGTGATCTATCTCACAAATCTGGAATATAGTCATATAGGTGACTATGTGTCCTGATGTTCAACCACGAGCAAAACTCCATTTAAAAGTGGATATCCTCCTTTACTCCCATCAGGAAAATAAGCCATGCATGAGTTACCATCAGTGCTGGATAGACCAATTTCCAACTGTATTTATACTCTGCCTCTCCAGCAACTTAACAGCAAAACCAAGTGATGTCCTGAGGGCACAGCTGATGCCTGAACTCTTGGGTGAACCTTGCAGCTGGAGAAGCAGGCTGAGGTCAAAAGAATACAGAAACCTCCAATGTGCTTCCACCAACCTGAATGTGACCTGATGCCTCCCCCTATTTCTTCTAGCCATATCTTCTCCACAGCATAGTTTTGGGGGCATTGAAGGTATTTCTTTTATATATTTACAGTGAGTACTACAATGACTTTTTGGTGGGAATATGATAAATAAATGCATAACTGAAGTTTGCTGTGCTTTAACTAAATTTTAAAAAAAATTAGGGGGGGAGGTAAGATAATTAGAAGCTTTACATGAAAATGGCCATTCAGTGAGGATAGATGACCCAGCAGAGAGGCAAAACACATCCATGATTCCTTGAGCAGGATTCGTTCTGATTCAAACCCAAGAGTAGCTCATGTCAGTTTTTAGGCTAATGTCAGGGCTGGTGACAACTACTACCCTCACAAATAACTTGGAAGGCAAGACATCCAGTTCTGGAGACCAAGCTGTCACAAAGGACCTCTTAAACCATCCTTTTTTAAGTGCAACTGTCACAGGCAGCATCGACACATAACAAGACTGGCATGGCCATGCTAAAATGGATCATAGAGGCACAGCCTGAGAGGCTGCAGGTTTAACTACTGCCTGGAATAAATGCTGACTGTAAACACCTCTTTAAAGACAAGCAAAACCAAATGCATCATTCAATCTCTGGGGCTCTGTTTCTCTTACACAGATTTTGAACCTCAGTGTATCCAAGCAGTGATTTTGGCAAAGTAACTCATGTTCCAAGGCCCTCTTCCATAACCGCAATGACCAGTACAGTTTTTAATGACATCCAAATGAAGCTGATTTTTTTAACTTTGAAATGGTGTGAAGTAATACACTCTTGAGTTCTGGATGAGGTATTTGTTGCTACTCAGGTGAGAAATGTGACTTTCTGAGTTATTCAAACATGGGAATTAAACCCACAAAGGCAATAAAACCTCTTGAATAATCACTGTTCAACAAAAGCCTGCTGATTAATAGCCATTAAAGAATACAGAACTACAGAGTCATTGACTTCCATTAAAGTGATAGTGGATACTACAGTTAGAAGATGTTTCAGACTAAGAGTGTTTAAATTTTTCAATAAAAATAATCATTAAAAAAAAAAACCTTGAAACTTGGGTACTTTGTGTGCACTTCTTTAAGACTAATATTTTATTACTAATTTTATTGGGTGGAGAAAAAAGAAAAGGTGGAGAAAAGGCATTTCACAGCAGTAACTAAGACAGAAAGCATTATCTGGAGGCCAAAGAAAGTGTGCAACCATCTGTAAAATAGAATATGCCTTTAGAAGGCCCCAACTGTGGCTTATTTCAAATAAATGTTTCAGCAGTGAACAGGAGATGTAAAAGATTAAACTATAAAAAGAAAGATAGCCATCATGTAGGAAAGGTAGCATGGTTTCCAGGGAAGATATTTTCAGAATCAGAATATTTTCAGTTTCTAATTTCCAAATCTGTCTAACAAACTCCAGTATACTAGAAGATTTTAGCAGTTGGAAACCATTGCTCTGCTGGAAGGAGCATCACAAGAACACTGTTTGGTGAATGAGTTTTTGAAACTTTTGGAACAGCAGGAGACTATATTTTACCACAGCCAAACTATGGAGCAGAGCAGAGAAGGTCTGGTGGCAGCAACCACAGTCAGCACAACTCAGATATTGCTAGACAAGTCACAGTGATGAGGCAAGTCGGGGTCAAGCTGGGAAGTCAAGCTGAAAGATCAGAATCTTCATTAGAGGGGTGCATGGGAAGGCACAAGCATGGCTACAACAACTCAGGGAAGGGCAAAGAAGGAATATCAGAGCTTTAAAAAGCTTCTAAGTGATGCTGGGGAGCCCAAAGGAGATTTCTTACAGCTTTCTCACAAAGCTGTCTCCTCAGCAGCCTCACCCAGAGTCACACCATTGCATCATGTCGGAGCTGCTTTGACCATTGGCTGCCAAAGCCATGGGAGCAGAGTAGGGCTCTTGGCCCTCACTTACATACTGGTCAAAATCTTGTGTCATATTCTCTTACATCTCCTTTTTCTGCACAGAGCTAAGATGACAGTGACACATCTGTCCCAAACATGTCATAAAACTGGACATATTTTCTTAATGTGCAGTATAAGAATTTGCCTCTCACTGTGATTGAAATGTGAAGGAGACACATCTGGAAGTCAAAAATGGTGGATACATACTACATTTAAGTGAAGGATGTAGTATATTTATGACTCAAATACAGTGTTTCCAAAATACAAGTGGATGATGAATCTGCAAAATACTCTCCCACACCAGTTAGAACACTGAGGTCAGCAGAGAGGGTTGTGAAGCAAAATAACATTTGTTAAAAAGAAGATACTTGATGCTAATTGACTAAAAATTACCCCTACAGGGAGTTATCCATTCTTATACCATTATAATGGAGACAGTCTCCACTAGCATGTCCTCTAGTATAATGACTGTATGGTTTTACATCAATAAAGTATCTATACAGGTACTAAGTTCAGCTGCTTCTAAACCCCTAGTCTTTCATTTTGTCCTTCAGGAAAGGAAAAATGAAATCATGTTAAAGAGTGCCTTTCACTCTAAGCCACTTTACAAAAACTGATAAAAAGCTATATATAGTGATTACTTCACCAGCCTTTGAAATGCTGACATCTTTGAGGCGAGGTACAAAAAAGGTTTATAAATCAGAAAGCCAAGCCACATTACCTTTTCAACATGTGAGCCATAACCTTTCCTCTTAAGTGACAGTAGACGGATACAGCTATTTTACATAGCTGTAAAAAAAAAAAAATTGTATTTATGTACCCTTCCAAATAAGTTATTTGCATACAGTGTCATTTGCCAAAAGTCAAGTGGAGCTGATCAGGCTCTGCCTTGTTCCAGCCACCTTGTAGGGTGTTGGCAAAATCGTCTCAGTTAGCAATGCATGGAAATAGCTAATCTTCAAATCTGGTATTCCTATCATTTTTGTGGACAGCAGAGTCTGTCAGAAGACTGTTTTCTAAACTAAGTGTGCAAAATCTCTGTGTACTCCCTAGATAAAAAAAAAATATTCAAGGCTTGATGTAAAGTAAACTTTGATTATACTTTTAATACTGCCTATTAGACAACCAGAAAACAAACCATTAATCCATCATCTAGACTTCAAGGCATTGCACTGCACAGCCAAATATTTCTTTCCATGGCTTGTTGCAGAAGCAATAGAATTTTAGCTCTAGGAATCATAGGAATCATCAAAATCATGAATGAAGACTCACTTGAAGTAAAAAAAAATACTTTGCTTAAATGTGATTGTAAGTTTAAATGTTGCAAGACCCACTCTCAGGCAGCAGGGAGCAGGGAGAACATTTTTGATGAGGCTCTGAGAATTCCCCTAAACCTATGGCTTCCATACAGTGTCCATACAGGCAGCAGATATACACCCAGCTGAGCATTTGGCCTGAAGTTATTCTCTGAGTGGATATGTAAACTCACAAGAATGATGCTAGGTAGATTATGGTGTCACTTCATGTGCCCAGATCCATCAGAACAAGCAGGTGAGAATGCCCTATTAGCCAACTCCTCATGAAACTGTTCTGTAAGAATCACACTAATATATTTTTGGGTTCTCGGAGGTGACTTTTCTAGGGCAAAATACACAGGTCTTCAGGATAGATTCTGAAACATCTAAGATGTAAACTCCTGTATTTAAAACATTCCTCTAGGCTCCCTGTGTAAAAGAAAAATATGGAAATGAAAAGAAATAGCTCCTTTCCAGGCAGTGAGTCATCTGATATTACCATAGACGTCTAAATAGAACATGTAAATCATGCCTCAGAAGTGTCTTCTTCTCTCCATGAACTATAAAAAGAGTGTAAACAACTGGCTCAGATATAAATGTCTGCAGTGTAGATGATCAGAATGGGGTGAGGTATATCCACCACCAGAGCATGGGAAGATGCAGACAGTAAGACAACAGGTCAGGCTCAGGGTCTGAGAGCACACACCACCAGTTCATGACTGGTTTCGCATTGTGCCATTACTGGTGGTAGCTAATGCTGCAGCATTAATAAGTCCTTCCTCTACCCTTCCTCTTCCCACAGCGAGTTGCTGACAAATATTCAAATCAGCGAGTTGCTGACAATAATTCAAAATTAAGAAGACAATCAACTCTGGGCCAAGTATTTAAAACTGAAAAAGACTTAGAAAAAAAATGTACTTATTAAGAAGTTATATATTTAGAAGGAAACAATTCTTTAGAAGGAAATTAGAAGAAGAATTCTTTAGAAGGAAAGCAATTTTTTCCCTAAAACTTAACTGGTACAAAATTAAGCAATCATTTTAAATAACTGCCTGTGAAAAAAAGGAATGGTCAGGGTTCAGTTTTTTGCTGACCTTTACATGAACAAGATGTAGTTGAGCTGCTGCTCAAGATTCACACACGATGACGTTTCACATCCGTACAGTACTTTGCGGTGGAGTTCACATTAACATTTCAGCTTGGATCATGAGGACACTTTTGAAGTAAACCTTCCAGTTTTCCCTTCTTATGATGTGCTTTGGTTAATGTAACAGAGCAATCTAAGGGCTCACGGACTGGATTCCTTTCAAGGAAAAACAGAAGCTGAATTTGTGCTCCAGGACTGCACCCAAAGCATTACAATCACTGGCAGACCAAACTGGAGCTAGTCTGAGGTGATCCACATGTGATGTGGACATCAACGCATCAACACCAAATATTTTGCTCTATAGACCTGTGCTGACCCATGTGACTTGTTAAGATAAATATAGCCCATGCCAGATTGAGGTTACAGTCTTGAAAACTGTCCCAGTATTCCCTTGAGGGCCAGAGCTGAAAGACTGCACTGAAGCTCTAAGAGAGCTAGAGCTTGTAACTAATTAAAGGCTAGCATGATGCATGGCAAGTTTCATGGGGAAGTTTCACACTTCACTTAATATTTACCAGCTGTAAGTAATATACACAATTCTATCTTGTGTGTGTAAAGTGAAGGTAGAACTTTATCAATACACTGGAGCATCAGAAAATCTAAGTGTAACTGTATTCGCTGTAGGTTCTGTGAAACTGAAAGAACAAACTGCCTATCAGTGTTGTTGGGAGGAAGATTAAATGTACAGTGACACAATATTCAGCCAGTGTTCTGCTCTGCACCTGTGGTTTGGGAATTACATTCATTTGTCAATGATAAGGTGATCTTAATAAAACCCTTCATTGTTTAAACTTTAAGTAAAGGACAAAACAATGTATGGCAGTAGTCTACCAGGAAAGACCAATTGTAATGTACAAAACAATGAATGGTAGTAGTTCTGTCAAGAAAGACCAATTGTAATGTACTCTTATGATAGTGGCATTTTCTTGAATTAAAAAAACAACCTGGGATATCTAAAAGCCACTTACTCATGTCATTAGTAGTGACTTATTTTCCTGTGGTTCATTGCTTAATTCTGATCTGAAGACAGGTAACCACTAATGGTATAATTAGGTGAGTATTGTACCAGACACTGAGCAGAGACACTTCTGCAGCAGAAGCATTTCCAATTCTTAAATGCTACCTCATTGGTCTTGCTGGACAATTCGGGAATGACATAGAGCTGTTTCAGTGTGAAATACACCTACTACAGCAACTATATTTGTAAAACTTGACAAAAATGTTGTGTATTCGTTAATGTCTCCAGCTGCTTCTCCCATATTATGTTTCCCCCCATTATTAACTCTTAATGCCCACAAAAGTGTTACAACAAAAATGGAGGAAAAAACTTTTGAACTCCAGCTGAGGCCCTTTCCCTCACCAGAAGAAATAATTCAGGTATCCAGCCAAGACATTTCAAGAAATAAAACATTCCTCTGGGAACATAGTATCTCTGTATTTCTGCTGATAATGATCTTGTTGGAATGTCCTAAAATAGCCTAAAACTTATTTGGCAGACTAACTTAGAAACGCTTGAACATTAGAAGGAAGATGAAATAAGCAATGAATAAAATAAATAATTTAGAATCAGGCAAAAAACATTTCTTCTTCATTATTTTTTTTTTACCCTAAATGCTGTTAAATTGCTTTGTTATTGGTTTTGCTGGTTTGGGTTGTTTGTTGTTTTGTTTTGGTTTTTTAGTTTGTATTCAACTTAAAAAAAGGAAAATTGAAAATAAAGGGCTGGAGTTATGTAGGAGGAGAAACTGATGGGAGCACACCCCTTCCTCCAGTCCTCTAGCTATGCTATTCATTTGCCATGACAGAAGCACATGAAGGCATCCTTTTCCTGACTCATTGCACCCAATGGTTGAAACCAGCACTTCGTGACGTCAAGAAACTGCCCTAATTTCAAACGTGCTCCAGGCTGGGTTTCATTGCGCGTATCTATATTTGCATCTTAGCCTGGACTAGGACTGTTATTTTGATGCAAGCCTCTTTTTCACCTCTGTTCACACCACTCAGATTGGACCACAGAGCCAGGTTGGACCAAACCACCAGGATCATCCTCTCGGATGAAATGAAAACAAAATCTATGCCCCAGTTTCACTGGGCAGCCAGACCTCATCACCAGACCAGTCCTAGTCCCAGGTGACACCCCTGGAGCAAGGACAGTGTGGACAAAGGGCTCTAAGGCCCAACCCATGGATCTGCTGCTGTTGTGCTAAACAACTTGCTCTACACATCTTCTCTCCCTCTCTTGTGCAGGTTCCTGCTTCAGGTCAAAAAACAACCACTGGGCCAGAAACTGTGTTCAAGAGGGAGCCCAAACAGATGTGCTAACTGGGGGCAATATTCCATCTTTTGCTCACTTTCTAGTGATAATGCCCCAGTTCCCTTCAGTTGCAGAAATGCTGCATACACATGGAGAAAATAATGAAGATTTAAATCAGTTTCAGGGCAGGAGAGATATTTTATCCTGTAATGATTATATATTGAGGTGTCCCAAACATATCTTTTCATTAAATTTGCTTCACAGAAATATTTAAAACCTTGTATTCATTCTAAATCAGAAATTAAAAATTAAAAAAAAAAGGGTGTTTTAAAATAGCAGTAATTTTCACAAAAACCAAGTTCCTTCCTGTTCTGTCAGGAAACAGGTTTGTGAGGATAGATCAACATAAGCACTATTGCTAACTGTTGGATGACAGCCCATAGAGGAAGTGGCTGCAAATCACTTCTGCCACTTCTATTTCCTAATAACAGGGGAAAAAATCATATAAACAGCACATAGTGGTTTATAAAAACACTAGTTTGTTGATCAACAGAAAGAAACATTATTAATCGTATTATTGCAGTGGATTTACAAGTCAAAGACTTAAAAATCCTTTTTCTTTCCTGCAGTTGCACTGTATTCCAGTATAAGTGTAAACTGTACTCACTAAACTCTGAAGTTACACTTCTACAAAATTAGCATTACAACCTGCAATGCCTCATGCTTATTTTAAAATGCAGTAAGATTGGATTAAAATATGTTAAGTATGTTAATGTATCTTTATTACTTATGAGCTTTTAAAACACATTAGCACAGACTCTTGTTTGAAATTTCAAACACATGAAGCAATGAGCAAAAATAAACTTCAGTAGCTTTAGCACACATTGAATGAGATTGTCCATGTTACAGAATAACTGGTTTTACAACATCTAACTAGCATGTGTTAGTTACACCAGTGGTTTTCAGGCTGGGGTTTGCAGGTCACAGGTGATAAGATGCTAAATGTATTTACCACTAAGATGAATAGTGCACCATTATCTGTGACAGGTTTTGGAGCTTGACAGTGCTACTCCAGGAACTCCAGGAGCCAAGATTCACATGCCCCATTGGATTAGGCATATAACAGTAACCCTACGCTTTTTTTTAAAAACCAGGAGAAGAAATCGTCCTCTGAAGAGCAGCCACTTCATCCTGAAACAGGTGTCTTAAAAAAGGTGGTAAATGGACGTACAGATGTCACATTCTCTCTCCACTGACTACAGAGGGAGTCAGGAGACTTAACAAGGGGCGCACTAGCTTTAGACACCTACAGCCACAACTATCTAGACATAAAGACCTGAGCCTTTACTGGGGGAAAAAAAAAGGGGAAAAAAAAAAAAAAAAAAAAAAAAAAAGAGAAGACAAGTAAAACAAAGGTATTTGTTCAGGTTTCTGAAATGGTTTCCTGGTGGAGGGCTCTGGATGGGTTTGCTGTTTCCTCACTGCCCTCAATGTCCCCCTCCATAACCTCAGAACCGACAGCTTGGATGCTCCTGCTCTGAGCCTTTGTTTCTCTGCCTCTTCGTGTGAAAGGGCTGCCTCTCCTCCAGGAGCTCGGGAGTGGAAAGGAAAGCAGAGTCTCAAACCACCACCCAGGACCACGCGTGGGGCACACCCGTCCTCTCAGTGCAGGGAGCACAGTCCAGCCAGAGCGTCTCAGCAGGTATTGGGGCTGCCACTGCAGCAGGTGGGCTGTGTATGCGCTCCGATTACACAGCCGTAAGTGTTTGTGCCAGTGTGGGCACCTTATCTGACCATTTCCACCTAAATCCAGCCTCTCTGCCTAATCTAGATCACTGTCAGCACAGATATATTGGTACTCACACAGCTGAAATAGGAGCTCTGCAGCCTCACATACTCTGGGGAAAGGAAATACCAACACAAAACTTAATTGGAAACAGGGTTTTACCCTGATTCAGCACTTGAGTTTTTCTTCCTGCAAGCCCACAGGGGCCATGAAAATCTTGCACAACACCTTCCAGAGAGGAACCTGAAATTGAAGCGAGCTTGTGCTGGTGTACAACACAACCATATTCTCCAGAAGATTTCCAGAAGGGGGTCTATTTGAGTCCAGGTTTCTCAGTGCAATACGGCTATATCCCATGAACTAGCTACTGGATGAAAAGGATTTTAATGCTTAGCACTCATAACTGCAGTCTTGTGGAGGAACATTTGACTCAAGCATAATCTCATTGGAATTCTGAAATTCATCTGCTTCTGAGCTGAAATATATAAAGTTGTCACATCAGCCATGAAAAGAGTTTAATTGACTGAAAGGAAGTTCAGAATAAAACATATACACATTTGCTAAAATAAAATGTAATTTAATCTGGTATTTGCCAGTTAAAAATATGCTTTTACAATTAAATTTAAAATCTCTGGAGAAGTTAATTGGGTTAATGTGGGTAATTTTTAAAGCTCTCTCTCAGTGGAGCCAATTTTAATTTTGGGATTAAATGAACAGCTAATAGAGACATTCGGATTTTTTCCCCTCATACATTTGATGTTCGCTTAAAGATTTTTTCCTAACATTTACCCCTTCAAAATAGCACTGCCTTCAATGAGTATTTAGAACACATGCAACTTATTAAAAACTTAAAATAAGCCCCAGGTTATTACATTTGCATCCATTAACAACCTTGCTTTGAGAAATTACTTTGCTAAAAGAACATGTTTTAATCTGCTGGTACTACTTGCTTGCATAAAGACTAGAGGGGTTTAACAGTTTTTTTTAAAATTTAAAAGTTATGCAGTCGTCAGCAGATATTGAGAACATACTTTGTACTAACAACACTACTACATCCTGATGCATTGTATTTTAAATCACAGTGCCTGCATGTGCCATATAACACAATAATTCTTCAGAAGAAAAAAGCATGAAATGAAAATGATGTAAAATAGTGGGGGAAAGCAGAAAACTTGTCTGTGGATGCTGACTCCTTGCAAAACTCAGGCTGAAATATTCTCTTAGAGTTGAAAAAGTTAACAGGCCTTTTAGGCTTGCAATAAAGCCTCATTTTAAAGTTTTCTAGACAGTAGTTTATATGTGATTAAGTGATCTGTAATGCCAGGTGAATGAATAATTGATCTGTTCTGGAATGACTTGAGAAATTTCTTGTTTTCGAGCCTGATCAGTCTGATACCCACACCATCCATTTACCGCTTCTAATGTTCAGCAGACTGTTCTATAACTCTGCCAGGTTCAGTTCTGCAGCTACAATTCAATCAAAAAATCATGTCAGGGCTCAGAGTTGTATTAGCTGAAATTAGGAATGTTGGTCATTTATTATACTTGGAGTCATATTTGTCTTCTGGGCCTCAGCTTTCCACTAAAGACAAATTCTCAAGGTTTTTATACCAACTAAAGAAAAAATTATTTTTATTTTATTTTTTTAATGGAAACTTAGTGCATCCTGGTTTTCATTCACCTCCCAGGTCTTTACAAACGGTCACATATTTCACAAGAGTTATGGCCCAAATCACGAGAGCTGTCAGCACTGGCATTTACCCATCAGCATTACAGGGTGAACAATTGCAAAGATACGTATGATATCATTAGAAGTATAGAAGAATGGTTCAGATATTTTTTATACCTTTTTGGGTTAGATCCAGTCAAAAATTTAAAGGTGCCAATACATAACTATTAAGCTGACTTCCAGAATGAAATTCAGAGTCAGATACCTGAGCTCCTTCCATAACTTGAGATAGGTCACTCAGTGGAAGAAGACTCCTGAACAGTGGTGAGAAACCTGCTCTCCCCATTCCACTGCATTCTGCCTCTTCACAGATAAATCCTTGTGAGGCTGCTGAGCCACACCCTCCTGGTTTCACCAGAATTCATTCTGCTCCACTGCTACAGTGCTTTGCTACAGCAGAGGGTCTGTGAGCCTGAAGTCCCTCGGTCGGAAGAGAGCATCCCATGCGTGTCTCTGCCTCCTGGGTGAGTGCTACAGGTATGAGAGGTCCATTAGAAATGCTTTACACGTAATTACCACTTGGGAGGGACACAGTGTTGGCAGTGTGCCAGGCAGGCTCATTTCAAGAGATTTGCACACTTTTCTGCCTGCTTTTGGGATCCACCAAAGCTTTGGTAGCGAGGCAGCATTGCAGACTGAGATGCAGATCTCTGAAGGCATTTAGAAACCTACAAGGTTAAGCAGCCATTGGGCAGGGATGTTTGGATAAAAGGCACCAAGGGTCCAGTTATCCAACTGTAAAAGGTGTCTAGGAATGTTTGTTCTGTCCAAGGGAGGTGCAGGTGGGAAATCACCACTGGCTACACAGGGGACATTCACTTCTCTGGAGTGGCAGCAAGAGGCCAGCAGATGCACTGTAGCTTCTTAAATGGAAAGAGGTGACAAAGTTTCAGCAACTGAAATAAACCTTCATTATAACCAAATCCCAATTAGGAAGAGCAATCTTTTACCTTGGTTCTGGACTTTGGTACACTAAGAAGATACTGTCAGCAGCAGTAAATACCAATTAGTTGGAGGTGACATCCAGTTGAAAGCACAAGTTCACCTATATATTTTACTATGCTAATAAAATGTTATGGAAAACATTCCATGCCAAAGCACAGACCTAGTTCTGCAGCTGCACATTGTGAAGCCTGTGGGAAGTGGGAATAGAATAAAGTTAGATGTGGCTGCCGCCAATTTCATTCTCTTTTTAAGGTCAATCAAACCATACATAGTTTACAGCTGTACAGACAGAGAAATCTGTTCATGGGTCTTTCTGAGAAAATTCACTAGTTTCAGAGTAAAAGCCCACCCAATGAGATTTGTAAGCAAAATAAGCATCTAAACAATGACATGACTAAGTGCTTACCACAGCAGGCTGTTTGTTTTGGGCACAGGATGGAGAAGGCTTTTGCCAATTTCTGTTTAGCTTGGCAAACCCCGTGGCAAGTGTAATCACAGCAAATATATTCCCAAGCCAGATGACACACACAGTTCCACAGCTGATACAAAATGGGCTGATGAAGACTAGAGTATAATAAAACAAGTTGAAATATTGCGTGACAATGATAGCTTTGCATACTATTGCTCTCAAAGCATCCAAAGGATCTCACATTTCTTTGACAGATATGTATCAGTGAAGTAGTGAAGTCAAAGATGAAATTATATCCAATTTTATAGATAAAAAATTTGACTTTTTTTAATGTCACAAAGGCTGATATTGCACACATTCGCTACAACAGACTCTCAGAGAAATCAAACTCAATCATAAAACAGAAAGCAAGACATTATTTTTTACTGTCTGCATTATGTGAGCAGGAGGAAGGAGGTGATATCAACTTGCCAGCTGGAAATCAATAGAAACTTGGCCAACCAGCCTAAGGCTTTTTTGTTGTTGTTGTCTTCAAGGGGATCAGTTTACTAAAATAATAATAATTTGATCCCATATGCTTCAGGAATACTGGACCTTTGAAGATCTGAACATTTAAATCCTGGGCGTTGTAAAACTAATACTTACGCACATTCTGAAGTCCAAAACATACCATGCAATCTTTATCTGGTCAATCATACTTTCTGTCACGTGCAGCAAATGACACTATGATCACTTCGGATATTCATCACTAAAATAGATTTGTTTTCCTTAACAAAGTTTCTTCTTTGTAGTTTTAAGAAGTCACAATTCCAGTTCCAGAGGAGATTAAGAAGATTAAGAATATGTACAGTTCATAAAAACAGTAAGAAAACTGGAAAATCATTGTACATTTCTGCCACATGCTGACTTCGTGCTGTACATGTTTGGCTTTTACATATGAACCTATCCTATTAGACTTGAGTCTAATAGGGCCATCAGCTACCTGCTGTCTTTTTAGTGTCATCTTCTTACCAATTTCAAATTGCAGGTGACAGTGAGAATACCCTAACTTACCACAGCAAAGGTCCTCACTGCCAAATGAGTGGGTCAAACCAAATACAAGGCTGCAAAGTATCAAGAAGTTTATTAAAACTCAAAGTAAAGTAAATTCCTCTCCCCTACGGTCAGCATGCCTTTGTTGTGAAAGACAATCCTCAGCCAGGTTCTACAAGCACGCACACACATTTAGTGACTGCATGTTTTCCCTCTTTTCCTCCTATAGCTGAGGTAGTGGCCTGTAGCTCAGAAGCCTGACCAGACTGAAGAGGCAGACATACAATTTTACAATTTTTAAACTGTAAAACTGTTTTTAAAATTGTAAAATTATTTATAAAATTTTCATCTATTTGATATATAACAAACAAGCATAGATGCCATCCTTTGTTTTTCAGAAAAAGAAGCAGCAAGTTTGTTACCTGAAAGGTACACAAAGTCCCAAAGAACAGGCATGGCAGAGTGAGCTGGGACACAGGACAGTTCTTGTCTCCCAGCTTGGGGCCATGCTCAGGGACTTCCCACACGCTGCCTTTCTCATGCTGCTTTACCCTTCTGTCCGGTCGATCACATGCCATCAAACATGAGGCAAACATGTAAGGTCTCACCAAGACCACTCTAAAACTTTACAGAGGTACAGTCTAACCCGTTTCTCCAAATTACAGTCAAACAAGTATAAAGCTTCACCTGAAACACCTTTCCCCATTGTTTATGTCCAGGTGTAACACAATTGTAGCTCAAACGGCCTCCCAGCATCTGAGAATAGGACATGTGTGAATAGTTCAGCCAGCCTCAGCATTCCACAGGAGCTAGAAGAGCCTTGTCCTTGAGTTTCTTCAAAAAACAAGAAAGTTTGGGAGAAGATTAACATTGATTTTTAAGAAATATCGGTATAATGTGGAAAGAAGAAAAAATGGCACAAATCTAATTAGATATTAAGAAGGCTAAAAGGGATGACCTAAAGGGATAGACTGGTATTGATTGCTCACAAAATGATGGAAGGCTGATAGGGATGCCATTTGCCATGAGTATGGTAGCATAATTAAGGTCATTCAGTAAGAATTACACAAAACAGGCTTTGTCACACAAATACCATTACTGGAAGAGATTAGAAGTTTAGGTGATAAAGTAAATTATACTGATATAACAGGCTTTGACAACCTATTTTACATCATGGTGAAAGACCTTCTGTTTAAAAACAAGTATAGAGTTATAAGAAAAATAAGATGAAAAAACTTCATAAGAGTATCAAGTTCATCACCCACTTGCAGATTCTTGAATATAAAATGGATTTCAACTGAAAAATGGGTTTATACATTTCTAAACAGAAGTACTTCAAATGGTGTTGCACAGAATTTTTTATTCTTGGCTCAACTATAATACCTTTATTATTGAACTGAATACAAAAGAATCACTGCAGCTAGTACAAATTCTGGCAGCATGCCAGATGTGATAAGAATGGGTCAGTTCCACACAGAGGCTGTGATGCTTGAAGTGTTAGTTTCATTCAAAGAATATAGGTCAAACATGCAGATCTGGAAAAGCAATATCCTGAAATTCAATGACTTAGAGAAGAACTCTAGTTTAAGGGAAACACACAATTAAAAATAAGCTCATAACATGACTATGTGATTACAAGGGCTAGTATGATCTTCAGATGTGTAAATAACAATGAATCTGTTACAAGTAGGACAATTGTATACTGCCCAGCTGAGATGAGCTAATTGGGATTTTTTTTCCTGACATTCTTCATCAGAAAATTCAGCATTCTCAGAGGGAGGTGAAGTTTAAATAAGAAAAGAATTTTAGAAAAGAAGATGATGTTTTGATTTTCATGACATTTCTCTTGTGTTTTTAAATATACATGATTTGGGTTTAAATTTAATAAGCCTTTTGCATCTTTGCTGACATCATATATTAAAAATTTTAAAAATAAAACCTATTAAAAGTCAAACTGTAATGAAACGTCTCATGTTTGCTGTAAGATTACTTTTGAGCTTAGTTATAGAAATTGTTAATGTATTCTCTTTTGGTTCTATTTTGGGAGAAAGAATTTCTGAAAATTCATACCTTCTGTCAGCTGAGACTGCAATTCAGATATTGGAACCTGAGTCCAATGTCAGTATTTAAGAATATAGAAAGCCAAGAAATGTTATTAACAAACCACAAGAAGGTTCCAAAGTTGGATTTCTTAAAAATACAGTTTGAAAACAAGTGTTTGGATGTTTCCTTAGCTTATTAGACCAACAGAAGCACAACAAGACCTAAAACAAAAATCACAAGCCAAAGGAGTTCTAATTAAAATTAAGGGGCCATTTATTACCCATTGGAACAACTAACTAGGATTACTGTAAACCAGTAAATTTTTGCAGCCTCTAAGATGACATACTTCCCTAGAAGACATGCTTGCAGCTCAGTTACAAACATAGGACTCAATACTGAATTTCTGCAGGGATGTCCTGCAGCTTGTACTGTGCGGGAGGTTCTCCCAGCTCCTGGGTTTCAGCCTATGAGCACAGGAAAAGAAATAAAGCAGCACTCAAGTCACTGCTGTGCTCAGGCAGCTGCCTTCTGTAACCAATACATGTTTGCAAGAATGAGCATCACTTACCAAAGGGTCTGACAGGGAGGAAAAGGGCCATGGTCTGCAACGTGAAACACTCACTGAAGACAAGAGATGATGTGCACAGAAGGAGATATTCTGAAATATGCACAGCCATACTACCTACAAGACTACAGGCAAAGCACCTAACCTTTCTATGCAAGTGCTAAAAAGAAAAAAGATTAGCAGATTTTTTTAATGGTAATAAATCAGAGTATTGGGTCTGAACAGGACCCAGTGGGAGAAATTATTTCAGTCCACAACTCAGTGATGTCTCTGGGGGAGCAGAGGAAGAGCTAAAACCTGAAGTACAGAGAACTAAAAGGGAAAGAGAATCAACACACGCCCTGCTCCAACACACTGAACACTTGACATCACAAGAAAGACCCTTTCCCATACAGATCACCAGCACCTTGCTTTTCCTCCCTGCCAGTCAGTCCTTCTGCAAGTGTAACTGCAACCTTAGCTTTTTTTAAATATCATATCTGCCTGATAAATTGTTCCTCCTAAATTTATAGCAATAATGGATTCACCTTACAGCTTCAGATTAAGATACACATTTTTGCACATGCCTAACCTTTGCATAACTCATATTTCAGGAAAGCAGACCTATTAGATATTAATATATCTATATTATATACTTTATATATCCTATTAAATACAGATCAAATTTTGAAACTGTGTTACAGTATAAGAAATTGCTCCTAATTTAGGTAAAAACCCCTCTTCTTAGATCATATAGATCAATCATAAGCAAATTTTTTCCATTAGTATCGGATAAACCATCATCTTCCTGATTTATTAGGAATTCAACAAATACAGCGAATCTGTGTATATTCACCTCTCTCCAGCCTTAGACTGCAATTTCTGCATTTCCTGAATGTATGGAAAGTGTTCAGCTAAGTGTGGGCACTGGCATAAATAAATAATAACATCAGAGTCACTAGAGACACTTAAATAAAATTATACTCTGATTTAATGGTGGAGCTCTTCTTCCAAAATCCCAGATGAGTAATGCTATTCAGAACCCTGCTTTACATTTCTCTTGTTTTATCAGGAGTTTCCTTCTAACAAAACACAACTGTAACCATATATGTCCTGCTCATCTACTCTTTCCCCATGCACTCACCAATGCTCAAGACAATCCCTCTTGCTCAAATGCTGTGGCACAGATTCTTTTCTATTTACTGCTTCTAAGTCCTTGTTATTTTATTTTGAAAACACAGTATCAGCCAGAACTTAAGAGGGAAAAACATCCTTGTAGAGCTGCTTATTGTGATTATGGGATGATTAAGGCAACAAATGAAGCAATGAAATCATTGCATGGAAAGAGAACATGCCAAGGAGCCTGCCAGCTCAGGGAAGAACAAAAAGAACTTCCCAGGCATGATGAGACTGGGTAGAGTTTGCTATAACTCAGGAAGTCACTGAATCAGCTAAAGCAAGGACTCACCTGAAAGAGCAGATATTGTTGGGATTTTTTAATTTTTTTATTTAATTATTTTTAATTTCCTGGTTGCCTTTCTTAAGAGTTCTGTAAGTTTGCTAAATTAAAAATCTGAATTTTTTAGTTTTTATTCAAATAAATTTTGCCTTGTTTGAAATTTAAAAAAGAAAAAAAATCAACTTTAGTCTAACTTTAGTAAGAATATAACATAATATAAAAAAAGACTGTCTGATGCAGAGTCCCATCAGGGATGGAAAGATGACTGCCCTTAGTGCTGTCCCCACCATGGGAGCAAGGAGGGAGGCTTTCACACTGGGAAGATTCACTGCTGTCAGAAGTAGAGCAGTAAGTGTGAAAGAAGGAAAGGAGAGGAAAAATACAAGATATTTTGACTGGTAACAGGCCTCCTCACCTCCCCACACACCAAATGTCCTCCTGCAGGGAAGACAGGTGCAAAAGAGAACAAACAAAAGAGAATGAAGAGGAAAAGCAAAGAGCAGTCAAAAGTGAAATGAAGGATAAAGGAAAGCTGGGAATCATGACATCACTGGTAGGGAAAAAAAAAAAGCAGAGCAACAGAACTACACAAGAAGGTCTTTCCTTCCCATCATTCAGGTAACTCCATCATCCTAAACTGAGTCAATCAAGTTCTTGTGATACTGAGTCTCAGAGCAATGAGACAGCTATTGCTCTCATGAGATGATGTGAGAACACTGGAGACAAGTGACAAAGGTTGGAGAAAAATGTTCCACTGGAAATGGTATAAAATATACATCACACATCAAAAGAAGTAGTCTTTCTTGAAAAATTGTATTAAAAAAAAAAAAAAGACGGTATAAATGCTCAATTCCTCCTTAACCCTCAGCACCTGGATATGAGAAGTGCTTCTTAAAAAGCAGTTTCTAATGCCTCTCATCACTCCATGAAAAACGAAAGTTAGAATGGGCCAGTGCTGTAAGGTAAACACAGTTGTTGTTGGTACAACTCTGATTTTTAACTTAAAAATAATTAGTTCATACAAAAAAAAAGTCACAAGTACCTTTTTCTTTAACCACATAGCTTGTCTTCATTTAAGTTTGCAGGACCTGCTGCCAGCTGAGCTAAACTGTACCTCAAAAAGGACATTATAGTTGGGGGAGGAGGAGTATAGCATCAGAGTCTTTCTTTCCTTTTCTTCCAGTATATCAGCCAATATGTCCTCTGCAAACAGATCTGAACAATATGCAAGAGCAAGTCACAGTTTTCAACTTTTGCATTCTTTTAGATGTCGTTACCATATACATGTTTCCCAAAATTAAGTTGAGAGAATGTCATTAATATAATACATAAAGCCAGGAGAAAGTAAAAATTACAATCATGTGGCCAAAAAATTTTCAAATGGGGCATCTAGGTTTGCATTCTCTCCCAGAGCATTGCCATATATGAGTAAGCATCAGAACAGAAGGACATGTCACATGGGGTTCGCCAGGGGTCTGTCCTGGCTGCAATACATTCCAGTATTTACTCCATGATTCAGAGAGTGCATATTGAATTTACAGATGGCAAGAACCTAGAAGGAAGTGAAACTATTGCAAAGGAAAAAATACTCCGGACAAAAAAAAAGAAATAATGTCTGGGAAAAAGAAAGCAGAATGCAGCCCAACAGGGACAAGTTGAAGATATTGTAAGACCAAATGAACCATACAAATACAGAACAGGAAACGGCCAATTAGAAATCAGTTGTGTAGAAAAGGACCTTCAGTGATATAAAATAGAAGCCAAACAGAAGTCAACATCAAACTATAACAGATTTCTTAAGGTACCAACAGAATTATGCATGAGCCAGAATACAGAACGTAAAATCTGTAAAAACCCTCTGCCCTGCAAGGCACAGCTGTGATACTGCCTTGTTCTCACAATACAAAAATAAATACGTAAAAATTCAAGTGGGCCAACTGGAAGAAATGCACAGGAGAGTTGCAAGAACAGTTCCAGGAAACATGACCCTGGAGGGAACACAGAGCAGTGAGTTTTTGAGTCCAAAGAACTTATGACTATGACACGACATGCTAACAGCCCTCAAGCACATAAAACACTGCTGCAGGGAGACATTTAACAGTTAGTTTCTTACATTCATCCAGGAGAAGGAAAAAAGTAACAGGCTTAGATTTTAATAGCAAGGTTTCCACCTCAAGCCAAGAGAATTTTCTGTCGTCAAGAATAATGAAATATAAAAATGAACTGCCTGAAGAGGAGGCCAGACAAATCTTCCTTGAAAAAGTCAACTGACCTTTCCTCAGAGTAGAGAGAAACTCCACATGTTCCTTGCACCCCCATCATTCTCAGCTTTCCTAAATATTGCCAGAAAAAGAGTTAACATCCTCCATCCTTAAAAGCAATCTCTTCCTCATGACCAGCTGGCCTCTTTCACAGATCAAATAACGATGCCTTGCTGTGTTCCTGTTTCTCACCTTCCCCCGATCAGCACACAGGCTGTACCTGGTCCAGAGCAGCTGCCTCCCCCCCCAATACCCTGTGCATGTGCCCAGTCTGTCTCTGCTTTCCCTGAGCAATGCTCTAGAGAGGACACAAAAGCCCTTATGGATGATTAATAGCTACCTTTCGAGGCTTAATGATTTGGCTAAGAAACTACATCTTATAGATCAGTCAGCTAATCTAGATCTTGGCCAGCTCTCTTCTGCTCTTTCCAAGAGGTAGACGCAATATTCAGCTCAACATCTCTCCTGCTTTCAGTCATTTTTCTCCATTACTAACCACCTCTTCAGACAACTATTCCCAAGCTGCACGACTTTACTCAACAGACCATCTCCAGCACATTATCAATGGGTAAGCAGAGAATAAACCTTAATCAAAACAAAGTGTCACTAAAGACTCAGAAACAATTCAGGAATTAGTCCTGTTTTACAGTTCTGTGTGTTCTGTTTTCCAGATTTCAGCTCTGCAATGATGAGACTGCATTTTATCTAAGGGAGAACACACCATTTTACTACACGTTAGGTAATGTATACAATTCCAAACGGCAGAAGTTCTTTCCTTCTGTTGCTGGAAAAAAGATGAATAATAATGTTAAAATTAGTTACAGCCAGTATGTGGTAGATGGACTGTTGCCATATGGTGGTTATGTAAATTAAATGACAAAATAAGGATCTAGCATTTATAAGCAATTTTTGCACACTTCAAAAACCTAGCCTGCCTGTGAAATACCTACGAGCTCCCACTTATGGGAAGAGACAACATCAAAAACTTGGGGTTTTTTCTGAGACTCTGAACAATTATTTCAAGGAAAACATAAGCTTCTTATTTGCCTAACATACAAAGAATATCAAGTCCAATCACCACTCCTGTGCATTACACAAAGTAGTCTTTTTCTCAATTAAACATCTATTTTTACTTGGTAAAATTACGTCCCAACACCACATCTCTGTGTTGCCCGTCTGGAAAGGTGCCTGACTGTACTTTGCGGATGACTTAAATGCCTCAAGTTAGGACAAAGATGATTTCTCTAAAAGCTGTCAAAGCCACCTACTTTTCCCCTTGACTAGATAGGGAATTTAGGACCACCTTTAGGAGTCCTGATACTCTATGTGCTTGTCACTGAAACATAAAATGGGAGGACAGCTGGCCAAGATACTTCCCAAGCATCATTGATCAGTAAACTTTAAATATGTTCAAGAGGCAGCATTTCAGACTCCATGTGTAGCTATCATGGAGAAAGTGTATAATTTAAAGTATTTCATTTTTTTTATTATTTCAGCAGGCAGGGACAATAGGTATCAAACAGATAATTGGATCAGAAATCAAAAAACAGTTTCTTCTAAAGCTGGGTCACTGTTTTAAAAGACCAGCTCTCATTTCTCAGGTTATACTGAAAGCATAGTTGCTGCTATGAAAAATAAAAGTTGAAATTAATTATGGTATATAACAGCTTCGTGAATCCTTGACATACAGCACAGATTAGATTCCAGACTCCTACTGTCCCACCACACAAAAACATTAGTACTTTTTCTCTAGACATATGCACAGAGGCTAATTAACACAAAATCCTTTTTCCTTCTGAAAAAAGAGTCTTCAGGCTTTATTAGAAGAACAGGAAAGCAATTAACTAAAGATTAAAGGGGCTCCATCTGCATGAAGCATGATAGAAATTGCCAAAAGGAGCAGGAGACAGGTAACACAGGATATAACAAAAGAGGGGGGAGGAGGAGGAGAGAATAAGCAACAGAAGGTTAATATTAAAATCACGACTGGAGATCTTTCTCAGTAACCTGTTGGAAGTCAGCCAGAGGGGATAACTGTAATGTAGGCACAAGCTTAGGCAAACATCTATGGACTCTGTTCGGGTCAGATTACCTGATCATAATGGTCCTTTCCACCCTAATAAATCTAAATTACACATGTATGAAGACAAAAGTGAATACATAGCACAAAATCAAGGAGAGGTTTAAATCAAAGTTGAACTAAAACCCTTACATTATTATCACGATAGCAAAAGGCATATGTAAAAGGCACTAACTTTATTCTTGAAATCTCTAGCCAAGTATTTATCCCTCTATCAGTCTTCACAGGAAGTGCTACATCTCATAGGGAGTAGGTGTTTGGCATTTTTCTAAAAAGAAGACTACAGGACAACTCTGCCAAAATTATCATCCTCTTTGACTCTCCTATCTTAGGGTAACACTGGGTTTGTAACATATGCTCTCCTCATACAGATTTCTAACACTGGAACATTATTTAAAAGCCATAAAAGTCACGCAGTTCTGACTGAGTGGATCTAACAAGCTATATTGCAGCACAGTCTGATGGAGGTGGAAGTCTCCAGACTCACACAACCAGGCCTTTTGCCCTGTGACAAACTGCAATACATCTTATCTGGCTTACTTCTGTCAATACAAAAGTTGGCATGTGTCTGAAGTCCTCCCTTGCAGTGGGTACTACAGGATCAGGAAGGGTCAAAAAGGGAGGTATGAACTCATTAGAAGGTCAGTAAGTCTCAGGGGGTCCCAAGGTCCTTTGGTATGTACTGCTAGAGTTGTCAAAGGTCCTGTCATAAGCGCTGATATTACATTACATATTACATCTACTTAAAAGTCCATTTCGATGAAAGGATGCAAATGTGAACCACACTGATGAGCCTGTCATATGGCTCCTACAACACCTTGGATGGATTTATCTGCCTGGAGCTCCATGAGAGACCACATCCAAAAACAGGTGCTGTTGTGCACCTCACCATGGCTCACATGCTCTCAGTGACTGGAGGAAAAGCTGACACCACAGAGATCATCAAAACCTAAGAGCCCCTTAAGGATAGTGACTAGTCCAGTGGATCAGCTGACAATGAAACCCTGACAGTGAATCTGGCAGGTGCAGCATCCTGTTAATTCATTTGCGCTACAGACAAAAATAGGCTGTATGTTGGATGAACAGCTTCTCCCTAATGATTCTATCTGGCCATCACTGATATTACAACTGATGTTACCAGATTCACAACAATAGCCTATTCTCATATTAATTCTCTTTTCTCTTCAGACAAAACAATTTAATGGAATAGTGTCACCTTTGTTAAAAATTGCAGGGCACCACTTATCGATAAGATAGATAGTCTACTTGACTGCTGTTTTCAGCTAAAACAGAAAGATCTGCAAATCCCAAGTGAACAGAAAGGACTGAAAGTTCATGGTGGTACTGCTCTCTGAGCATTTCACTCACCTTAAAAATACATAGACTGCAGTAGGAAAACAATAAACTAATCTAGCATTGATGCAACTCAAGCACCTTCCTATGTTGTCAGATGTCTGTTAGAGGCATCTGGTTGCTAGGTGTATGCTGTAATTTCAACAGCTGTACAGGGGCAATGCAGCAATGGATATGAGGAGGGAATGATCCTCCAAATAAAATTCTTCAGAACCTGGAGCATGCTCCTTATGAAGCTGAAGCTTGTGCTACTTGCACACCTCGAAGCTTATAAAGAGCAATAGATATGACATGGTGAAGGGGGCTGTCTGCAAGCAGATGTAAACAAAAGGCCAAAAGAGGAAAGGAATTCCTGGGAACAGCAAATAACATATTTTTCCTCTTTCTCAGAAAGAGTCACAGGATCAAGGAAACTGAGTGAGATACTGCATTAGTTGCAGGTGCTGCAGTGAAGAGTTGGGGTACAGCAGGAACACCCCAAGAAGCAGCACAGGAGAAGCTGGGACCTGGAATAATCATGACACTGGTGAGCTAGGCAGTCTCCTCACTGACTCAATGCACTCTCACAGTAACCATGCAGTGCTAAGTTTTGGTGTGCAGTTCAGGCATTCAAGACTCCTGGATGTTCAGAATTGCAGATATAACCACTGCAGAGAGCTCGTTTGCAGCAAACCCATCATTTCACATAAATATTGCACGGTGTGCACTGTGTGGATCCAATAAATCTGACACAAAGGGCTTGCACATGTGAATGGGTCCACAGACAACTGACTGGCACCCATGCATTAAATCATGTATGCCCTGAAGAGGTCTGATTTGACTGTGTACAAACAGAATAACCAAGGTCACTGCATATGTTTTAATTAGTATACATAAACATTTCTTTCCAGGCAGAATTAGAAGCTGTGAAAATGAGGGGCTCTGATGTGCAACTACTGGTTTTAGCCATCATCCAAGACACAGAAGAGTCACTATACTGTATACTGACCTGTATATGCCTCACTAAAGCTACCAACATAGTATTGTATTCCCTGCATTTACTGCTCAGAATATGACATACTGAGATATTTTCCATTTTGAAGAAGAAAAACAGAAAAAAACTAACAACTCTAACAGTAACAACAACCACCTCAAGACCAAATAATACACCAAAACCACACAAATGCTCATTAGGAAAATACACTAACTTCTTTTTAATTAATATTCTTCTCTTTCTTTTGGCAGAAGCTTTGTTAACTTGAAATTAGGTGGTTGTCTTTACCAAAGGTATAAAAGAGATAGTATCTATCTGCAGATATGACCAATGTTTCTCCTTTCCAAATGGTAAGTCTGGAAATAGAATAGGATTCAAGATCTGAAAACAACATGCTTACAGATGCTAAATAACATAACAATGCAGAAATTTCTATTTACGATATGTCTTCCACCACCCCCAAGATAAAGTTTCTGCATTCTAAAAGTGGAGGTAATTTTGTGTTCAGCATTTTGCTTTTTAAATATAAAGCTAAGTTAAATGAAGCTTAGAGGAGGTAAAAGACATTAGAAAAGTACAATTCCTCTCTTGATATTAGTAAGGGACTAAATAACAAAAAAATGGAGCTTAAGTGCTATTGAGCTGCACAGGTTTTTGATGTGCTAATTATGAGAGAGCATCTTGGTAGATGACACCTAACCCTGCTACAATGCATTGTCCCCTGCTATTCCACAGCCTTGGGGACAAAGAGCAAGTGCAATCAAGCAAACCTTAAGTCTTCATCCTTACAAACATCATTCAAGAATTTCAAATGTCACAACCTACGATCTGCTTACAGAAATCACATTAATGACTCATTCCTGTGTCAAAGGCCTAAGGCCAACCTTTCCACAGTAACCTGTCTTCACTTTTTGAATATCCACCTCTTTTTCTAAGGATGGGCTTACAGAAGGAGGCCGCACTAGAAGTACTTGTGGGTTTGCCATGCCGCAGCCCTTTGCGAGGTCTCTGCCGGTATCAGGCTGCCTGCTGCCACCTCGCGGCAGCTCCGCCCCGCCCAGCCCCGCACATCGAGTCTCGGGAGGCGGATACAGGGAAAGGGAACACCGGAAAGACCTTTTTTTGGAAACAGTTACAATACAAACTGAAATCACTGATTTTCATTCACTTCTCTGAAAGCCAGAGCAGCAGGAGCTCAGGCGGCGCAGGGTGACTGCCCACCTCACCCTTTCCATGCCAGAAAAGGACCAAGGTGTACTCAAGGCACTGTTGGGTTTCCTTGCTACTGACTCCCCACCAATATTCAGGCTCCCTTCTCAAAGGCCAGTGCAAACCTGAAAAACTTTATTCCTCACCAACGCTGAGCTGCCCCCACAGAAAGAAAATCTTTCTGCTGTTCTGCTTGCATCTACTACTCCAAAAGTGAGATTTCTTCCAGGTTCAGGGTCTTCTGACTCCTCTTCCAAAGTCTCCCTGGTCCAGGGAAGAGGATGTCGCATTATGGCAGTGTACAGTCACGGCCTAATAATAACCACAGCCCTACTGCCCTTCCTGTCCATACACAAAATGCCCAAAGCATTTCACTATACCAAGGCAAAGACAAAAATTGTTTTTTAAGGCTGTGAATGCTGTAGGAATTACCCTGTTCCTCTCATATGCACTTAGTATAAGGCAGTTAAAACAAATGCACAAGCCTGAACTGCTTTCATGAGTCTTGCCATAGTTACCTTGTTACTCTTATTAATTTTATTTATAGATTCATTTATTTTTGCTCCAAAGTTAGAAAGCGTAGCTCCAAAGGCAGCAAGCCCCTTTGGAGCAGAGAAACCAAGATTTGGTAATGATTTGAATTTAGTTACATGTTATCTTCAACCTCTCCACACAACAATTTAATGACTAGGGAGAATACAATCCAAGAGCACCAAACCTCAAAAGAAAAAAAGAAAAAAGAAGAAAACCCAACACAAGAGAAAAATAAACACTTCACTTCTAATTCAGGCACACAGAAATAGTGAGAAAATAGGGCTGGACAGGGCCTGAAGTTCTCGAGCCATTTATCAGGTGCCTAGTGCATGGAGAGAAATATTACTTCTGGCAGCTGTTTTTCTAATCTATTTTTAAAGGCATAAATATAAGAGGATCCACATTGTTCCTGCCTGGATCTCTTCCTGCTCTGCCTTGTCTTTTTCAAAACCATGCTCTAGAGGACTCCATAACCAAACTCTGAACTCCCAAAATCAGTGGTTTGGATCACCTCACCCTCCTGGGGAAAAAAAAAAAAAAAA
>VZRQ01004230.1:569257-586967 GCA_013397975.1 Machaerirhynchus nigripectus | reverse complement strand
AAAAAAAAAAAAAACAAAAAACAAAAACACCAAAAACACCACCCCACCTTTTAAAGCAGCTTTCAAAACAGAAACAACAAAAACATCTACTTCAAATATTAGGAGTTTAAAGCTAACATGATAAGCACATATATAATTCAGGATAACTCAACCACAGCCAAACAGTAAAATAATAAAAATTGAACTGGGAACTACACAGGTAAGTAATACAAACAAAAATGTCAGCAAGCATCTTCCACAAGGGAAGAGACTTTTTATGAAAGAGAATTGTCTTGTAGCTGTGCTAATGTAGCTATCAAAGCTACATAGTTTTATCCTTTCCTTAACAGAACCTTACTCACATATTAAGCCTTACCCCTCAAAAACTGTTTAAAAATTTATTAGGAATTCTACTACTTTTGGATTCTATTGCCCTGCATTATACTGGTGTAGGCAAACAATCTACTGAGATGAGAAAATTAGCTCTAAGATATAAAAACGTTTTTTTCTGCTTTTCAAGATGCAGAAGTATCTTAGTCTGTTACCAGTCTTGTTTTGAAGCCAAGAATGCTAATAGTTGGCTGGCCATTTCCAGCAAAATACTGTGCCTCAGTCCACAGCTGTGCAGCCACGCAAGAGTTTCAAAGGCATCCTCCATGCTTCTCAGTACGTTTCTCCAAAACAAAATTTCCTTCTGAAAGTCTCACTCAAAACATAACCGAGTACCTGACTCTGCACTGCTGCGATCAGTTGCTTGCCTAACATTCACAGAGATAAAACAAGGAAAACAAACATCCTACCACTGCAGCCAGATAAGGTAATTGTAAACTGAAAGACAGCTTACTGAAAACAAAAATTTGAAAATAACTCTTTTAAGTGGAATCAGTATCACCCTGAATAGTACAAAAGCAAATTCTGAAGTTAAAATCATGAAATAATGACAATTAAACAGTAACTCAGGATAGCAAATGCCAGATGAAGTACAATTTATGAGATGTTTGCATGTTGTTATACTGCAAAAACAATGACTTGCACAAAATGAACTGATTCCAGCCTGAGCTTCAGGACATTACTGACACTTAAGAAAACAGTCCCTTCAATCTTTTCAGTGTCAAAGACCATTTTTACAGTGCCTAATTTGTTTGCATATGTAAGTGTTCTTTGAGGAAGCAAATGGCAATATTCACATACAGAGATTTAATAAAAAAGACCAAAGTCACAATCTGTTCAGTTCTGAGCAAGGTCAACAAAGTCATGCACCTTGTTTTCCTCATGTATAGTAATGGGAACAAGTACTCTGAAACAGCACAGACACCTGATCCTAAGCCTTGTGAACTCAACCACCACCTATTTGTTACCAGTTTGACACCACGCAGAGAAATGTCTCACTGAATTTGAAAAGCCATTACCACTTTTATATCTGAGACAAATTATTGCTCTCATTATCTGCCAATATCATGAATGTATTTTTGATGGAAAATGCAAGCTTTACACATTTAAAGGATGATGTGTCCATTTTAGGCCTGTTCATTCTTAGGTAGTTGTTTCTCCAAAGAGAGAGTAGCAGTTGAAATTTAGCTGTATGTTATGAAGGAAACTGATTACAATTTACACTATTTCAGTCTAAGATTCTCCCCACCTGCCTTGCCACAAGACAGTAACTTCGAACAACCCCTTTGTTTGCTGCAGAAGGTCACAGGTTGAGAACTGTAAAACCACAACATCCTGGAGAAGAAAACATCTGAGCAAGAGAGTGAAAAAAATGGAAGCATATACGTGTAAGAGCTGCTGCAAACCCCGGACTGTGCTTTTTGGTCTCTGCTTTGCCACAGAGCCCACTCAACTCTTTCAGATAACACCAACAGCTGGGCAAGATCATCAAAGCAGACTGTTTTGCCTCTAATAAAGGAGCTGACTCCCTGGTTCAAAGCACGTAAGTAATGTGAAAGAGCAAATCCAGCTCAACCAAGAGAGCTGAACCAGCTAGCACTGGAAAGGCTTATGCTGAGAAGACAGACCAGGTACATCTGAGCTGCCTTAAATTGAAACGGCAGGAAAGCATCAAAACAAAAAAATACCAGTATTACCAGATGCTAACAAATTTAGTGCAGTGGATTACTGACACAGAGAACCTCAATCCTACCTCTAACTGAGGCAAAACCACCGTAAAATCTACTTCTGAAGAGTAATGTTAGAGCAAGATGAAAAAGCACATTCTCCTCACCCGTCCAGACTTCGAAACAACCATGACAGTACTGTTCCTGGCAATGCAGTGAAACAATGCATAGTGTCATTTGTTTTGCAGAAAAATGTATATGGTCCATGTGCCAGCAAAGGCCCAGGTGATCTTAATTTCCCACTAAATCTCCCGAAGTCAATGATCGTTTCCTTATTTGAGACATTATTTCAAGTATACAACAACTCTATTAAGATTACCAGTATCTTGACAATACCCAGAGGGATGAATGAACCCAAACAATCCTAGCTTTTCAAATTAGATTCCACTTTGTGTCTATGAAATTACTACTTTAAGGCTGTAACTGATGGATAGTGTGAAGCAAGCTCCCTAAAAAAGGGAACTAAAGCTTATTCCACATCATTCACTTCCCCTCTGATGCCCTTTTCAAGATGAGCAGAGAACCTTTTTACCCAGCAGCCCCTCTTACAAGTCTCCTCATTAGTACAAACACGACAGCTCCTCCATCAATAAAATCATTGAGGACCTGTTCTTCTCTACCCCTCATCCTCCAAACAAACTGATCTACCTTTGTGGTTAACCAACTGTTTTATTTCACTATTCAGCAAAAGGGAATGATGTAAAATACCTACCCACAGTTCTTTCAGCCACCATTCAAAACTGACCTCATTTTCAAAGTACTTCAAGTACCTGACCACTTACACAAACCCTTCACACAGTAGATTTAAGTTCATCCCAAGAGAATCCAGTCAAAAACAAATGGTGGTAATGACCATTAACTATCTAAGCTACAGATTTCTTTATTCTCCTATAAAACTGAGGAAACCAAGCACTACAAGGACTTCAAGCTCTGGAATCTAACAATTCAGACAGAAAAGACAAGTAAAACATAAATCAGAAACCACTCTAAAAATAAAGGCAAAAAAATAAAACCAGGAAGACTGACACCGTCAGGTGAGAGACAATTAAAGAAAAGATGATTGCAAGACACACACCAGCATATTAGACTTTAGCAAGCCTGGCGCCACCAGTATCAGTGAGATTCCCTTGTTGGTAATGTAAGAGTTCACGTCCCTGAAAGCTAGCCCCTCAAGCCTTAGCATTAGAAGACAGGTATCACTTTAAAAAAAAAATACGGACTTGCATACAAAATGTTTAGATCATTCCAAAAGTTTTCCGTAAAGTATCTAACATTCATTCTAAACAAAAAACCCTTTTAACAAGACTCAACATTAATTCTGAAGGCCCACTAAAGAGACTATATTTATCTTTGGTTAGTGTAAGTGAAACGAGCCAAACCAATGTGCCCCATCAATGATGCAAGACTGCATCATAATTAAAAACTCATATCCAGTGTGCTGGTGAGCAAAAAGCGTACCTTTGAAATAGGAGTAACTTCATCTTCACATATTTCAAGATGCAGATTACACACTTACCCAGAAAAGACAGCAGACACCACAAGCATAAAGTGAGAAATGAACAGTTATTCTCTCCCTGTGTTTGCAGTTTAACTTCCCATTCATCTGCAGGCACTCAGGAACATGACTTAAAATGCACTTACATTAATAGCCTAATGTCTTCTTTTACAAAAGAATAAACAACGATTATGGCAGTTCTTTTTTATACCCAACCATGAAAACAAGGAAACTTCAGCAGCCATCAATATTATATCCAATGGAAAACTAGGTAATCCTATTTTCTTGTAAAAAAAAAAAAATCACAGGATAGCCTATCTTCTACAATATTTTGTTCTAAAAAGGTAACAACAACCAGAGTTCCTCAGTTAAGGAACAGATTCCTTTACAAGGGACAAAAGGCCAGTATCAACAGTGTTTTCTAAAAATATAGCAAGGGTTGACCCCCAGTGTGAAGTGTTCACTCCACAAGTGCCAAATTTTTAATTAAAAAAACACATTTATTACAACAGAATATTACAAACAACTAGCTTCAATGATCAACAAATAAAACTTTACAAAATGCAAACAATGTAATTTCCAATTGTGGTGGAGTGACAGATATCCTAAGTTTACAAACACAACATCTTTTTGTTTATGCCCACTTAAAAATCATTTCCAGTCTGCTTTATTTTCCATCAAATACAGTACATTTATCCAAACAAAAGCATGTACATTCAATATAGAACATTTTGAGCAAAGCTACAATCTTAGTTCCCATTCACAGTATTTTTAGTGCAATGCACTAACAGGGCCAAATAGTTCTCTATCCATAAAAGCATTTTTACTCCTGATCTTGTGATCAACATTTAGATATATTTTATACAAAAAGTATATATGAACACGAGGTACCTCCCTAAGTAAGGGAGTGAACCAATATAAAAGACATGGTATTTTTTCTGATGTACAATACCTTTCAAATTGTAGCAATTTGACACAAATCACTAAAAAAATATTTTCTAAAAGGTAAAAAATAAAAAACAAACAAACAAAAACTCAAATAACAAAAAAAAAACCCAAAACAAAACCCATGATCGCATGAAACCTGCCAAGAACTTCACAATGGTAGGCATGCAACTGTTTTACTACAATCTTGATTAAAAGGTTAAAAAAAAGGTATCTAAAACATTTTCCAATTACACAAAGTCAAGTGCTACCCATAGTGGTCATTTACGATTTTGCGAGAAAATATATTTTGAGTTTCTCCCGAACTATCCTCCCTTTTTATTAATATTTCATGAAATAAGCTAACATTTTAAGTGGTTGTGCACAGATTGTCTATAATACATCAGCAAATATTCACTACCTTCATATTAACATTAGTGTGTTGATCTTTTAAAAATAAACTGAAAAAATAAACTGCAACTATCATTAAAGTGCTTGTGTATAATTTTTTTTTTTAATTAAAGAATAGAGGAATGTGGATATTCTTGTAAACTTCCTAGATGTTTACAAAGTTTTCCTACGAACCACATATGGAAACAAAACGGAGGTCTTTGAAGCAACTTCAGCACAGTGAAATTCAGAGTGTCCTAGAACTGGGAAATTAGTCAATATGAACAAACTGAATTTATGGCAAATACTAAAAATTAGTAGAATTCAGCCAATACACACTACATTGTTTGCTCTTATACATTCATTTGTAATAAATTTAAAACAGTATATTACACAACATTTACCAAAGTAGGATACCACATCAAAGTTTGAGCTGTCCATCAATTAACACTGCCAGGGTGGACCACTATGCACGATGAGTTTTCTGAAGATAATTTCCTAAATGAGGAAAAAACACCTTCTTCCAAAGCTGCTGTTCATGAACTTGTCTCTAGTGTACTCTTTTTTAATTTCAGGAAGTTTGTTCTATACTGTGTCAAACTACAACTGCATAGAGATAACTGCTAATTTAGAAGCATGTGCATTTCAGTTGAACTACTTCAGTGTTCTGGGAAGTGGCACTGTCCTACAAGCAGTCAGAATGGTTATTAATATAGTAAGAAAAAAAACAGCTTATGAAAATATTTCCTCCTTATAGTACCATTATCAAGAATTAGCAGTTCCAACAACCAACTAGTCTTTTTCATTCAAGTGAACTTCAAACTTTCCGAACATCACTTGAACCTATCTGAAGAGAAATGGGAATAAATTAATACTTTTGAGTTTACCCATATAGTTCTGTTTTAAACTACACAACATAAATAATTCATAAGGCTAAATTTTTAATTCTTATTCAAAACGCATTAGTCACTCCCCCTCTAAAATTCAGCATAGTTCAGGGCCCAACTCAGTTCATTTTTGAAGTTATGTCTAATTTGGCCAGGATTTGTTAGAAAGTCACAAAAGCACCACATCACAATTTAACATAACTAGGTGGTTATTCACTATGAAAGCTGAACTCAAATCAAATCACCTCCTGGAAAATAGCATTTCAGAGTTGAAATATAGAACAAGGCACATATACTTAGTTTTCTTTTCACCAAATATGCTAGAAAGATGATTTTGAATAAGGACGTTAAAAACTCCTACAAGTATCACTACAGTCTCTCTTCATTACATTTTTGTACCATCCCCAACCTTCAGGCATCAGTTGGTCATTCTGAAATACAAACTGACTGTATACAAGTATTTTCTTTTTTAAAAGGTCTTCTAAAAATAGGCCACCTTTAACATGAAGGCTATGGAAAACTGAGAAACCACAAATACAACCCCTCCAAGTGTAAAAAATTCCCAGAGTACCACATAAGCAGAAGTTTAGAAAATTCTAGACCAGACTTCAATACATATTGATGCTTAAATCAAAAACTTTGATAAGATTTGAACAATTTAAAAAAATAAATGACCATGAGTCTCCAAACCCGGGCTTATATAAATAAGCATTAAAAGAATGAAATTCTAAATTTGATGACTTCAAAGGTGTTTGCAGGCACCTAACCCATAACGATTTTAAATCAAAGCAACTAAGCAACCAAAGTACATGAAAAAAACCTGTTCTATGCACTTTTTTTGACAGTGTGTAGGCAATACACATTAAAATAAAAATTTTAATTCACAGATGCTAATTCCAGTAAGTTCATAGAGATTTTTTCTGTTATCAGCTTTTACTTTAGTACTTTTAGTACTTCTTCAAGTGGTCACAGCAAAGTTAATTAAATGAGTTGTTACTCAAACCAAACAAAATTATTGTTAATTTTTTTAAATTACTATTTTAAAAATGTATGTATATTAGCTTGATTATAACATATGCCTTAAGACAGTTTAAAGAGTTGACTCAGTACAGTTTAATCTACATTCCATCTTCTACAATGACAAATTTAGATTTTAACTCTTTTCCAAAATGCTAAAAAAACACCCAAAAAACAATGCAAATTTGACATCTACTTTTGCATTTAAGCCACAAAACCATAAAATCTATGGGGAAATATCTTTTCAACAATAAATCAACAACAGCAAAAGAAATGCAGTGGTATTGTTGGGTTTTTAAAAAAAAATTTTTAAAAAAGGGAAAAAAAAAAACCACAACACTTTTTCTCTCTCCTCACCAGACAACAGCTTTAGATCTTGTACTTCTGCCTTTGGTTTTACTTTCTTCAGGTGAATGAGATACATTTGCTTTGTGGGTTTTCTTATGATGTTCTAGAAAAGCTTTTCTGGCAAATGCTTTCCCACACTTATTGCATCGATGCAGAGAAAAGTTTTTTGTTACTTTTACTTCAATGCCAACATCAGCTCCTTCATACTTTTTATTGGGAGAATTAGAGGTGACATCCTGTTTTGAACCAATCTGTTTTGTTTCATCCCTCTGAGAGCCTCTTTTTGTCACCTTATTTAGAACAAGATCAATTGGCTTCTTTATTGCTCTTATTTCTAAACTTGCAGTTATTTTCCCAAGGTAGCGTGGTGACTTTTTATGAACCACAGTTATATGTCTTATCACATCACGCTTGCGACGCGTTTCGTAAGAGCAGAGTGGACACCTGTAGTATTTCACATAAATATTATTTCCATCTGTGTGTAATTCAATGTGTTTTGTTAAATTCTGTTTAGAAGTAAATTGGCGCTTACAGAGTTTACAGTAAAGCTGCTTGAAGTCAAAGCCAGCTGAAAGTTTTGGCTTCCTGGTTTTTTGCTGGCCACATGCAGCAGATGCATTGGTTGATTTAGGGGTTGATTTAGTGGTTGATTTGCAGGTTGATTTAGTGGTTGATTTAGAAGTTGATTTAGGGTTTTCAGGGTCCTGTTTGACTTTACTTTTCTGTGCTGACGGTGTGTTCTTTTTCTCATTTGAATGATTTGTTCCCTTTAATTCATTCTGAGGAGAAAGCGCAATGGAAGGGGGTGAAGGTTCTACAGAATCTGCTGGTTCAACTTTTATTTCTGTGCCATTGGCAGTATTGTTGGGTCCTTTCTCTCTTTTAGAGTTCTTTGCAGAAAGAGTTATCTTGTGAACAATTTGCATATGCCTTTTCAGCATTATTTGTGAACTATATTTTCTCTTGCACAGAAGGCATTTGCATGCACTTAAATTGTATTCAGCCTTTGAAGACGACTTTTGTTTTCTGGTCTTAAAAGATTTTTTAGCAGAAACTGTATCCAAGAACAAAGGTTGCCCAGGCTTTGTAGCTATATCAGGAGTAATGGAATCCCTTCTTAATCCTCTATGAACTTCATCAAAATGCCTCCTTACGTTGGCTTTTGTAGCAAATGATTTATAACACACAGGACAACTTCTACCTAATGTTACGAGAACATTCTTATTTCGTCCTTTTGCAGAGCACTGGTTTGGTTTCTTTTTTGTTTCTATGTACTTCTTTAGCTCTTCCATCTTTTTTTTGTGTACTTTTCGAATGTGCCGGCGTACACTGCGTCTTGAATGAAATTCCTTCCTACAGAGGCAACAAATCAACTGGTGGCCATAATCAGAGTTATCCAGAGCGTCCAAGTCAGGATTTACTGCTGGTGGCTGTTCTTCAGGAGTAGATATCACCTTGTTTGTAACAGGATCAGCAGGAGGTAATTCTACAGTCTCCCCAGGTGGGACTGGGGCTGGAGCTGAAACAGTCTTGGGTTGCTCAGTGCTGGGTTCCTGTATCTGTACTGGAACTTGATCAGGGGTATGGCTACTTTCTGTGTTCTCATCTGGGCTATCAGTCCTTGACACATATTGAAATACAGCATTTTGATTAGTTTCTATAGGTTCCAATGTAATTATATATTCTTGCTTATCCACCCTGGGATAGATTGCTTCAAGAAGGTCATTTATGGCTTGACTCTGCTTATCTTTTGTATCTGGGAGGTCTGTGAAAAGAGGAAAAGGTATTTTTTAATGATTTGGTAATTTTCAATTATTTAAATTTCAAAGTAGGTTTTAACCACTACGTGAATTCAGTCTCCTAATTTCCACAAATCCTCTTCTGTACTCTCTGAACACTCAAAGGGTTTGAGTAATCATTACAAGTTGCCTTTTTATTAAAAGCCAACATCGGAAATAACTGTCCTGGCGTGCTAATGTGAAAGCCACCTGAACTAAAAATTTGCATGACTGGTATTAAGCTGGTCTTTAAAAAACTCTATCAATTGCAAAAATAACATCATTCAACTGAGCTTGTTCTGCAGGTGTGCAACTAAGCCTGAAGTATCACTAGAAACCTATTTTCCTACTGTGGGATACAAGCACTCTCAATAAGGGGACCTAATTCTGGAAATAAGCTCTTCTCTGTGAATTCTGAACAATCCTTACCAAAGAATGAAACATCTGTGTAACCTGAGCATTGCATGAAGATATAAGTAGATAATATTTTACAGGTCTCAGTAATATTCTCTTTTTATATGCCAAATTAGTTCAGTGCTCTAGTTCCTAGTGTGATACTCGAAACATCTGCACTGGCACAACTAAGAAGCTAGGGTCCTACAGCAAAAAGGTGAGGCACTGAGATGACACAGTTCAAATTACTGTGGATAATTTAAAAGAAATGAGTTCTGGTAACAGCTAATTAAAAACCCACACTTAAGAGTTATTCCTTCCACACACCCAGCAATACATGAAAAGTGTCAGTACAAGAAATATGCTGTTTTGTTGCTCCAAACCCATTTTTTAACACTGAATTTTTAACAGCTTTTTCAGTCAGTTTCAAATGGGCCTATCTATATAGTTTTTACCAAGAGTAAAAAAGTCCTTCCTATTTTATAGCACCTTTTAAGGCTACTTCGTGACTATACTAACTGAGTGCATATCAAAAAAGTTACTAGGGAATAGTCTCTGGAATTTTTCACCATGGGGTGCTGAACTTCTATTCCCGCCTCTTGCTCACTTTTTATTGAAAAAAACTCCCATTTAGTTCAGTAACTATACTCAGTTTTATATAAAGCACAAGTATTTTTACAGTTTTATTCAGAGTGTGTAATATTATTCCCTTTATTTGCACCTCTCATACTGAACAGTGGAAGTTATTTTATTTGTATGTTACTTGTATGTTATTTCATATAACATATGAAAGTTAATCAGAAAGTTAAATGAAGGCTAGAATGTCGGGAGCCAGACATGAAGTCTTTCCTCAGGGTAATCTTACTTCACTTAGAAACTATTGCATCTAAGTCAAATGCAATTCTAACCTTTCTTTGAAACTACAAGTCACCTGTGATTACAGCTGGCCAAGCAAGCTCATTTAAAGAAGGTGACAGTACCAGCCTTTTCACCTTCTCCTTTTAGCAGACACCCTGTGTGAAAAGAATCATCAAAATGTATCTCTGTTTATTCCTAATTTTCGAAATATTGAGGCAGGAAGGTATTAATCAGGAAAGAAAAATCCTTACTGCATCTATACTGATCTAGTCAAGAGATCAAGATAATTAGAAAGCTTTACAAAACATTTTTGAATTCTGACACACTTCCAAATTAATCCCTTTTACTCAGATCAAAAAAAAGTCATCACTGGAATGAGACAGTAATAAATATATTTTTCCATAAAAATATAGTTCTTGGTTTCTTCCGCATCATTTAAGTTACTTTGAATAATACTAAAGTTTATTTTCTACAACAAAGATGTTGCGCTAGGCGTGATCACACAGAATATGTTAAAGCAGCATAAGGTGAAGTGAAGCAGGGGAAAAGAGACAGCATTATTCAAGCACAGATCCTTAAATAAAAAGGTAAACTTTTAGTCTGTTTCATACTAAGACCAAAAGACTGCATCCATGACACAAGGGCTTCGTCAGTACAGGAGGATATTAAGGATATTGACCCAGGTCACTTCACAGGATCAGCTGAAGTCCATCAGAGCTATGACACCCTAAAACTGAAATGCCCTGTTAGAGCCACTGTTTTCTGTAAGATCAGTTTCCCAGTCCTTTGACATATTTTTGGTATCTTTCACAGTAAAGGACAGATGGGAAAGAAACAGGGGAACAAGGAATAGGAAGTGCTAAGAGTGACGCTCTTAATTAAAAGGCTAGATGTATAAACCAGCTTTCTAATTATGATATTGGTATGGGTCTTGGTTGTTAATTTTCATATAAAGTTCACTGCTGTAGCTTCTTCAATAACATAAAAGTGATCTATATAAGTTACTACAGAAATTTAATTCCACCTCTTTTTTTGCATTTTTGTTTCAGGTACATTTGTGTAAATGGTAAAGAAAGATAAATTTTTCAACCTCACAGAGCTTTATTAAACATTTAAATTAATAAGACTTACTATCATCCATCTGAAGACTTGGAGGACAATAAAACTTTTTATGAGTAATTAAATTTGGTAATCCTCTGAAGAGACTCCGGCACAATTTACACTCAAAAATGGTGTCCACATCTTTTAACAAGATATGTTTAAGTTGTTTTGTTCCTGTAATAAAAGAAATATTACACTTAAGGAAGGTTTTCTGTTCATCTCTTAATTCATATCACCCCATGAAAGTGGAAACATTTTAGACCATGAATAATTATAACAGCATTATATCTTTTGTTAATGCTACTTCATTTGCACTGTAGGTTTATGATATATGCTCCCAATTTCACTATGAAGACAAGGCCAGGATGAAAAAAACCCTCAAGGATCACACACGTTATGGTTTACAGAGAAAATGCAATGACTTACAATAAAAACTAAGGCCTAACATTAGGAAAGAGTTCTTACTATGGTATTTGGTTGTTGCAATACAGTTGCCCAACAGGAAAGAATAAGCACCTAGAGCATTTAAAGAAGCCTGTAGTATTTTTTCTTTAGGGTTATCCTACAGTGCTAAGAAAATGACAAACAGCTGTTTCACGTAGAAACGGCACCTGGTAACGCAAAAAAAAACCCCTAAAGCATAAAATAAAGCAAAGAGAATAACTAACAGGTCAAGAAATGTTACTACATGTAGGTATCTGACCCAAATCCAAGACGATGACACTTAGGCAAGATAGTAGAAATGTAGGCGTATTTTCAGCCTGATGAAAGGAAAATACAACCTAAATCTGAAAGATCTCTATTAAAACAGAGAGAGAGGTAAAATATGCCAGCTTTCCAGACTATAATGCATTGTATACAAAGAGAATTAGATCCAGCATTGTTGAGGTATTCCAACTCCTGTCCTTTTTTTACACTTACTCCTTCGTTTCTCATCTCATGAAAATTATGAATGTAATGCCTAAATTAGCAATAGATTTGTAAAAGATGCTTACCCACTCCAAATTAGAAAAGAACACTAACTAACCAAATTCAGCTAATTTACCTATCTTGATTTTTCTTAGAATTTAATTAATCAAAACTAATCAAACAAGCAAAAATATAATGAAACTGGACCATGAGTAAGTAATACCAAACACCTATGGAAAAGCAGCAAGAAATTCTTCAACCTGAAATACAAGGTCAAGTGTTCTGTCATCTCATCACACTTCTCCTAAGAATTCCTTTTGAAGATCAAACTCAGAGTCACACTGCAAAACTATTTTCTAAATTAAACTCTTTCAAATATTAATAATTTCATAATAGGCAAGAATTCTTCAATACAAATGGGCCTTACCAAGAAAACTTCTTATTTCTTGGTGCAATAGTAGTACTACAAAATTTTTACATCTGACTTTCAGAAAAGCAGCGTCTTCTTCAACAGTTCCTTAAAAATGGGATCCAAACTTGACCATCTGAGGCTACCACAGTTTCTGTCCTCTCCTGTGCCTTCCCAGGCCATATCTCACTGCTCTTTGAGTGTTATTAACCTCGCTTTTATTTGACCCGCATTTTTACAAACAGACTACTGAACAAATATTTAGATATAGCAACAAGTAAAAATTGTATAGAGTTCCCCCCAGAAGCAAGTTGATTACTCAGATCTCACCAACCAACATTTGAATTTCTGCATATAAAGAAAATCCAGCTGAACAAAACTGAAGATGCTCCTTGTAGATAAAATTCTTGTGAGATACCAATTATCATACAAACAAAATGCTTCAAATTTGATGAGAGCACACAAAAAAAAACCCAGAATTGAGCCATGGTGTTCATGCATGCGCTAGCCACAAACTTTCCTCTCAAAAAAAAAAAAATTAATTTCAATTTAAATCAATAAAAAATCTCCCCTATTACCCAATCAAGAGATACACAGGTTCCTCATGCTCACTCCTGTTATATTGATATTTCAGTCTCCTTCTGTTCAGGACTGAAATGTTTTTTTCCAATACAAATTACTGGATTTAAAAATTAGTGGATGAGATTAAAGGATTTAGGACATACTAGAGATCATACTATATCACACGGTAGTCACTCTGGCTTCAAATCATCCTTACACAATTATGAAGCTTTTCACTGCTGGGAGTAAAGAAAAATAATTGGTCCTTTTGAATGAAACTATAGACCTTTAGGAACTTCTGGAAACAGCAAAAAAATTTAAAACATCCACTGGTTTTGTGGACACAGCAGGCAGAGGAAAAAAAATCGTCTCCTTATTCTTCACCAACTGCAGACTGTGGCAACAAGTCAATCTTCTGCCAGTATATGCTGCCTCCAGATTACTGAAGAAGACTTACTGAAGTCTTCTCTATTTTGTAGTTACATCTAATTGTACATTGTGATGATAATGCAGGTGATACCTAGTCAAATTCTGTTAATATTTGTAAATGTTGATGCTAGAATAACATCAAAGTCACAAGAAATTGGTAGAGAACACTGGTCATAAATATCTCTCTGTCAGAAATATCTAAGTTTATGCCTTTTGTGAGCATTTTTTTTGAATAAAATTTGATTCAATTTGATTCAATTCAATTTATTCAACCTTTTACTCTTAATGCTTTGAATGACAGAAGCTTTTGACAAAATTACCTTAACAGTTATGTACAATACTCTGTCCTAAATATTCCTTTACCACAAGAATCAAACACTCTCTTTCCATAATGAAATGTCGCCTGTTCAAAACTAGCCAGTAAAATCTTTGTCTAAATCCTTTTGCCTTCTGTCCAACCTCCCTGATGCAGGTGACTGATGATATCAAAGTAAACTATCAATTTAACACCTACCAATGAGGATGATCTGGAAGTAGCTCTGAGACAAACTACCTGCAACTAGTTTGTGCTATTACCAGTAGATATTCCATAAATCTGCTTCAAACCAAAGATGCCTGTCACGCATATCTGAGACCTCAAGCAATCTCAACCAAACTAAAAAAGGTTACTAATGAATAATCTCACATCCTGGTTTTGTATTAAGTTATTGAAATGCTAGTGGACAACTTAAATACTGTACCCTTTCGCAAGACTCAGACCAGACATGCATCTCAGTGCACAGGAGATGTGTTTTTATATGTGACACATTTCACATATTTAAAAGCTCTATGTGAAAAAATCTAGAAACACACAGATAGTAGCACTAAAGATCAAGAGTTGTGAAAATAAAATGTTTAGTTTGCCACATTAGAAGTGTAGAAATAGCTTGAAAACATTGAAGGTTTCAATCTTCCCTGGCATGCCTCCCCAAATGCTTAGTTGTTCATTGCTATGTATTACAACTCCCAAAAACAATCAAGGAACACTTTAAAAGTAATACAATAAAGCAATTTAAGGAGTTCAAGATAAAATTTTCTCTTCATCTCAGGAGTTTTACGATAAACTTCTTAGTAATAGCTGGAAAAATTACACAAAGCAGAACAACAAACTAAATGTTTAAGGTTTTTGAAAGATAACTATACAGCAGAATCTGTATCTTCATTACTTTCTATGAAAACCCTTATTAAAAGGAACACCCAATTCCAAAAATCTACAAATATTTTGCAAATATGCATAAATTCAGGTGCTGGTTATTTTAATATATAGAATAAACGTAACTCTTTTAACAAGGTAATGAACTTCTTAAGAGTCAGGCATGGTTTCATACCTGATCGAAAACACTCAATGATCTGTTGAATACCAGATTTTGAGGTTTGCAGAGGCTGCTGCAATAAGGGAGGATCACCAGGTTCCAACAGATGCACTGAAATATATAGAAGGGTAATAAGCCATTAGAAAGCACTCAGGTGATTTCAGTAATTTAGGAATTTTCCATACATACAGTAAACTAGCTAAAAAGAACAGCCAGGACTACAGTAAAAGTAGCCTAACTCTAGAATTTTCATCTGTATTGAATTAAAAATATAATACTGAATTTTCCAACCATGATATCTTCTAACAGTTTGCTGTCATTTTGATCACTTAAAAAAAAGTGTATTCAAAGCTACATGTAACATAGAAACACATAAATATATAAAACAGAATTAACTCACTAGACATGTCCATCAATTAAAGCAATTCCCCAGAACAATTTACTTAACTCCCATTATTAAAACCAAACCACTTGTACAAAAAAAACCATTACCAAATACTGTATTACCAGCATTACCAAATACTTCACAGCATACTACCTGACTTCAATGTTGCCAGTATGCACCTACACACTGAACCCAAATTTCAAGTAGCAATGATCAGAAAAAAAGCACAAGCATAACTACATAGTATATACCAAAAAAACCTACCATAGTATTCTTAAGCAAGAAAACTACATTCAATAAACTCTTCAGGTTCAAGTAAACTGCTGAGGGAATATTTTATTTCTGATGTTTCATTCCACATCATATCCTTTTCAAAAGCTATTGAAACTAAAACATATATTAATCAGGATTTTCAATCATTCCAATACGCAGTATTTATGCACATGAAAATTCACGGCATTCCACTGCAGTATATAGATATGGCAATTAAGCTCTGCCCAGAGGGAAATACAAATTTACAGGAATAAGAGCACTTATGGAAGCATGTGTTTGCAAAATCTTCAGTTAGGTCTTCTTTTAAATTTCTTACTGACTAAACAGCTAGCTTTGTACTTCATAAACTGGTTCCCACTTTATCCATTTGGTTTGATTTTAACCCCATTTCAAGGTTTTCATTTCTAAATGAAGCACTGAGCATCTCTAATAAATATGTATTTAATAAAGGCCAGTTGAGGCATAGTATAAAAACTATTTAGAAATAATAAGTGCAAAAAGACTAAACATTTTGACAGGAACGCTGAGCTAAAAGATAAAAGGTTATAACAAAATTCTCGCTGAAAATACTATTCAGAAAGAAAAGTACTGTAAAAAAGGACAACAGAACGAACATTCCACCCAACTATGCTGGCCCCATAATATACTATTATATATACAAACACATAACGGCCATGACAAATCAGCTAATCATTTGGGGATCTCTAACACAATGACATATTGTATTCTACTAGCCTACTCCCTACACTTCATAATAAAACATTTTGGTTTGTATACAGTTTCTAATCTGCATGTACAACACCTACTGACATCAAGAGGAGTAACATAGGTGAAGCAGACTTAACAGATCACTGTTAAACCGTCAGGCAAGAAAAATACTTTAGTTTTTTTAAAGCATTAGAACAACTCCAAACCATTCCACTGTCAACACAAAGAAATGTTTCTACTAACAGAATACCTACTCTCAAATTACATTTCATTAAAAGAGCATAATCAAAGTCACCATGCTCACACTTTCATCTGTTAATTCCCCAAACTGGTATCTTTCTTCTCAAAACAAAAGTGAAAGCATCCAAATAGCATCTTTCTTTCAAAAACACAAGTAAAAGCATCCAAATAAACTCTGTAACAAGGCAAAAAGAAAAAAAAAATTGCCTTTAAAAATACCAATTATAACAGTAGGCAGAATAATTTCAAAAGCATCTAACAGGTTGGCTGAACCTTCAGAGTATTCATTAGAGTTTCCACTGATGGCATCTTTCACATCACTGAGCCATGGAATATAAAGAGTTGTTCTAGGACTTGGTGGGGTTTTTCTCCTCCGAGACTGAGATCTTCAATATCATTGGAGTTCACCAGAGATGACAGAGTAAAAATATAACAAACGTAAATGATTGCCAGAGACATCATTTTATAAAAAAAAAAAAACGAGAACACTGCACTTTTTGTAAACAAAACAGTCAGTTGTTCTATACAACTTCTTGCCTTCCTCTGCTCACTGCATACAATGTCCATGTGGCCTGAGGATTATCCCACATCCTGCAGGAACTAAAAAAATCTCTTCCTAAAATGATTTTAAGGCGACAGTTCAAGGATACATAAAGGATACAAAAAACCATTTCCAAACAAAATTCAGGAACCTTTTATACCTAGAGCTGACACTAACGATGTACATTCGCAACACTCACAACAGTTCCTGCAAGCTTTTAATGAAGGTGATATGCAAAACAGTCGAAGCATCACACATCACTATACCTGGTTCACAGCATCCATGGTGATGGTGGTCAGTCTGACAACACTTGTCCCTTAGAGGCATTTTCCGTGCGCACGACCTACTTTCCTTCTACATCCAGCAGCTGGTTTCTACTAAAATAAGCAAATTAGCTGTCACCGCCGAAGCACAGGCGGCTCCGGAGCGCGCCAACCGCGCACACCCACTTCCTACGGCGGCACGGCCGGGCAGGCCGGAGGCAGCGGCACCCCTGGCGCAGGAGAAAGTTCCCATTGTTTTCGACAGGTCTCACGACGCCCTCTGCAACGGCCGCGGCGAGCACGGCTCCGCTCCCGCCCCGCCGCCACCTGCGCCTCAGCCGGCGGGGGAGAGC
>VZRQ01004230.1:486113-568766 GCA_013397975.1 Machaerirhynchus nigripectus | reverse complement strand
GTAGAGCGCTCGGCGGGAACAGGCGCCGTCTTTGTCCCGGCGGAGAGAAAGGCCCGCCCTGACCGCCGCGCACACCGCTGGATGTGCAGCGCGGCCCTGAGGGCACCGGTGCTCGCACACCAGTGGGAGCAGCCAGTGTTCCTGGAGCTGGCATTTCTGCCCCTGGTCTGCGCCATTACAGTGTAAAAAAATATGAACCAAACCGCCAGTTTTTCTAATAGATCTACCAAGGAAAAGGATAGAATAGTGTTTGAACACCTGGAGGAAAAACTCGTGTTCCGAAAGAGAATTGAGCGATCTCTATGGCAAATACCGGCCACAGAACGTTGGTGCAGAGCAGTGAGTGGCAGGGCAGCCAGTGTCTCCAGAGTCCTGCTTAGTCCTGTGCTCTCTTAGTGTGCTTCTGTAGGCACCTCAGGTTGTTGAAAAGATGATAGCTGGCTTTTGCCAAAGCAAAGGGTAAGATTAAGTCTTCATACACTTAAGGAAAAGCTTCTGCCATTGAAGAAAAACCTGCTGCTGCTGAAGAAAAATCTGTAAGGAAATGTCAGGAATAAGCACATCATTACAGGAAAAAATGCTAGGTAATGGTACTAACACAGAAACAATCTGTCAAGCTCTGGCTTGTAATACCATCACTTAATGGAGATAGACCTCATGGTTTCAGACAAAGGTTCCAAGTCACATTACAGTCTGAGAGTAAGATGTCTCACACTTTCTCAGATCAGATATGGAGAGAGATTACCATCTGTGGCCATTAACTTGTACCCAATAATGTCTTCTTTTAAAATGTGGACATTGATTTAATCAGTAAGTCATCTTTTTCCAAAGCAACATGACACTGAATTCAAACTCCATCAGTTGCATTTGGATTTTGGTTAATAAACTGGAAACACCTTAAGTGTCAGAGAACAGTTCAAACAGCTGAGTGCCAAATAGCATCTTAACTCTGAAGTACAGCAGAAGTCAGGTGAAACCTTGGTGTCAGACAACCAAACACAGGTCTTTGTGTGTGCCCAGAGGTGCTCTCACCTTGAGCTTAGCTACATCCTGAGCTCTGCTGTGTTTTAGACACACAGTGGAAGAGGTGTAATCTCCACCAGCCATGCAGCTGCATTCAGCCCATGTACAGAGCACTTGGGTAAAACTGTAAAGCTCATGGGTAACAAAGTGCAAGGAACACAGCTGTCAGCTCTAGTTCTGCACAACAGCCTACTGACTGTTGTACTTGCCCAAGAAGTATCAAACTTAGAGAATTAACATTCCCCCACCTCCCAGGAGGTGTGGGAATCAGTCTCAGCGATGATCTTACATTCTCATTGATGCCACTGCACTACAAATGTTGAAATAGTAGGGTTATAGCAGCTTAACTTTGCATCTTGGATACTTATTATGAACATTAGTAGCCTTGTCACCAATACAATTTTACTGAGTGATCAAAAAATAAGAAAGGAAAAGTCAACCTGCAAATCACAAACTAGGAATGGAAATTTAGAATCTTTTGGTTGTATTTGGGTTTCTGTGTTTAGCCACTTTCAGCAGGATTTTTTTCCTCCTAATTCAATTAAAGTTTATCTTTTTGTAGCTTATGGCCCATATTGTGCTTGCATGGCAAGATTTTGGTAGTGGGTGGCCTATAAGGGTGGCTTCTCTGAGAAGCTGCTGGAAGCTTCCCTCATGTCACAGAGCTAATGCCAGCCAGCTCCAAGATGTACCCACCACTGGTCAAGGCTGAGCCAGTCAGTGATGGTAGTAAAGCCTCTGTGATAACACATTTAAGAAAGAAAAAAAGTTACTGCCCAGAAGTAACTGGGGCCAGAGAAGAGAGGAATGAGAATATGTGAGAGAAACTGCCCTGCAGACCCCAAAGTCAGTGAAGGAAGATGGGGAGGGAGGAGGTGCTCCAGGCACCAGAGCTGTGATTCCCCTGCAGCCCATGGTTCAGACCATGGTGAGGCGGCTGTGCCCCTGCAGCCCATGGAGGTGCACGGGAGAGCAGAGATCCACCTGCAAACACCAGAGCAGGTGGGTGCCACAGGTGACTCTGAGAAGCTCACGCTGGAGCAGGTTCTTGGCAGGACCTGTGGCCTGTGGAGAAAGGAGCCTAGAGGAGGTTTGAGGCTAGAGCAGGTTTGCTGGCAGGACTTGTGATCCCATGGGAGACCCATGCTGGAACAGTTTGCTCCTGAAGGATTTCTCCCCTTTTGAAAAAAAGGACTCATGCTGAAGCAGTCCATGAAGAACTGTAGCCTGCGGGAAGGACTCATGTTGGAGCAGTGGAAGGAGGAGGAAGCAGCAGCAGAAATAACTCACTAGACATGTTCATCAATTAAAGTAATTCCCCAGATGAGCAGACTGTAACAATAAGCACTTGTCCACATGCACCACTGCTGGGGAGGAGGTAAAGATTTGGGAATAAAGTTAATCCCAGGAAGGAGGGAGAAGTGGGGGAAATGTGTTTTTAAGATTCATTTTCCTTCTCATTATCCTACTCTGATTTTGATTGTGTTCAATTAATTTCTCCAAGCTGGGTCTGTTTTGCACATGATAGTGATGGATCTCTCCCCATCCTTAGCTCATGAGATTTCATTATATTTTCTCTCCCCTGTCCAGCTGAGGAGGGGAGGGATAGAGCAGCTTTGGAGGGCAGCTGATATCCAGACAGGGTCTGTGGCCATTCTTTCTTGTCCTTTTCCTATTCACCTCCAAAAAAGTATAGTTCCTCCTTCTTAATAACCCTCCATGCAGTGAAGCATTGGGATTATGTGCTCTCTGTGTTCTCAAGGTAAAGAATCTGAATTCCTTTAGCCTTTCCTTATGTCATATGCTCCAACCCCTGGAACCATCTTGGTTACTTTCTTCTGGATACTTTTCATCTTTTAAGTCTCTTGCATACTTAGGAGCCCAAACTGGACAGATGTGGACACATATTGCAGATGTGGCTTCCCAAATGGCAAGTAGAGGAGAATAATCATCTCCCTTCACCTGCTGGGTGTAGGCTTCTTGATGTGGCATAGCGTAGTGGTTAGTCTTAATTATGCTAAAGCTGCAGTGTTGACTCTCATTTCACTTTTTAGCTGGGACTCACAGGTTCTTTTTGTAGAGCTGCTATCTCATTAGTCAGTCCTCAGCCTGTACCATTACATGGGGGTTTTTGCCCTGGGTGCAAGGCCTTGTCCTGTCAGGACATTCTCCAGTTTGTTCAAGGTGTCCTCACACAGCAACCTTGTCCTCCAGTATGTCAGACATTCCCTGGTTTCAGCCACTCATTTCATCATGAAAGACAATAGCGTGGGTTGTACAAAATGTGCCTTTCTGCCTTCCCCCTCTACAATTTTAGAAGTTCCAACTAAGGTCAAGTTCTCTATTGCTGTGTTTTTTGGGAGGTGGAAATGCATATTTTTGGAAGATGGCCAAACAGCAACTGAAATCTTACTCTATCTTAAATGCATTTTCATAGCTTTTGTGTTCCACACTTGAGAGAGACCTGAAAAAATGGGCACTGTTGCATGCATGTGTGAATCTTAGTAATTTATCTGACCTTGTAACCTGTGTGTGGGTGGAAGACCCTAATCGGTATATTGCTATGCTCAAATCCTCATGTAATTCAGTGTAACTAATTAGTAACATGGGCAAACAACCACACCCAAATTTTGACCAGTCATGTCCAAAGCGTCTCTGGGACTGATAAAAGCTGCCAACACTGATCAGGTAGTTCCAGTTCAATCTCTTGGATGAACAGCTGCAGCAGTGTGTTGTGAAGTGAGCTTTACTGGGATCTTTTCTACCCTGGTCCAAATTTCTCATATGCAATGGCTGGCTACTGGCTGAAAGGACTCCACTCTGCAAGCACCCTCCTCAAGGCACCTTCTGCTAGGTCAGGTGGATCTACCTGATGCAATTTGGATCCAATTTGAATTTCATTGTGTAAAAAAAGAACAAGCACATGATGTGGCCTGCCTTCGAAAAATAGAATATTCCTCAGTAAAATATGAACAATAATTGGAATTTATAATAACTTTCCTTTTTTCTTATATAAATAAGATTCAATGAAAATGAAAAATGTTTTTAGAACAATGCATAATTCTTCATACAGTCCATAATTAGCTTGTATCCAAGGAACATGGAAATTCACAGTGAAACCAGATACTGTGTGAAATGTACAGTATGCACTTGCATATAACAAAGATAAGGATGAAAATACTTTTGATCCATTTCATGTAAATTTTAGGCATAAAATATATTTTTAGGGGAGGGGGTTTGAGTTTAGCTTTCATTCCTGGCTAATGTTCTCAAGATAACCAGCAGAGTTTGAAGCAGAATCTTTATTTATTCGTTGTCTTTTAGATGATGGGGAGCTGGTGAGAAGTTTTGAACTTGGGCTTCTGTTACAACTTGATGATCAAATTGTTTTTTAATTGTTTCTTGATTGTGAGTATGGCTTTGAGAAATGCAAAATGCAGAACAATTTCTCTTAGTTACTGGATTGTGCTTCCAAAATATATAAGGAAGTATTCTAGCAAGGGAGGTATATTTTTGGTAGAGGATATTGAAGCGTTATCTCAAACAGTTGTGACAGTAGGTTTAGTATCCACTGAGAGGTTTTGTCTTGCCAAAGGGCTGGTACTAACACCTGCTGAGATGCCTTGCCATCTGTTTAGACATCTCAGAGCTGTAAGATTTGAATTCTAAACTTTTCTTCATACATTATGACCACTAACATTTTTTTCTGTATTTGGGATGCGTTTTGGATGAAGCACCTGGCTTCACAGTCATTTTTCCTAGGAGAAAATAATTGTAAGTTGGAGTGAATTAATGCTGTGATGCTGCACTGAAGAGAGTTCATTTTTGCAGAGGTGAAGGTAAAATTGCATGAGCCCTGAAGGAACTCACATGCAATATATGCTAACCAAGAAATATCACAAGTCATAGTCATAAAGTGTTCCACTGCAAGTACAGATATCCCATCATTCCTTAATATATCACTCTTAGTCTATTTACTGATTTGACGTGGCTTCATCTAATGCCCTTGCTGAAAGCATCCCACAAAAACTGTATATTCTGAAACTCCATATTAAACAAATTTTAGACCTAGAATCCTGAGAGAAATTCAGACTCCTTCTAGGGCAGATAGACCCTGCAGAAAGACCTCAACAAATTAGAGAGATGGACAATCACCAACTGCATGAAGTTTAACAAGCACAAGTGATAGAGTCTGCACCTGAGACAGGGCGGTTCTGATTGCGTGTATAGACCGGGCAACAGGAGGCTGGAGAGCAGCGCTGTGGAAAGAGACCTGGGGGTCCTGGTCTGTGGCAAGTTGAATGAGTCAGCAGTGCCCTGGCAGCCAGGAGGGCCAGCTGAGTCCTGTGGAGCTTCAGGCACAGCATCACCAGCTGTGGGAGGGGACTGTCCCACTCTGCTCTGTGCTGGGGCAGCCTCACCACGAGTGCTGGGGGCAGTTTTGGGCACCACATTTTAAAAAAGATGCTGACTAATCAGAGAGCATCCAAAGGGCAGCCACAAGGATGATGAAGGGTCTGAAGGGGAAGCCGTATGAGGAGCTGCTCAGATCTCTTGGTCTGTTCAGCTTGGAGGGGACTGAGAGGAGTCCTCATTGTGGTCTTCAACAACTTCACAAGGGGAAGCGGACGGACAGACTGATTTCTTCACTCTTGCGAGTAGTGAACAGGGCTTGAAAGAATGGCATGAAGCTGAGTTGGAGGAGATTTAGGTTGGATATCAGGGAAGTTTTTAACCAAGAGGGTGGTCGGGCACTGGAACAGGCTCCCTAGAGAAGTGGTCACAACACCAAGACAGAGAGAGTTCAAGAAGTGTTTGGACAATGCTTTCAGGCAGATGGTGTGATTCCTAGGGTGTCTTGTGCAGGACTGGGATTTGGACTCAGTAAGCCTGACGGGTCCCCTCCAACTCAGCATATTCTATGATTGAGGCACATTAAGGCTCCTTTGTTAGAGTCTCTGACCATGATGGCCAAATGGGTAGAACACATGCCAAGGAAGCAGAACACCTTGATTTCAAAATCCTAAACTAAAAGTTAAAGACCCCTTTTGTTAAGCACAAGGCATAGCTAAGTCAGGAATTCAAGAGCTGTGGTACTATAGAGAAATTAACAAAGACAGCCTGATTCTATTGAGAGTAATCTTAACTTGAGGAAGGGGAAAAACAATATAGAGTTCTGGTTGTGATTTATTTATGCTGTTTTATGATTAATGCTGTTTATTTATTTATATCCAAAGATGCATAAATGGGAAATTAATAAACTAGTCTTTAGACCACAGATGTGTTGACTTTCAGATACAGGTGGGATTACCTTGAAAAAGTATATTAAAAGTTTTCTATGTACTACAAATGAAATTATGTGAGCTGGTTATACTGATGCGTTTTTGTAATCCAATGCAACTTGCTTACAATATATAAACTGTGTATACTTACACGCCTCATGTTTTTGGTGAAATCTTAAAATTAAATTCAGTTATATTTGCATCAAATCCACATTTGCATATTGCAATGTTTACACTATTCTTATACCTTAGCCTTGACAGTATCTTACAGAAAATCCCTGGGCTAGAATAATTCTGAATCTTAGTCAATATGTATTCCAATCTAACAAGCAGCTGCATCTTCATGCTCTGTTCCCCAATTAACATAAGGTTTCATTACCCTTTTGGGATAAAAATAAACTGCTATGTGTATTGTCTTACCCATAATTCATTTATTTACAAAGTTATTAAAACTCATAATTAATCAGACTTCTCATGAGGTCTAATTCCCTTCTGTGCTTTCTGGTGCATGACTATAAGTTTAGCAAAGGGAACAATTTGCATTGCATCTCTCCCCTGGAGGTCCTTGTCATCATTTGATCATGGATTCAACCTATTCTGTTGCTTTCCCTCTACACCCTTCAGCTTTGATTCCTGGTTGCACAGTGACACAGCTTCACACAGAGGCAGGAAAAATTTTCTGGCCTAAAAGTATTTAGCTTGTGATTACAGCAGTTCTGTGGAAAGTATGAGCTGGTGGTTCAGTCATCAGCAAGGCTGCTTGGGGGCTGGAATCCAGCCCACCCAATTAAGTGCTGCACCTTCTGACAGTGGGTTCTGGCAGGAGAGTTAGAGAGCATACAGAGCAAATCCTCTTCTTGAGAAAAAGTCTGTGCAGCTGGAAACAACTGAGGTGACAAGAAGTGACCATTGTAATGCCCCAAGAAGACATTCTGCATCATCAGATCAGTGCGGTCACTTAACCCTCTCCTACAAGGAACAGGGAAGACAAAGTCTAACTGAATTGATGACATAGGTTGGGTGTTTTGAGTGGGACTTGGACACTTGTGCTGTTGGGAACTCAACTTCAACTAGCCGAGAAGTTCAACTATTCTTGTTTCCTCATGGATCACTAACAAGTACAGCATGACTTGCCACTTTAAAATAATTTTTCTTGCATACCTTTCTTTAAGAAAGGCATTATTCTGTGTAAATATTCTCGCTTTTTTGCTTACCTGCCTGGCTGGGTAAAAAAAAAGTATGCTTCTCGCAGTACAGATAGTTTCCTTAACAAAAGAATTAATCTAGTAAAATATATTGGAAAAATTGAAGGACTTGCTTAGAGTATTTTATAATGAATTTTCATCTTCTTACCGCATTCAGTTTTCTTCCAGTCCAGTGAATTTTCCCGTACACTTTTCCTGTGGAGTGAACATAAAGTTAATTTAATTCATGTTCTCATCCCTGATTCATCTGATTAATAAAAAACACATACAGATATGCAACAAAATGAGCTTCATGCTTTCAGAAATCGTTTAATAGAGGCATATATATTCTAAAGCTTTGTGATGTGCACTAGGAAATGGAGGATAATGCATCTGGATAAGCAATTTGAGGGCGAATGCAGACCTGGTCTAGCATGCTGATTCACAAGGTGATCATGTTCTGTACCAAATGACGTATTTGAAACCTATTCCCAGTTATGAATCTAGTGAAGTTTCAAGTAAAGCGTTGCCAGCTGTCTCTTTCTTATGTAGATGGTGTCAAAGGATCTAGACTGTTGAAGGCAGAAGAGAGAGGTGTAAAGAGAAGATGCAAGAATTTCTAATTCTTTCAGAGTAAAATATAAAGGACCATATTCCTAAACTTATCTCAAAATGTGCTGGTGAGGGGAAAGTTCTGCAGAAAAGTGACAAGGACTTATGTTTCTCTGTTTTTACATACATATGTGGTGTATGTCCACATGAAGTTGGATATAGCGTGGGAGGGGATAGGAAGCAGTAGAGTGAGAGAGGTGAGAGAAATAGGAGAGTGAGAGAAATATATCTGGAAGGAGGCTTAGACAAGGAAAGGGAGAATGACAGAGATTCATGAGAAGAGGGGAGAAAGAAGACCCAGGAAAGATTCAGAATGAAAGGATGTAATAACGTGCAGTAGCTTAAAAGTAATGCAGGCAATACTGACAGCAAGAAGCATAGCAGAAAGGGGGAGGAAGAAGTAGGAAGTCAAGAAAGAAAGAACAACCAGTAGAATTCATTAAGCCGGGTTTTGTGGGGTTCTGTGACTTGTAAGGAAATTATCTCCTGTTTGCTAACCATTTTCGTAGTAAAAGCAAAGAAGCGTAAACATAAACATCCAGGTCCTGGGTCTCATAAGAGCAACAGTGCCTAGAAAATCCAGAAATAAGAACATTTCTCTTCAAAAGGAAACGACTACCTTTGTAACCTTTTTTATAAATGTGTCTGTATGTAAATCAAGTCCTTTATTGCAGGGCAATCGGAACCCTTCAAATTTTGTTTGACATATGATTTCAGCAGCAAACTTGTAAGATATTACTCAGGATCAAGGAACAAAGGCAAATATTTTGAGGTATTTGAGGACAGGCCATGAAAACAAAAAAACATAAGAAAGATTAATTCCAGAAATAATACTGACAAAAGTACCAAGAACAAGTATTTGTAGAAATGCAATGTACAATTAACCCAATCAGCATAAAATTACTGTTTCATATAAAGAAGGACTGCAGATGATAAATCATAGAATGAACTGAAAGAAAAATGAAAGCTTCATGGTCTAAAGAAAACTGGTGATAGGCAGCTAATGAGCTAGTCTACATTGTCTAAGGCAGAGAATACCCATATAAATGAACTGTGGTGCAGCTCTGCCCTCAGTGGGAGACTGATTGGGTTTCTACACTCTGCCTGGCTCTAGTCAGCTTGTAGGAATGTTGTAACACTGAGACCTTGAGCACTGTCAAAATCAGTTGAAATTTTCAAGAAGGTTCCAAAGCTTATTGCAAGACTTACACTGACAGAATGTGCAACAGAGTAAATTTTGCTTCCTTAGGAAGGGAGGCAAAACCCGTAGAAAAACAAAAAGAGATAGATAGATAGATAGACTGTTGATTGCCACTACATTAAAGCTAAATGCAGTTTGCATTTGCACTGCAAATTAGTTTTGCTTCTTGGATGGCAGAACATGACATGCCTAATTTGGACTGTAAGTCCAAAATAAAGGACACATTCATCCAAATAAAGTCAATGACAATAAACTAAAGGTACAAATGGGAAGTACAAAGCACAACACAATTAATTAAAGGTACAAATTGGGAGATACAAAGCACAACACAATTCTGGATAAAAGAAACTGTGCAGCAAATGTGACAGACAAGACTGTGACACAAGGCTGCTCCTATTTGAGTGTTCAAAATCCACAAATGCATAAGAGAGATATGCACTAAAAGATCAGGAATCAGAAGATTAATAAATGATTACATAAATAATATTCAGTATATTATTCAGTATATTCCCATAAATAGTATTCAGCGATAAAAGAGAGCATTTATATCAGTGTCAGTATATTTCAGCAACCTCCATTCAAGTTGAATATGGACAGCAATGACACATAGTCCCAGGGAATTGATCCTCAAACAGAGACTCAATCCCTGTAATGAGCAGGACTGATCTGCTCTGACACTGACCTACTGGGTCTCCCTTCCAGGTTTTGACAGTGCTTGAGTGAATGAAATTTTTGCTAATGAAACTGAACTGAACTGAGGTTGGCAGAGGATATTTTGGCGCAGGATATTTTGTCAGTCATGACTCTTGTTAAAACTGTTCTTATCCCACAACTTCTACTAATTGTATTTTTTTAATGTGTTAAAGACAAAGTTGGTGAGCAAATCATCATTTTTTATTCATCAGCTTGGCATGCCTTTCTGTTGTTTCCTTCCAGCTAACTTACTATGTGATATTTAACTGGCCACTCAAAATATATTGTCCAAGCACCATACCAGCTGCCTCTCAGGTGAATTAATTCTGTCATTTACTTTGCTTATAACACATCTCCTTGAACTACTGCACAGTTAGTAATCATACAGTATGAAGCAGAATAGATATTAGAGAATTGTTCTGAAAACCATGTGAATTTGGTCTTATCGCTAGTCTGGTAAACATTTTTGTCTTACAATTTCTGCTGTCGCATACAGTATGTAGCACAGACTTAGCCCCAGACAGCTAGTGAGTTCAGCTCATTATGTGCAAAGGAATAGGCTACAGCCCATAGAGTACTGTAGTAGCCCTGGGCTATTGCACAGCAAAAGAATAGTTGGATTCTGCTAATTCATCATTGATGTTAAGTCATTCTGTATTATAACCTATAAGCACTGGAATAGCGTAAACTCATTATTTATATTTTTAAAAAGAGGAGATAGACAAGAGAAGGGTTTAACAAACCTGACAGTTTACCTTTGGTCCCCCTCAGATAATGAAGCAAGTAGTGAAAGACAATATTATAAGCATTTAGAAGATAAAGGGGATATGTAAAAGCCAACTTATACCTGCCCAGTCCAAATCTTAGGAGGTCACCTAATTTCCTTCTTAATAATAGGCCTCAAGAAACCAAGAAGTGGAATCTAGCAGGATTTCAGCAGGAAGGCTTTTGATGTTTTCTTATGTGGGATTCTCATTCATAGGCAAGCTAATGTAATTAGAAAACCGTATGTAAAGAGAATTTATCAGTGGTTTACTATCAAACTAGAAAAGTATTTTAAGGCTCTATCCTGGTTGAATACCATTAAATATGTTTATTCATAACTGGATGTATTTGTTCAATTTATAGATGATTTCAACTCAAAGGATCTGCAAGCATACAGAAGGCCAGCATGAGAACTGAAAATTATTTTGATGAATTCAAAGAGCAGTCCACAAAAAGGATCACAGAATCACAGAATGGGTCATGCTGGAGGGGACCACAGTGGTTCATCTGGTCCAACCTCCCTGGTCAAGCAGCTCATCCCAGCACACATAGCACAGGATTGTGTCCAGATGGTTCTTGAATATCTCCAGTGAGGGAGACTCCACAACCTCTCTGGGAAACCTGTTCCAGTGGTCAATCACCCACACAGTAAAGAAGTTCTTCCTATGTTCAGGTGGAACTTCCTGTGCATCAGTTTCAGCCAATGCCCCTTTTATTGCTTGGCACCACTGAGAAGAGCCTGGCTCCATCCTCTTGACACAAGACATATTTCAATTTTGGAAATATGAAATCCTGCTCTCAGGTAAGAATAGATACTGTGTGGGTGGCATGCAGGCATTTGTAATTAAAAAAATAATGCTGGGGAATTAGGTAAGGATGCTGCAGAGCATGTGTGTACATGAACTTCTGTGAATTATATTCATTAAAAAAAATGTAATATTAGAGCTGCAGTCTATTATATTACCAGAATGGTAACAATTATCACAAACTGCTGGAGAAATTAGAGAGGTCAAAAATTATAACAATGACAGGCTTCAATCTGCTGTCATGCTGTTAAGATTTCTGTCAATCAGGAGTGATCCATACATCCTGAGACTGTAAAGGCTATGGAGAAAATGAGACAAGACTTCTTCAACAGTAATATTCAAATTTTTAGAAGAAAAGAAGAATTTGGAAAAAGAAGTTTAAAAAAGTTTACATTGGATTGGAGACTATAAAAATGTCATGCTATAGGCCAAGTGTCATTGAATACTCTCTACTAGGAAAACACCAAAAGCATTAAAAACATTTAAAACCAAAATAATGTTGCTGTGATTCAGCTACGAAGAAAGATACTAAAATACAGAAATAACTTTTAAAAAAATGTAGTCATGTCCAAAAGAGGGGGGAAAAAACCAGATGATTAATTTCTGTGATGCTAAAGGTATAATCACAGACAAGTCCAAAAACACTATTCTGAAGCCCTATTTAAATATTCACAGCCATCTTAACCACACTGACAAGAAGCAGCTCACCAGACAATTAGTGCAAGAGATTTATGATTGCAAGCAGCACTCAACAAACATAAACAATATCAGAAAAAGCTAAACTAATTTTTTGCATCAGTTTTCTTTGCATCAGTCATGTCGGTTCTCAGCACCCCTCTTTACGAGTGATAAGTATGAGAAACTGTCTCGTCAAATATTAACAAAAAGGTGTTTACTACAAACCACTTAAATTAACCATCCTGAGTAACAAGGACAAGGTGGTTATCAACCCAGAGTTGTAAAGAAACTCAAACATTAAATTGCTGAGCAGTAGTATTGAAGTGGTTTTTAAACCTGTGGTTTAAATCAGCCTCCTAGTGCCAGTGGTCTGAACAATTAAAAAATGTGTCACCGAGCTTAAAACAGGCTCCAAGAAAAATTCTGGATACTGCCGGCTCATAAATCTGATTTATCTTTTCAATCAGTTTCTTTCTATTTAATTAAATATTATACAAGTAGATACATAGATAAACACAATGTACTGACAGACAACCAGTAGAACTTCTGTTTGGGAGTCATGCTTTACCATCTGGTACAGATCTCTGAAGGAAATAAGATACCTGTCATCTGTTTAATATTTTTTTCATATATATTATTATCAAAGGTGCATAAATAACTTAAAATGTTACATATAAGATATAAAAATAATATAAAGGTTCAATAATCAGATTTTACAATCTGAGAAGAAACTATGAGAGGAGATCCCCCTAAGAATCTGAGTTAAAATATTTGGTATGTAAAATAGTCATAATCATATAGAAAAGGAGGGAATTGTGAAAGAACAAAATTTTCAGATGATGAAGTATTTTGCATGCTAGACAAACATAAAACTGACAGCAAATAAATGCACAGAGGTCTTAAAATACTGAAGGTCTGTTCAGTAAAAACAACCAAATATAATTGTGACAAGTATAATACCATGCACATGAGGTAAAAGTACTGTAATTATAAATATATAACAGCTGTCTCAAACTGTGGCATCTATTATCTTTCAGAAAAAGATCTGAAACCACTGGAAGTGAGGAAAAAAAATAAAGAGAAATTACTAGGTATAGGGAGAACAAAACAGAAAATCCCATTTATCACTGTCAACTCATCCTCATCCTCCTTTTTAGCACTTCATACCATTCTAATAAGGTGTTTTGAAAAGAGGTGTTACAGAATTTTGAAAAAATACTACAAAGGAGGGACAGTCACTGAGAAGAGCAGCAGCTTCTGTACAAGGGAGGAGAAAAAGTGCCAAGACTTTCCATGCTTGGAGAAGATAGAGAGGGATATGATACAGAGCTATAAAATTGTAAATGGTTTTAATAAGATTAATAAGGAGTGCTTATTAATTATTTCTAATCTCACAAAAACTATCAAGACCTTAAGGAAATTATCAGGGAGCAATGTAAACATTACAAAATCTTAATATATCACTTAATGTACCATTATTAAGTAAATTGTGGGTCTCATTGTCACAGAATACTTTGGAAACTAAAAGGACAAATGAGTTCCAAAAGTGACTGATTGATGGATAAATGGATGCAGAAAAGTCCATTTGTAGCTCTAAAACACAATTGCCTTCAGTCCAGGAAGCTCTTTGACTGAGAATTCATAACAGAGGTAGGATCACTCTTTTGTTTTTCTTGGCAGGTTTGCATTCTGGCTTCAGCTTTGAATGTGGTTCTGGGTTGCACTGCCTTTCAGTCAAGCATGAAAGGCCACAGGTTCTTATGAAATACTTGTGATATTCTAGACAGAAATTCTGCAGAAATTGTTTTTGGGGATATAGCATATGCCAAGCACAGCAAGTGTCAGAAATGTCAGACAGAAAATGGAAAGTATCAAATGGTGAAGTAAAGATATGAGTTTGAAGAAGTATTTCTCTTCAGTTCACCTCTGGTAAATTAGCTGGAAAACTGGCCAGGTTTTTACATTGCTTTTCAAGCAAAATTATCCAGGAAAAAAAAAATCTGTAAGCATTAAAATAGTCCAAGGAATATGACCTATAAGAAATATGAAAAGCATTGCAGATCTTTAATGTATACTGAAAACTTTCGGTATACATAAAGTAGAATTAATGAAGGAAGAAAATTGTTTACCAAGTCATAAGAATAAAGAATAACATGTAGAAAGCTGTTGCAAAGAAGATTTGAGCTAGACCACAGAGAGGATTTTTTAACAGGAAAGTCCCAAATACTGATGTAGATTGCCTAGGGAAGTGTAGAGTCTCTATTATCCTTGGGTTTTAAGATGTATGTTAGACCCATATCTTTACAGTTTGAGTGCAGTAAGTGGGCTATATGTGTTCTACATTCATTAGAGTCCTATTTTTTTCTGACGTTTGAGGAATGGCTTGTCTCAAATGTGTGTGATAAATTCATATTATTTTGACTGCATGCTGGCATGCAGCTATTCATGCTGTCTTTGTGTGTATTTATTTTCTTGCTCACTCCATCTCTAATCATCTATAATTTTATTTACATGCTCAGCAACTGTTTCTCACAGTCAAATTCCTCTCCATTGGCTTGACACTCACTGCTTAGTGTTATTCCCTGTGTTTTGTCCCATTCTCCTGGCTCATTTTTCAAACAGCCAGTGGTAATTTGTTGTCATTTTTATAAGGACAATTTCAAATTTCTTTTTATTTACTTATTTTTAAAAGCATGATATGTAACAATTGAGCATGTTATACTAAGATCAATACCATCCCCTGATTCAGTATATTCTCTCAGCAAATGTTTATTCCTTTGGTAAAAAGCTCATGTCAAGTTGCCCAAATATTTTGCTTAATCATGCTTGGGGGAGAAATACTCTTTGCTTTAAATTTAGTGCAATGTGTTGGCAGCATTTGTACTCTAAGGTTAGACTTGAGGATGAAGCAAGGAACAAGCAGACAAGATGACAAAGATTTATATGTGTTTCTTTATCCCTGACACTGGCAGCTGCCACCTGTGGTTGTACCACAGCAGACCCTGCATTCTCTTGGTGTGGTACTTCCACAGGGGCACATTCTTCTCTGCCAGGGGCTAATCCAGCCCATGCAGGCAGAGCCTGAGCAGGCAAGGAGGTCCTGAACAGGCATCAGATTTCTTCCTCCAGAAAGCTCTAAAACCAGTGTCCGCACTTAACTAAATGCTTGCTTGCAAACAAAATACCTAATGGGTCTTGAGAACACAGCAAGTTATTATGATGTTCTGTGTGCCCCCATCTGCATACTGTAACAGGTAGGATTTTTTGTGGATTATGGATCACTAGAGCAGAGCACACAGGATGCTCCAGGAGAGTCTACTTCCTATTACTTGTATCATCAGAAGTAAGAGTGGAAAAGTCCAGCAGCAGAAGCAAGCCCCATATTACATCTGAGGAGGAAATGCATCTCCTGCCTTCTTTCACAGAAGAAAACCTGAGGTAACCTTTCTAGAATCTTCAATATCAGCTATTTACTTTGGGTGCAAGGCCCTTAAAGGTGGTTAGTTTTTCAAAGGTATTTATCCCTGCTTTCTGAAAATCTAGCTCTGAGAGTCAAAAAAAATTATCCATATATATTACAGTCTTGGCTATTATTCAAAAGAAGAAGTATCCATTCACTCAGACCTGTCTGCAGAATAAAGGTCTGAGTGAGCCATGTCATTTTTACAAACTGTCATTTAAACCAATAAGGTTATATTTTTGTGCAGAACTATCGGGTGGGTAACAGCTCTGTAACTCTTACATTCCAAAGTGTTTCTAAAGTCACACATGTTTTTCTTCATAATCAGACAAAAGCCTTCAAAGGGCTTGGGACAAACTCATCTCCTAGAAGCAAAGGTGGGGAGACACATACTCTACTAGCCTGTTAAACTACAACAGGATTGTTCAGAGATCTGTGTCACTTCATCCTTCCCCTTAGAAAAAGCCCAGATGCAGCAAATGAGGGTGAAAAAAAGATGAAGGAGATTACTTATGCCTGATTGAGTAGACCAAGAAAAATCCAGGCTAACTGCATTGGTATCAGAAATGAGCCATCAAACTTGAAAGTTTTCCTCAATCCACCTTGAAGAATACTATCGTCATACTAGAGAATCAGGAGGACTTCTTTTATAGTCGTCCCTCTCAGTGTACATGATCCTTTGACATGCTTAGTGTTCCTTGATTATTTACCCCGTTTCTGCTTTTTGGTGATATTGTTGTGCCAGAAAAGGTTTAAAGTTTTTGTAATTTTTGTTCCCTTGTTGCAGGCAGCTAAGATCAAGGTCTTTGACTGTTTTCTCTTTGATTCCCTGATGTTTTCACCCCTTTAAAAACAAAATGGCTTTCATTTAGAATTCCTGTAGAAGTCTCATGTGGTTATACGGCATCCCTTCCTGCCTGGCTGTGCTAGCCAACCCTGTAATCACTGAAATACAGTATTCTTAAAGAGCTGTCCCAAGCAGGCCTCTAATTCTTTTCATATATGCCCAGGAAAAGTGTAAGTGTATAGATCTACTCCAAGCCACTACTTCATGTTGACTCTCAAGGTAATAAATATTTTTATTGTGTTTTCTCCCTGTTAGTCCTGAAATGTTTTTAACTATATTTGTTATTGTTTAATTTTATGTGATTTTGACAGACTAGTAATATAAATATCAGTCCTGGTGTTGCTTGATTCTCCTGTAGAATAATTAAAGAGGATGTAAAAAGGCATTAAACCTTCCCCTGAAGTCTGTATTTGTTATTGGAGCTATGTAAATGGGGATTAGTAAATAGCAAGATTAAAAGAGCAAGAGAAACAAATAGAAAGCTCCTTTGCTCTGTGACTGCTTAACTTCTCCTCACTTATTATCATATTTCCACTTAAAAGTCTCTGTAGTTGAAACTAAGAAAATCAGAAAATTATTTTCTAAGGGAAAGGAATACCTTTTGTTTTTTGCACAGACCACAAAACACTAAAATATGTATAGACATAAGAGGGATTTCAGAAACTAATTTTACAGTATAAAACAGCATTGTCCATACAGTAAAACAGGTAATGAAATTATCTTCTATAATTTCTATAACCTAAAATAATTCTACTGTTAAAAAACTAGATTCTAAATATCATCTTCTAAAGCCCTGAGCTTAATTCTGCTAGAAGTACTACAGGCTACTGCTGCAGATATTAAACACAAAAACTACATTAGCAGAACACTGAAGTTGCAAAGCTCATGTGCACCCAGTGCCTGCAATGCATTGAGCTCTTTTAACAACCAATGCTCCAAGAAACTGTTTTCTCCTCCTTGTGCAGTGTAGCTTATGCCCTATTTATTGTACACAATTCAGCTCCTGCTCTGAATTAATAATTTTCTTTCTTCCATAATAACATCCATATAGGAACTGAATACTTCCCAAACATTTATTTTCACAAATGAGATTAGAAATTACTACTCTCCTTCTTTTTACTTTGACAATTAAACACACAGAGACATTAAGGTCAAAGGTGCTTACTAATTTTCAGTAGTCATTTTTAGACTCTCCTGATGTGATATTTTAGTGTAAGTAGCAGAATACTGACTTCATTAAATTTTAAGTGCATTTGTTAACTTCAGAGGTTGCTGTGGGCACTCTCTCAAATGAAACTGCAGTGCTTCAAGTCCAACATCCAGAAAACAAATGCAAAATTGATGATCATGTAAGATAAGGGAAGCCTAGATTAATGTACTTGGATAATATTTAATTATGTGACAGAGACAGAAAGTAAAAGTAACTCTAAGGCTGTCCCATCAGACCAGTCCAGTTTTCCCTTCTTTCTCTTTCCTGCACTGTTTCCCACTGCTGATTGCTTATTCTCTTTACTGCAAGAGTAACCAAACTTTTGGATTCCATAAACTGAATGCCAATAGTATTTTTAGTTATTGAGTAACAATACTTGTAGAACTCTAGGGTGACTGACAGGCAAGAGATGATAACAGCTTTCTAAGGATCCCATCAGTCGTTGTAGAATGGGTCTGGATTAGGTTACAGCAATAATTATCCTGATTTTATTTCTCACCACACCAAGGACTTGAAGAAATGCCTTCATTTGTTGCCTTAGGCAACAAAATTTGAGAATTTGAGCCCAAGCAGTTAATACTTGTAATATGATAGAGAAATAAAATCTGGATGTTATAAGCTGTAAAACTACTCAGCCTGCAGAGAAGGTTCTGGGAAGATCTTATTGCAGCCTTTTAGTACTAAAAGATGGCTTAGAAGAAAGATGAGGACAGACTTTTAATACGGCCTATAGCAATTGGACAAGGGGAAATTGTTTTAAAATAAAAGAGGGTTGATTCAGACATTTTATATGATGAAGCACTGGTTGCCCAGAGAGGTGATAGATGCCCCATTCCTAGAAACATTCAAGGTCAGGTTGGACAGAGCTCTGAATAACTTGACCTAACTGAAGGTGTCCCTGGCTTACTGCATGGGGTGTTAGACTAGATGACCTTCAAAGGACCCTTCCAACCCAAACCATTGTATGATTCTATGGTTCTATGTTTTTTGATTCTGAATGACCGGAATACTTGTTGTAGGTTATTAATTTTGATGCTCAGAACTCCACAGGGATGGAGATGAATGGAGAAACCTACCTCCTATCCATGCCAGTGAGTATAACCAGCTGGCACAAAGAGCTGTGCCTATAGTGTAGGAATAGACACTGGGATCAATAGAAGTAGTGCAGGTGTATTTGAGTTACTCTTAGTATGTGTACCAGGGGTGGATTTCAGAGAGTGGATTTTGAAGGAGAAAATCTTTCCTCCCCTCCATCCTCAGTTATGTGACATGGAGGAGGCTATGCAACCTTTGCCTATATTGCATCTGCATCCATGCTGGAATAGTAGTCACATAGGAGGAACAGCAAAAACCCTAAGGATTCGCAGGAGCCAGTGTAAAGGAGTAAATATGATGGTGAAGGTCTGCACCGTTCACATTGCAGGTCAATGTGTATGGGCTGTAGCACATAATGTCTTCACAATTAAAAGACAGCTGATTACATATTTGCAAACTACAGATTTTTTTCTGCATAAATATGTTAACTGACATTTATGCCAAACATATTACATACTCATGTCAAGAGAATAGAACCCATCTGTACTGCAGAGATGTAATTAGCATTAATTAATATGTTCGCATTGTCTGGTGCTCATATATTTTGCCCTGAAGTCATAAATGTGGCATGGCATTTAGTAAGGCAGTATTCATGAGCCTTCATCTAAATTCCAAACATTTGGATTTTGTGATGCTTTTAGTGCCCCTTGTTATTAACTCTTTCTTAGCATCTATGGAAAGGGAGTTTTGTTCATGGCAGTGTTTGAGAAATTGCTGTTCCTGCTAAGAACTTTTTATAGGCAAACAAGGTTCTTCAGCAATTGGTACTCTAGCATAAAAGTAAACAGTTACAATTATCTTGTGACACAGTAATGAAGAAACTTGTTTTTCACAAACATGAAGCAATTGACGACAAATATTTGAATAGGTTATTAACAAGATACAATAAAATCTTTTCATCCCAGCCATTTGGTAAACAACATGTATATATTAATTGAAAGTGATTTAGGAACAAATGCACATCATATACAGTAACACTGATTTTACCATTTCTAATTCAGCAGAGATCCTCAAACCAGTGAACCCACTATACTCATGACTAACATGCATTTGTGGAAAACATGCTCCTGTTCTTGCAAAAAAACTTTATAGGCATGTGAGACCCTCTATTACCACTTTTTTCTGTCTCTGCAAACCTCAGCTATGGTTCTAGTCATTCTGAATAATGGTGCATAAAAACTGAGTGTTTTGGACTGAATTTCTTAATTGGAAATCTTTTAAGTGAGTATTAATGTTCCTTCATAAGTCATAATATATGGAGTCACATGTACTTCTTGCATAGTTTTCTGTAATATTTCCTTTATCCCTCAATTTCTGAGGGCTTCTTCTCCCCCATTTACTTTTAGCTGCAAGCAATTTTCCCCTTTGTTTGGTGCTTATTCTTGTATTAACAACAAAAGCTGAAATTGCTGGATATGCATTTAATTGGATAGCTTTCACAGAATTACTGGTTGAATGCCCTGATAACTGAAAGTACCTGGGCTAGGCTACCTTAACAGTAGTTTAGTATTTCTACAGTGAATGCAGCATCCACAGATCCAGCAGAAGTCAAGAACACGAGAATAGGTTAACCAGCAATTTTAGCTGTCCAAATTTTAAAAGCCATGAACAATATTCAGCCTCTAGAAGCAATATGGCTCTGCTCTAGGAGTGAAAAATTTACTCTTGGATAAATCAGAGATAATTTTGTCACATTTTAATTGTATGCTTCTAAATACACAGCCTGTTTATTTCTCATGCTTTCAGATGCACAGCTTTATTGTAAGCAGCTGCCGCAAGTGGGATTTGCTCCATTTTTGTACATCAAGCCATCATGTATGTGTCCATTAGTGCCATAACCTTGATGGGATTTGGCTGGCAGCTTTTTAATGTTCTTAATGCTCATTTAGTGTGACCCCATGCATCTTTTTCTTGCAGTGATGAGGCCTTGCAGAATCATCTTCACCAGCCTTAGACATTTATTTACCATCTTGATTGTGCTGACCCAATGTTTTGTAAGGCTGTGTGGAAAACTGGACTGGTTCACTGATGTAACTGAAATACAATTTGTCAGGAAGAACAGCTATTCAATGCACTAGTCTGGCTTCCCATGAGAAGTGCAAAACCCGAGTCACAGCCCAAGTTAGAATCCAGCAGAGAATGAGAAATCATTCAATGGATATACTGCAGAGGAATGGGTGCACAGTAAGTCCGTATGAATGCACATACTGGGGTTGTACCAACAGGGGCTAGTTTAATCCAACTGCTAAGATTTTGAGCTGCTAATAAATGACTCTTTGCAGTTGCATCATCGCAAAATGTGGTGACTCTTACTTTAGCAAGGCTGGTGTAGGTCACTGCTCTTTACTCAGAGTAGGTAAGCTGCCTGGAGGAAAAAAGTTAACTCAAATTTATCTGAACTGACTCTTTCAACAAAGATAAACCTTAAAACAAACCTTCTGAAGCAAGTCAGGGGAAATGCATCACTTGATTTCTCACCTGTCTTTTCATTTGTGGTACAATATCACATTTAGAGAGTAACGTGATTTTTGTATTAAAAAATAGAGGGGAAAGAGTCAGAGACAAGTTGTACCTTCAGCACAGCTGAGGCTTTTTTATATTGCAAGAGGAAGCTGTGCTTCCTTTTATCAGTATTTTTGTCAACATCCTCAGAATTCAAAGAGGATGAAAGTCCTTCCTAATAAGCCTTTCCTTTCTTCCAGCTTGGACAATGCCTACATGGGGAGCACACAGATGAGGGCAGTTCAAGCTGTTGGACTGGGGAAACACCTATGGCGTAATTTTGTTGCTAAGAGAAGAGTAGTACGTCCTACAAGAACTCTACCAGGCAGCTGCTCAGGCACAGTAATAAGCTTACTATTTGCCTCTCTGAGCACAGTTACGACTCTGTCATGCATCAATATGTGGGTATGAGTGCCTGCAGAATCAAAATCTGAACTACATACTGAGTATGTGGAGTGTGTTAGATGCAGAGATTGTAAACACAGAGTTTGAAGGGGTTTGCCTCATCAATTTAAATTCAGTAAACCTCATATTTCAGCTCAGTAATTTCGTTCATGAAAAGTTTGAAGAATTACATTAACAATTTTTTTGAGTTATCCAGTTGGAAATAACAACTGAACAATTTTCTGTAAGTATGAAAACCACAGGGTTCTTAAGATATTCAGATCACTAAAAATAAACTGAATGGATTTCCTTTTAACTTTGGAGAAATATGCACATCTGAGGGAATAAACATGAGAATTTTAGCTTATGTAGTTACATTCTAGAAAAATTAAATTGCTGAAAATGAAACACTAAAATTCCATTTTATTTCTGAATAAAAGAAGTCTGTAACTGCAACACAAACTTTGCAATAAATTATATGCAAAAAAGAAATGTTGCATGTCTGCTATTTCAAGTAGTTCCATTTCAGAAAAGGATATGCAAGTTGCTATCGTACTTGAAGTTTATTATAAGATCCTATCAAGTTAGACTACTGATACTTCTGTATACAAGTGTACATAGGCTACTGGTTTTAAATGGAGTTGCAATTCTCTGAAATTTTTTAAAATAACCTCTTAGTTGCATGCCCACTAATGAAAATAATAGTCTCTACAGTAAAAAAAAAAAGAAATCACAATGAAAATTACAGAAAGCACATAATAAAAATTAAAATTTTTGTGTATCTTTGTGCAAGATGTTTACCAAAATATTTTTAAATTTCTCTCCTAAAAATCAGCAAATAGGCAATGTTGTTCAGAAACGTGATCTTTTTTTTTGTTTCTCTTACATTGTAGAAGGCTTATATTAGAACTGACATTCAATCTTATCAATAGTAAAAATTATCTTCTACAGAGGTAATTGCTTGTTCAAGGAGTTTTCAGAGCTCATGTTTGATGCCTTTAGTGCAGAAACAACAAAAGCTAGCAATTTCTCTTCCAGTGAGGATCAGTAATTTCTTGTGTCTTCTTTTAACATTATCTCTGAAAATCAAAAGATAGGGGGGTAATAGGCCTAGGCTTGAGTATTAGGCACCACACCTCCTTGAAAAAGACGGCCATAAAAGCACTACTAAAAAAAAGATTTATAAAGGTTTTTGCCTGCAAGTATGCATCTTTTTATGATATTTTCAGGAAGGAAGTGGAGATTGTGTTTCCCAAAAGAAAAGCCTGGCTTCACAATTTTCCGGGATTGCTGGAGTTTTTTTGTTAAACAGAAAACAGAACTGGTGAGGAAAGCATACAAGCATCATAATATTTGAATGCAAATGTCTGCTGCCACTTTGTGGCTGTTCTTAGAGTCTCTTGAGGTTCTCAAAGAAATGTAATGAATATCTGATTTCATTTACCTGATATCAAGAATTAGCACAACATATATGTACCATTTGAATCCTATGTAATTTTTCAAATTTCAGTCTGGATCGTAAACAGGTCACGTTAGGACTATTTCAAATGTAAAAGACAGCGTAGTAGTAAGCATAATAGTAAGCATAGTAAGCAAGAAGCAGAAGCAGTAGTTGTGACATCCTAAAGATAAAAATGAGTCTCTAAAGTGTAGGGTGAAGAGTCATCCTTCTTTGATTTTGAAAAATTGCCTGTGCAATCAGTTTGTATTAATTTTTATTTATTAATCCAATAAAAGTTATCTCTTGCTACAACCTAGAATATTATTATATAATATATGTATTATATAATTTTTAGATAGATAGATAGATAGCCACAGTTTGAGGGATTTATTTAGACCCCAGAATTTCCTTAGTCAGAGTAGGGATATTACCACAGACATGTCTGGTGTCCTGATTTATACAAGGACAGTGGAGACAACAAAGTGTCAGCCAGATGTGCAGGGGAGAGTATGCATTGGCCTAGATGGCTCCTGCCAATGGCTTCAATAGAAGGAAGAACCTGGAATCCAGGCAAACCTAAAGACAGGCAGAAAGAGACAAGATAAGCCCTAGGATGTACCCAAGAAGTATTCTGCATGTTCATTGGCAATATGCTTCCACGTTAACTTCTGGTTTACTACTTTTGTTTATAAAAATTCTCTTGCAATTACTCGTAATACACTGTGTGAGGTGCTGAGTTCCTTCAACGCTTTCTGATTGTAATGAGAATCAAAAAATGTTTTCAATTCTGCAAGAAAGGCCCTGAAGTTCGAAGACAATCCACTGATTGTTTCTGTCTACAAGCAGCCTCTTTTCCCCTACCGCAATGTGCAGGGCTCAGACAATATGAGACACAACATGACTCCAGGCCAGCTGGCCACATTTTTGTGTATATCCACTGCAGGAGCCAAACTCATTCTGTGGTGGAAGCCAAAAGGACACCTTCTATTACAGTCCATAAATCAGGACTGAGATGTTAAGCATAATTTGAAATTTATGGGGCATAAACTCTTACACTTGGCATTGACAGGAACCAGGTCTTGATGTATTCCATGGTGGTGTGGTTTAACCCCAGCTGGCAGCTCAGCCCCATGCAGCCCCTCACTCACTCCCCCAGTGGGATGGAGGACTGAATCAGAAGGGTGAAAGTGAGGAAGTTCATGTGTTGAGATAAAATCAGTTTAATAGGTGAAGCAAAAGCTTCCCAGAAGCAAAGCAAAACAAGGAATTCATTCACCGCTTCCCATGGGCAGGCAGATGTTGGGCCATTCCCCAAGGGATGTTGGGCCATTCCCCAAGGGAAGCACGGCTCCATAATGCCTAGTGGTTACTTGAGAAGACAAATAACATCACTCCAAATGTCCCTTCCTTCCTTCTTCTTCCCCCAGCTCTATATGATGAGCATGACATCATATTTTCTGGAAAATATTTTGGGTCAGTTGGGGTCACCTGGGCTGGCTGTGTCCCCTCCCAAATCCTTGTGCCTCCCCAGCCTCCTTGCTGGTGGGTTGGGTGAGCAGCAGAAAAGGCCTTGACTCTGCATAAGCTCTGCTCAGCAACAACAAGAACATAAAAACATCCCTGTGTTATCAACACTGTTTCCAGCAAAAATCTAAACCACAGCCTCATACTACCTCCTAGAAGAAAATTAACTCTATCCCAGCCAAAACTAGCACACATGGCTGCTGCTGTCATCAAGGAAAATACCTTTAGTATCTTTAAAGGTTTTTCTTAGTAATTCTTTACTGAAAAGCTCTTTACTGATTTTACCTGAGAAAAACCCAAAATTATTATCCTCAACCGTACAGTCTTTCGAGTTACTAGCACCTACATCTCAGGTCTATCTGTAGATACTTCTGTCCAATTTTTAAGATCAGTCTAACACAGAAATGTTATTCTCAAAAAGCTGTTTGCATAAAATAAGCATACATAAGGCTTATAAAGCTCTGTGCTTCTATACTGTGCAAATGGAACAGTAACATTTTGAAAGAGGATATTATAGCTCTTTAAAATTATGTAAAGAGTTCTCACACTGAATCCTGGCAGACTTTATGTTTGCTTCCCATATTTAGCTTCCCAGCTGAATTTGAGCCAGTCGTGTATAAAATGATTTTTTTTTTACAAGATCACACTATTTTTTTAAGATTATTTTCTGATTTGCTGCTGTATTTCTGAAAAAGATGCAGCTCCTAAAGATGTTTGTTGTGGTGTATTTTGGACAATGTAGATTTTACAGTTGGGTTCTTAGTCTTGTTTAGCCCCTGATCAGCACCCAGGTAAGAAAAGTTTCATAAAGCCTTAGGTCTCCTTGTCTTGGATTGTATTATCTTTAATTTTTGAAAAATGTCAACATCCTTTGAAAAGCCACTATTGCGATAGATTTACAGAAATTAATCCTGCACAGTAGCTAAATTGCTATCCCTTATACTGATTATGAAGTAAAATTCCATTAATTTTTTTAAACATGTGAGACATTTCCACCATTAAGTTCCATTTGCTCTCACACTATGGAACTTCTTTTTTGAAAAAAATACAGGGGGAGCTGATCACTTTAGAGAGCACATCTCTAAATAAACATACCACAGCTAAGATACTCTGAATCCTGTGTACTTCAGCAGTATTGTTGTATGCTGTATTCCTGAATTTAAACAGAAAAAGAGGCACATAGGGAAGTATCAGGGACTATTAAACGCCAATATTCATTATGAATACTTTTCAGAGGTGTGCAGAAAACATCTATAGTATATAAAGCAATAAGTTCATCTCTTGACATCCTTGCTATTTATACAGCAGCACAAAGGTATAGCTACAGCATCACTCAACTGTTTTGACGCAAGTTGTCAACACTTTTACCTCAGTGCTGTTGAACAAATCTAGGGACTGTGATGCCTCTCAAGAGTCCATTCAGCCTGTTGCCCAAACCTAAGTGACAAGGATGATTTGGTGTTACTATCCAGTCCTGGAAAGGTGGGAGTTCCTTGATGATTCCTCTCAAACAATGTGCTTTTTTTGAGTATGACCTTTCTTCCATAGGATAAGCCTTTTTTTTTTCCTTTCAATATTATTCATTGGCTTTACTGTTTAGAATCTTAAACCCCACTCACAGGAGTAAAACCGAATTAAATGCTTTGTCAGGGAAAGTTAGATTAGAAGCTAAATACACCATGTGTGCAATTCTGATCAATTTCACTAGCTCCAGTAGGATGATGTGTCTGCAGCAGTTCGCCAGAGGTCAGAATTCTTCCTCAAGGTATAAATGGCTTCAGTTTAATATGAACAAAGCCAATACTGGTGTCACACTAAGGAGTTCACAGGCTGTGTGAAAAAGCAGAACTACATTATTTGTAAGACCCTCTATCCCACATTCTCAACTGATGAGCTTTTTATCAAACCATAGCATTTTTCAAAAACCAAAGGGCAAGATTCTGTAGTACACTGCATTTCCAACAATAAGCTTACACTATATCATTGTTTATCTTTCTGAATACAAACAAATAGGTTTTTTATAAAGCTAGTCTATTGTCAAATATCCTCCAGCCCTTTAATTAATAAACCACACAGAGAATCCAGCATCATTTGTAATTCTATCCAAAAAATGGCCTTGGCACAAAAGAAAAGGAAGTTAGTCAGGTAGGATTTAATTTTTTAATGAAAGATGCCATATCCAAAAGAACAATAAGGCTTTGAAATAAAAGTTTCAAGGCCAATACTTGCATTATTTATACCTGCAATTATACTACTTATACCCGTGGAATAACAGATCTGTAAAACTGTTGTTAAAATCAGTCTTTGTGAGGACTGCATATTAATATGTTACATATTACTTATGTTGCATATTACGTAAGTTACATATTTCTGTGGTAGCCCTGTAGCATATTTTAAAAGTCTGTGGTGTTTCAGAGAGGTGGGTTTGGCCAGTTCATCAAACTTTTCGCTATATTGAGAGAATATCTTACTAATTGTTGCTTAGTTGTCATAAATCATATGAAATTGCTATGAAAGTACATATTCATGTTATGTATGTTCAAGTCTCCAGCAGGCTCAGACTTTCTCTTCCTCCTTTCCCAAATATGTTTTCCACAGGGCAGTCGTGCATCTCCTTGCTCTCCCATTCCTTTCTCCTTTATTACAAAAGGTATCTAAAGAGAGAAACAGAAATGGAAATCAAGAATTACAAACATTAAAAAATAAAATCCCATACAGATTAAAGAATGGACCACCTACCTCATGAATTAGGCCTACAGCAGTTGATCTTAAAATAGCCTAGACTCAGTATTCAGAGTTAACGGACCTGGTCTCTTGTTCCTGCTTTCTTCTTCTTTCCTGCACCGGGAAAACAAATCTTTCTTCACAGTTCTTGCTTTTGTTGACATCATAGAGAGATCTTCAACATGGAAATTTTCTTGTCAAGTAGAATGCAACAAACCCCATGTCGCAACATTCAATGAAGAAAAGTCATGTAGATTTTATAGTGGAAAAGCATGCCCTTGTTTGCCAAGTGTTTTTTTAATTTGAAAGCAGGTCTTCAAAAAATCATTGACAGGACCAAGGGAGGAGGGATTCACACAGTAACGATTTGTGATTCTTTTGTAAGTAGCACTGTAAACTTGAAGAAGTCTGATAACTTGAGAGGAAGAATATAGTGGAAAGTGAAAACATGGAAGATCCATCCAATCCACAGGAGATCCAAGGTGTATTTTTTTATTGTGAAAATAGCAGTCGTAAATTTACTTTCAGTATTACTTATAGAAAAATGCTTGTTAATTGAAAATACTTTTGGCTTCATGAGGTTACATGTGTGGTGAGTAGACTTTGGCTACCTGCCAGACACCCATCCAGGTGCTTCCACCATCCTCCTTCTTGGCAGGACAAGGGAAGAAAATAAGGGGAAAAAGGAAACCTCATAAGTCTAGATGAGGACAAGGAGGTCGCTTACCAAGTACCATCACAGGCACAACACACTTGACTTGGTGGAAATTTAGTTTATTGCCAATTAAATTAGATTTGAATAGAAAAAAAAATTAAAACAGCCCCTTCCCCCCACCAATACCTTTCTCCCAGGCCCAGCTTCATTCCTTTATTCCCAATTCTTCCACCCATCCTAACCTTCAAGCTGCACTGGGGAATGGAGAACTGGGGGCTGTGGTCACAATCAATCCAGAACAGCTCCTCTTTGCCAATCCTTACACCTCACACTTTTCCACTGTTTTAGTGTGGGCCCTTCTGAGGGGCTGCACTCCTTCAGAAATATCTCCTCCTGTGTAGGCTCTCCAGAAGATGCAGTCCTTCAGGAAATATCCATCTGCTCCACAGTGGTCCTCCACAGGCTGCAAAGTCTCTGCTCCAGTACCTGAAGCACTTCCTTCCCTCCTCCTTCTTTGACCATGGTGTCACAGGGCTGTTTATCACAGCTTTTCCCTCACTCCTCATTGCCACAAAGCGTTTTCCCCTTTCTAAAATATATTTTCCCAGAGGCACTGCCAGCATGGCTGAGGCTCAGCTGTGCCATGCATGAATCAGTTGGAGCCACCTGGAACTGTTGGTGTCCATTACAGCACAGCCACAGCCTCTCCTCACAGACACCGCTCCACAGCCCCTATGGCTGATGCCTGGGCACCTGCACCTAGGAAACTTACAGTTTCCAGAATTAGTAATGTCTTCTGCTGCCAACACAAGTAGCTTCTTGTCTTCTCAAGCTAATACAACTTCCATTCAAATGGTGGCATAATGGAAACAATTGGGAATTGAAGGGCAGGAATAATGAACATAAATACCAGGCTTCAGATCATGATGCCAGACAAGATAACCAAGGAAAGTAATGAGAAAAGAAGTTGATGTATGTCATCTTGAAATGATAAGAAAATCATATGGTCATATGATCTAAACATTTATCAACCAGAATGAATACCATTAGGGTGAAATATGAAAGCATGAAATGCATTTCTGATGTGATGGAAAACAGCAGAAAGTTGATAGGGCCACACCAAACTCCATCATTTGGAGTTTGAGCAGATTTACTCCTGCTGACAGTCCTAGAACAACAGTCAGGAACCAAGAATGAAACATCCTACATATGGATCCCTATGGATCAGGAACACGACTGGGTCCATGTGGCCCAAGTGGGGTGAGCATGACATCTGGGCCTGAAGGTCTCAAAGACTGGACTCATCGCTCATGCATCACCTGTGAAAAGCACAAGAACTTCCAATATGCCTGTGCTAAATGTATAACATAATTAAAGAATCAAAAAAGGAAATACGAAATATTGCAAGGAGAAGAACCTTCATAATCTTTGTAGCAGTGGAATGCACACTGTAGAAAGACCTGATAATCTGTCACTGAACACAAATTGCGTTTGTGTTCATGGGCACAAAAAGCTGTTCAGCAATAGACATTGCAAACTTGTCTGCAGATCTCTATCACAGCCACGACACCTGATCCCCCAGCCTTGGCTTCAACATTCCGTAGACATTAGGAGATCATAGAATCATTTAGGTTGGAAACAACCTCAAGATAATTTAGTCCAACCTTTGACCAAACACCACCACGTCAACTAAATCATAGCATTAAATGACACGTCCAGTCATCATTTCCAGGGATGGTGACTCCACCACCTCCCTGGGCAGCCTGTTCCAATGCCAGACCATCTTTTCAGTGATGAAAGTCCTCCTGATGTCTGATCTGAACCTCCTCTGACACACTTGAGGCTATTTCCTCTTGTCCTGTCATTTGTTGCCTGGGAGAAGAGACCAACCCCCACCTTCCTACAGTCTCCTTTAGGGCAGTTGTAGAGAACAGTAAGGTCTCCCTTCAGCCTCCTTCTCTCCAAGCTGAACACCCCCAGCTTCCTCAGCCACCCCTCACATGACTTACTTCTAGACCCTACACTGGCTTTGTTGCCCTCCTCTGGATATGCTAAATATCCGTAGAAGTTTTATATGAATAAAGTTAGCAGGCAATGGGCCATCATATTAGTGGTGACATAATTTGCTGCAGGGAACATCTGCAGATACGACTTCTATTATAGCTGAACAAATACATTGTGAATAACTGGAAGGATCAAGCTTGTTTCTGTTCAAGAGTTGTTGAAGAGTAGCTTACGGTTTCTTTAATTATATGTTTGTTGCTCAGAGTCACTCAGTGGATAATTAGATGAATGACATTTGCTCTGAAGGTTCAAGCAAGCAGTTCATACCAACATCTGCAATTTTAAAAGTTTCAATTAGATTTCATTGCTTATGTAGGTCATGTGTGATTGGATCTGACTCATGCCAGTATGAGTATTGCTCTTAGAATCCAGAGTATGATGTGAAGATTTAATTACAAATTCAAAACATAGATTGATCAGATATTCTCCAGTATTTCTGTGGACATTCTTGCCTTCACAAAAGACTACAGAGAATAATCCCAAGGCACCAGCAACAAAAATTTCTTAATTTTTTCCACCTTTTAGTTTCACCATATATTTATGGATTAGATGTGAGATATTTGTTGAGATCAAATGCTAAATTTTAAATGAAAAGAGGCATATAAATAATATGAAAATATCTGAGCAATGATCTATTTTCACTGCACTCATTTTCTGTATACTGTAGACACAGTTAAATCCTGAAGAACTAAAATGCCGTGCTTTGACAATTAAAATGATATAGTTTTTCCCTCCTACACAATTTTTTTGAATCTTTCAGGTGCCATTTTCTTCAAGAGTACGTGTTGTACACTACATATAAGAATGGAAAGTTTGTAACATTTCTGAAAGCAGGAAAATGTGATTTTTTAAGGTTGCATTATTTTCGAAGTTTAATATTTGAATTTAAAATGCAGACCCTTCCTCCTTGAAGCAATCCAGATCTTAGGTCTTCATCAAAGAAAATCAGAAATGTAGATGAAGCCCAAGAAAGGAACCAGACTTAATATTATTATGATATGATAAGGAAAAATCCCTTATCTCTGAGGTAGTGTAAAAGAAAGGGCAATTCTTCTCTCATTTGTCCTTTTCCTCTTCTCATTTCCTTTTCCAGATTTGTCCATGTGTGGTAAGAGTATGGGTAATATCTAGAATGATGCCATTGTAAAAAGAAAAATAAATTCCGCACCAAATTACCAAGGAATGAACAGTTAGCCTTAGAACACCAAGAAAAAATAATACAGAAAAGGATACCTCACTTCTGTATTATTCTCCAGAAAAATTCTGGAAATGTGTTTCAGCTAAGTCATCTACCAGTGGCAAGATCATTGCTAAAATGAAACCGTTGACAGCATCACAGAAAAGATGAAATTGGTGTTAACACACCTGTGGTATAATATCTTCTACTTCATACAATCACACCACCTGCCCAGGAGGACTATATGCTCAAGCAGCAAACCTAAGCCTGGAGAAAAGGAAGTCATTTAAGTCAAGGAATGTTCAAACTGCTGCAACTTTTATCTTCATTTGCTCAAAAAATATCTTCAGAGGAAGTAGACAGGAGTTTTAGCTCACTGAACTTTCTGTTCCTCACCATGAGTACACAAAATTCAGAAAAAACTCCAGATATTCAGCTCTTGAGCTACCAGGCCCCCAGATCACCAATTTCTCTAAAAACCATAGCAACAGAAAAGTAAAGCAAAATTTTGATGCTGAAAAGTTCCACATTGTGGGTGACTCTATTTCTCAATAACCAAACATGCATGTTTGTTGTGCAGCATGAAAGGTGAGAGACAGAGACATTTTCTTTCCTACAATGCAAATTCTCAAGAGTCAAAGAAATAATGCTCTATAGGTTAAACATATTTCTTTTTAGCTCTGTCCCATATTCTGGTTTACATTTTGCTTAGCTCTCTTGGGTCAAAGGTAATGCAAAAATATCCCCATTTCGCTTTCATTTAGGGAGACAGGGATTTCCAGGGCCAGTGGTAAGCCTGGAGAGAAGGAGCCTCTGATTAAGTCTTGTCCTGGAAGGGCACAGCAACAGACAGAACAGGCCTGTCTGGAAGTGTTTTCAACAAATAATTTTACACTCAAATTGGCCACCTACCCAGCCTAGTTCTTTCAGCAGAATCAACTGTATCCAAATAATTTCTCACAGTTGTTTAACCTCATCTTTAAAATCTCGTCTAACTTCTTTAAACCTCTTATCTAGACCATACTTAAAAACTCCTAACACCACAAGTGCCTTTGGCCAACTTTCTGAGGGTTTATTTGTTCTGACTGTTAAAAATTCCTCTATGTTAAATTCAAATTTCCCTTGCTAGCATTTATGGCTATTTCTTATCCAGTCTCCAGTGAATATGGAAAATGCTTTCTTCCTTTCCTCTTCACCTATTTTACAATTTATCTTTTACCTACTACAAGATTGATTTCCCTGCAGATTCTGTTATTCAAGCTAAAATACATGCCCAACAAAATTAAAGGGAGAATCCTGGATTCCAATTCCATCAGGAAGAGGAATGAAAGTCTCAAGAAAAGCTATGGTGACATCTTGTGAGCTTGAGCACTTTTTAGCTGGGAAATTGTTTTGTCTGCCTCTTGGCTTTCCTCCTTTTGAAAAATATTTGATTATTGTAGAAAAAATTTCTTTAATTTCATTGTAAGTGAAGGAGGGGGGTATTGCCTCTCAGGTTAATTTATTTTTTGTAATCTTCATTTTTAATTAGTGGCTCTCTGCTTCAAAGCATATGTTTCATCATATTATGGACATTAATAGACCACGGTATCAAGTTTGTCATGTCACAATTTGTAGCCACAAAAAAAAGTTATTGCATGACTTATGGAGGATTATATACTCTAAAAATAGTCAAGATGAAAAGACTTGTCAAGAAAATTATATTAACCAACATACACAGGAAAGAAAGCATCTCAGTTAAAACTAGGTTTTAAAAACAGTACTACTGTTACCTTCTTTCAGCAAGAAAATTAATCTTTAAAATAGATCTCATCTGATGAAAAGTTTCTTAAGGCTGTGACCTATTCAGGTGACAGTTTAATCTATAAAGATTGCATTTAAGTTTAAATAAACCATTTTTCTTGCCACTGTAATAGACTAAGAGCTCAGGGTCAGTGAATTGTGAAGAGAAGTAACTTACTGGAGAATGAACAGTAATTTCTTCAGTTGCATTAACTCTACTTGCATTTGTGCCAGTACAAATTCCAATACTGTTTAGAATATAGCTCGTTTCCTAGCACCTCGACTTCATGTTTCACATCACTCTCGTTCATATAACACACATGCAATAACCTTTTGCATTCTCCCAATTAGCAGGTGAGCTCTGAGAGCTGCATGTGTAGTATTGCCTTTGGAGGACCACTACTGACACTGCAGTTTTAGCAGCCTAGCCATTAATAACATTTAGATTCAATGCCAGCAGGTAAGAGAAGAAAAAATTTGTTGTTGTTGCTGGAGGCTTTGGGGGCTGGAAGGGAGGTAGACTCTGCAACTGATCTGGGGTTAAGCCATGGCTTCTGCTGCCAGTGCTGAAGTTAGAGATATTATCTATGCAACTGCCTTCTGGCCCTCACTAGCAATGATTCTGAGTTATTTAAATTGTTATCCTTAAAGACTTTAAAATCTTACTTTCACGGTATTACTCTTGACATTTTAAGTCAATTTCTTGCCTTTTCCATTTTATTTCTCTGCAGCCAGCTCATTTTGCCTTCGATCTATTGTCTTCACCTCAGTGTTTCATTTAATTTCTACCTGATCAAAGTAGCTGATTACAACCTTTTTAAGGTAGCTAATACAAGAAGGAATAATCAAACTATTCCACATTAACAGATCGCTGACCAGAAACAGTCCTGTCGCCTGGCAGCTTTTTAAACAGAACTGGATGGATGGGACTGAAAAGGCTCTCTACTTGACATGATTCAAGGCCAGCATGTGGACATGACAGAACAGGAGTTAGGAATGTATTGCACTGATCCCAAAGGCAAATACCCACAGAACCACTCTAGCTCTCATGGGTAGCACCTTGAGGGAGGTATCTGTGAAAGCCCAAAGCTCCTGGCTACCTGTGTCCAGAGAGTTCTGGTTTCAGGGGGACACTGTTTACACATTTGAGGGTTATTCTCAGTGAGGTGATCCCTGCTTTAAGAAGTAGCACTTCACAGACCCCACTATAAGTTTGAAACTTCAGTGAAGTCAGGGGCCAGGAACAGGCAAGGGACAATCAATCAGCAATTTGCCTTGTGATCTTGTGTCTTCACATGAATTTTAATTAGTTAATTTAATTGCTAGTTTGAGAAAAAAAGGAAAATGTTTTCTAGAATGTGAATTTCAGGGGATCAGCTCTGTTTCTGTTTGGAGGATGCATTCTGAAACCTCAGAGGAACATATACCTAGAAGGCCCAGTGGGAGACTCTAGGAACAGTGCAAGGCCATGGTGAGTACTGGGCCACTGGGGCAGCCCTAGGTGGCACAGCCCACTCTAAGAAGGGAAATTCAGTCCCTCATGTTACATTGGCAATATCATATTCCATTTCCCAGCAGAGTGATCTAAAAAATAGCCCTATGTTAAATGCTTATGATATCAATGATTTTCCTGTATCCACACTCAACCATGTCACTACAGACATGAGGTGCATTATGCCCCAATAGACTGTGTAAAGATTTAGATAGTATTTGGAACCTTAAAATAAATAAAACCCACTGCTAAATCATAAAAAATTATGCTTTTCATCTTTTATATTAATGTGAATCATCTGTAATAATAATTAATACCATGCCAGTCATCTTTTAGACTAATATAATAAAGTAACTGATGCATTTTACTTTTGCTGAGCATTTGCAGTTTTGTGTCTGTAACTTGTAGTGACATGAATAAGATGGACGTTATAGAAGGTATTTGATTTTCTTTCATACATCATATAAAGTGTGACACATTGCAAACACTGTTGCCATCTTTTTTATTAAAGTTGAACCTACACTCCTGCTTAATTTGCTTCAGCATGTCCTGTGGAATTACTATTCTTCTTCGGAAGATCTGTGACATCTGATATTGCAGAAAGAATTTAGATGACTGCAAACAGGCTGTCTCGCCACAACAAACCAGTATACATCCCTCACTCACTTTCTGTCAGAGAAAAGTGACAGGTATTAATGGACATCACACTTTTTTTTCTCCAGACCACTACTTTTTTAAGCACCAGACAGCAAGGGGAGGGAGGGGCAGGCAGGGGGAGAAATGAGGGCACAAATTTCTAATTAATCTTCCATGCCCCACATTTTCTGTCTTGATAACCTATATTGGGTCTGGCTGCGATAGTTGTCTGTCGTCATAGCAGCCTATCCGGTGGTGCGTTTTGGATCTCTGGCTAAACCAGTGCTGATGACACAACAGTGTCTCACTTCTGGCTGAACATCTCCTGCACAGTGAGTAGGCTACTTGTAGGTGAGAAACTGAGAAGGGACTAAGCCAGGACAGCCAACCTGAGTTGGCCAGAGGGATATTCTGTACCACATGAAATTGTGTTCAGCAATAAAATCTCAAAGAAAGAAAGACTAAGGGGTGATACTTGTGTTTATGGCATTACACATGCTGAGGTTCTGCTTACCAAGCACTGAAAAGTAGTGTATAAATGCATTTTTTTCTTTCCTTGCACATTCAGCTTTTGCTTCAACTACTAGACTGTTTTGATCTCAATCCATGAATATTTTCACTGTCTAGTTTCTCCTCATACAGGGGGAAAGGGGAGCAAACAAGCAGGTGAGTGGGTTCTTGGTTGCTGGCTAGGGTCAACTCACTGTATAAGCTTTATGATTTTCATCTAAGCCAGAGCAACTCTGATTCTGGGCTTCAGTTCAATCCTGGCTTTATTTCTATCAGCAACATAAAACAGCAACAGCTGCCATTATATAAGCTCAGTAAGACACTTGCAGGTGTGTCACAGAGCCAACATTTCTGTGACTGATTTCTTGCTAAACTTAGCAACAGTATTATACTCTCATGAGTTAACTTCTGTTGAATGGTTTCTTTAATGCATACAATGCAAATATGCTCTGCATCAGCAGTAGCAATATAAACCTGCTTATTGCACATATTTCTTCACAAACATTTACACTAAACAATGTAATAAGAATCCTTTGCTATCAACTACTGTTGTCAAGTTCAGCTTTTTCACATGTTCTGTAGCACTGAATCAGAGATATTTATTCATTTACTTTACAGAAACATGCAACAGGCCATCTACCTTTCCCTTCCTAGAGCTCTGTGCACACATAATATTTACATGTTTTGCTCCATTTAAGTATCAGGTGTTTTTCACTTCCTTTTAACTATTGTATACGGCACCAAGTCAGCACATTGCAGCAGGTAACTCTTGTGCAGTAGTGATTACTTACTTCCCAAATACAACAGTCTTCCTGAAAAAAGCAATTTTAACTAGATGTCTACCATCTTACTCTTGTGTGTTTATCCACTTCTGGACGGAAATAAGGCATCTTTTCTGCTTTGCACCATGCTGTCTTAAGAATGTTTTTCAAAGGGACAAAGAAAAGCTTTAATAAGTTAGCAAATATAACCCTGTCCTGGCTTCAGCTAGGGGAGAGTTAATTTCTTCTCACTAGCTGTTACAGTGCTATATTTTGGATTTGTAATGAGAAGGGTGCTGATAAACACACTGATGTTTTGGGGTTTTGCTAAGTCATGTTTGTTCTAAGTCAAGCGCTTCTTTCTTCCTTGTCTCATGCTCTGCCAGTGAGGAGATATGCAAATAAAAAAAAGCAACCTGGGAGGAAGCACAGCTGGGACAGGGGGCAGGTGGCCCAAACTGACCAAAGGGATATTCCATGCCCTGGACCATCATGCCCAGTATATAAACTAGGGCAGTTACCCTGTTACCCTCAGGGGCGGCCAATCTGGGTTCAGGAAGGGGATCTGGCATCAGTCAGCAGGTCATGAGCAATTGTACTGTGCATAACTTGGATATTTTTTTATTTTTATTATTATTATTACTGTATTTTACTTTATTTTCAATTATTAAATTGTTCTTATATTAACATTCAAGTTCTACTTTGATTCTCCTTCCCATTCCACCAGGGTGGGGGGAAAAGGGGGAGTCAAGTAAGCAGCTGCATGGTGTTTCATCTCCAGCTGGGCTTAAAACCACGACAAACCCGTTATCTGTTAAATCACGATTTTAAGACAAGGCTTTGGGAGCTCCACTTCTAGTATTTGTACAACTGAGACTGACAGTTCTGCATCACACAGCTGCATAAATAAGGAAGACTTAGTGACAAATGAATCATTTCTCAGATTATAATCTATTACACATAAACATTTTCACTTTTTCTGAGTCAGACACTTTCTTAGGTATAGTTCACACTTCCCAGGTTCACAAAATTATATCACCAACAAAATATTGCCTTTATGCACAACACCCAGTGAAACTTCCCATGTTTTACCCCCACCTAGGATTTTCCAAAGTCAAATAGAATTGAGTTTGAGAACTGAGTTTTAGAATTTGATTAGAAGCTATTCAAAACTGAATAGCTTAAAGAAACCTGTCCCCATGGTTTTTTCTGAGAACAGTACCCTCAGGGAGTAATAAAATTGGAAAAATTAATAGTACCCTGAGTCATCCAGATAGAAGATTGTTAAATACCTGATAGATCATAGCAGATGGGATTAAAAATGAGGAAAGGTGTCTCAATATGGTGCTGAAGTAAGGAGAAAATTATTTTGTCCCTGAAAATGAAAAAAGATAAAACAGAAATCTCTTTGCTCTTGCATATACGAAATATGTGAAATGGAGATGGTCTTATTGTCTGCTTTCAGTGATGCCACTGTGGGCTAGATAGGCTCAGAACACCTTTGCCAGGCAGGGTGACATACAGGCACCCAGTGTGTGAATTTTGAAGGCCTCTGGACAGAAACACATGCTGAGCTCTTCTGCTTAGCTAATATGGGAGTTTACCTACTCTTGTCTATTAGAAATTTAGGTACCAAACCAGGTTTCTGCTACAAATCATAGGCTGTATGAGTTGTGTGAAAACTCAGTAAGGCAAATATTTGTGAGGAAGAGATAAAGACTCTTTATAAATCTGTTATTTATGGGCTTAACTGTGATGCAGATCTTTAGTTTAGACACTATTCCTAAAATATTTTGGTTTTGGTGCTTGAAAGTGATCCAGCAAATCTTAGTCCTGTCACATGTACCCTTATTTTCAGTTAAAAGTCTCTACGACTAGATTCTTGTTGTCACTATCAGTAAAAGAAAAAAAATTTTTACTTGTTACTGTAGAGAAAATAAGTAAATGTTTTTTTCCATAAACAGCTAAAAGTAACATACTTAACCATTTTCCTTTGATGGATCAAGCCAAGAGACTACAGACAAGTTAAGCACTTATTTAAAAGAGGGTAGCTGCCAGTTCTGCAAGCTTTTTGCCATCAGCTAGACTTAGAGTGATTTATATCCTTCCTTTCCCTTCCCAGACACTGTCATTATCTATTACTGTATCACTAGATGAGCTTCGTTTAATTTAGCAACCTTCTATATGAAACATTCTCCAAATAGCCTTCATTACCATGCATGACCAGGAAAAAAGTACTTCTTTTTGTACTTGAGGACAGGATGTGTCAAAGCCATATGTGCATCAGTGTGTGTGGTGTGTTACTGAAGCATCTGAAGCAAAACTTCTCTGGCAAACCAGAGCGGGAGCAGATCCTGAGCACCAAAAACACACTACAACACTGACACCTGTTGGTAACAAGTGTGCCAAATTGTGACAGTGTCTTTACAGTCCTATCTTTTCATAAGACTCAAGAGCTCAACCTAAATTAATTCACCTACATCTCCACATGTAAGTCACCTGGATATGAAGAACCAAATGTGAGGCAAAAAGTGAAGATTTGATGCCCAGTCTTTCTGATAGTAGATATCCATATCTGCTGATATCCATGTGCAGCTGATGTCTAACAACTGTTACAACAAATAAAAATGCACCAGCACATATTGCATGTCTAGAGACTGTTTCCTGAGATCCGCATGTCAACCAGAGTAAGCAATGCATCCTGCAAAGCACTGAAAGACTTCGTGTAATTTAAACACAAAAGCTTTTCCATCTGGATCACTCTGAGTGTAGTATGGAACCTGGAAATGAAATACCAGTCTTCAGGACAACAGCAGCTTAAATGAAAGCTGTCTTAGAACAAACTAGCAGTGTGATATCTTTTCTATTGCTCCCTTCCTACAGAAAAGTGAGATGAGTGAAGAGTGAAGTTGCACTGCAGCATTCCTCCTATCCTAGCAGTGGTCTGTTCTTCCACATGAGCTTTTTTATGAGGAATTGCTAGAAGAGGAGGTAAGCTTTACAGAAAAACAAACAAAGAGGCAACTCGATCTGCTTGCTTTTTAGCATAACAACAAGCTTCTCTACTGCCGTACTGGTAGCCCTCACAGACAATAAAGACTTACTACTATAATCAGCTACTCTAATTACCCACCAGAACAAAGATGTGTGATTTGAGAACTGAGGCTTTCCAAGTTCAGCACCCAGTGACAAAGCCAACTTTCATGACCACGTTCCAGAGTGTATTTAGTAAAGCAAAGTGACACATTAGTAACAGCCATCTAAACTCTTGCTGACTTAAGAAGCAATGTTTCAGTAGGTGCCCTGTGTTTTCTACTGTATGGCTCCAGCATTTTTGGAAAGAAGCAACATCAGCAACAAATTGAACACTAAATTGAACTGGCAGCAAATCCTGTAGTCATTCAAGGTCACAATAGTCTCGTCTTTACTTGTCTGGTGATTGGTAGGCTCCTTTTCAACAGTTAAATAATTAATTCAGCCTTTGGCACATTAAAAAGCATTTCCTCTTCCAAGGTAAATGAGAGTTCAAAAAACGTTCCAGTTCCCAGTGTGTGTCATATATGGGCTTCAGCACCCTCCCTGTGACCTGTTTGACCTTCTTTGCTCAGAGGAATGGTGTCTTGATCAAAGAACATTACTACAGCTCCTCAACACATTACTAACTCCTAGAGGCGTTAGTACTACTAACAGTTAGTACTGTCCGTACTACTGTGATGCCTGCATTTACAGGAAAGAAAACAAGGGATAGGATCAGCCTATAAAATATTCAAATCTGCAGAAAGCAAGTTAGATTGGCAGATCATGATTAGCCAAACTGAACTGTGTTCAGAGTAAGATCTAAACCTGATTATCGCAGAGGGCTCTTCACCTCCCAGCTATGTCATGATTTATTCTGAGGTAATTGTCTATGCCAGTCATTTGTATCTGGAATAGGAAGTACAAAATGGCTAAGATTCACCTGAATTCAAGGTGATTAAGATTTCAAATAAGATTTTCTTTGTTGTGGTTCAGTCTGTTTCACAGTTCTGGTGAATAGTATCTGTGAATGATTCTGGACAATGAAAACTCAGAGCTTTGTTAGAGGGAAGGGTGAAAAAGAAATGGCATAACCACTTTTATTTTTGCTTTCTTTACTGGAAGTATATTCTGGTTAATATGGATCCAGCATGATGATCTGAGTCACAAGGGAACATGGCATTCCAACACCAAATCACAGGACTCAGTAACTTAAACTTGTTACTCTCACCTTGCCCATTAAAACAAAAAGCTTTATTCACAGGAGAATAAACGTTTCAAACGAAACTGGGGAATGACTGAAAAAACTCCACCTAACTGGTAACATCTCCCATGAAAAGTATCAGTGGACTATGTGCTGAGAAAACATCCTCACACACCCTGACTACATTAGCAGATTTTTACACTCATCAGTGCAGAGACCATGGTTTGTGAAACGGCTACAGTCATAGTTTATCTACAAATCTAATCAGAGAACTGGAGATGAAAACAGTGAAAATATTAAATCCTGACATTTTTGCAGTTCTTGCACAGCCTGCCAACTTTTTCAATACGCTACAAACAAATCGGTGTAAGTCTTTGGTGTAAAAGTTTTCACTGCATTTACTGCCACAGGGTTTTGAGTTTGAGGTTACGGTTTTTTAGTAAAGGAACTACGCAAGTACTGTATTAAAGGCAAAATGCACAGTTCATGCTGAACTAAAATAATTGAGTTGTGAGTGACAAAATAATCATATATATTCTGGGTATTTAGCTATTTTTATAATATAATTACTAGCTTTTCTGCATCAGGAAGAATAGAGTGCTCTCAAAGATTAAGAGTATTGTGGGAGTTGATACACACGAATGCAACTTTCTTGTTGTATATCATCCAGCAAATTAAAAAGTTGCCTGTCACCAATCAGTAAACTCACATTGCTGAGTACTTGGTGATGTTATTAACTTATTTAACTTATTACTTATTTTAAACTTTTGGTCAAATGAACAGCTTTCTTCATGACGCGTGACTTTTTTTTGCTAGTGATCACTCTAGCCTTTAAGTCAGAATCATTATTTCAGAATATAATATTAAATATCAATATTGGTTTGTTGTTGCTATAAAGCCTCTTATAGCTGATATAGTGATGAAGCAAGCTGAAGGAGTGTAGGTGTTGCTCAGGGATAACAGAGATGCATTTTGCCCTTACACCTGCTGCATCATGCAGTATTAAACACTATTTATTGCAAACACCTATTTTGAACAAACTTTGCGGTCACGAATATCATAGGAATTTAAGCAATGGAATTTCTTAAAAGCAGGGGAAAAAAAAACATTGAAGAATGATACTCTGGGATTCATGAGATCCAGTCTGCAATTTGAAAAGTAAGGTAAAAGGAGATTTACCAGCTAAAGATTTGGCTGCAGATGCATTGCAAAAGCCATTTAGATATTTGACTGATTCCTCACTTTATTAAATTGGACCTGATGTGGGCATAATAGTATCCTACTAACATTTCATCCTTTTCCAGGAAAATCAAATTAGGTACAAAATTATTTTGGGAATACTCTTATATTAAGCTATCCAGAGCAATGAATGTAGTCAGCAGTGTGGATCAAGCCATTGCCTAACTTAAAATAGATGAGTAATATTTACCAAATGGCATGATCATGTCAACCTAAAGCATAGTGATGGATTTCCTCCTGTTCTTGGGTAAAACAATCTCATTCAGAATTTCTTCAAGAACCTGGTGCCAGGTGCTGCTTTCCCAGAGTTTCTGCACACAGCAGCACCTGTGCTGGCCAGGGTCTGCTACTTCTCAGGGCAACAGAACACTGCCAAGCAGCTGATTAGTGGTCTCCTGCTTCTGTAATGGACTCTGCCTACTGCTCCTCACCTTTCAGGATGGAATGAACTTAGCAGAAAATTCTGTTTCTCATATAGGAAACATGACTCTGTGATTGACAGCACATTCTGCTTGGGTTTGTTTATTAGTTCCTTATGTTTTATTAGTCTAATTAAGGCAATAATTACTGGGAGGAGGAAATTTTCCCCTCCACTTCTGATAATGGTATTCCCTATCCCTCCTGCTACTCTTGCAGTGCGTTCTGCAGTGCCACGCCATGTCTACCTTGTATCTCTCCCACAGAATCACTGTACTGTTACTATGAAATACTTAGAATATTTATAGCAATAGGATTTACCTGCCAAAGCAAGAAGGATTTGCATTTTCTGATATGGGATTTTGACCAGTCATCACACTAGTCAAGTGCATTGGCACCTTGTCTTCTCTGGCAAAATCACAGTCATTTTGCTTGGATGAGGACCTAGCCACAGTTAGCTGTGTCTATGCTGTTGCCAGATGGGATTATTACAATGCATTATATGTGTGGCTGGTTTTGAAGACCACCTGGAAGCTTCAGCTAGAGCAGTATGTAGTTATGCATGAGATTAACAGTGCTGGCTCTGAGGCACACAGTACACCAACTTTCCAAACTGCACTTTCCACCTATTTGCATGGCTGCAGTGGAAGTGACACTCCCTCAAGTCCTGTGTGAGGCAGCCATGGGCAGCCTGTCTCTGTGGCACAGGTAGCATTTTAGAGCAACTGAGCTGTGCTAGCTTGTCATCTGAGACTGTAGACATAGGGCATTCTCACTGCAATCCTTGACAGAACAGTCCTCCCCTATCTGGCAGAGCCCACAGCAGTAGATCAAATGATCAACACAGTGGAATCCATGTCAATTTTTCACAAACCTCTGCTGTAACAATTGATTTTTAAGTTTTTAGTACAGAGTAACTACAATCCATGTATAAATCTTGACACAGATTTGTGAAGTGGTATACACTAACCCTGCCCCCAGCCGCAACAGTAATAAGTTCATTGGTCTATATTTAAAAATCCCATATTTTGAGATCAGAGCATAATCTATTATTGCCAAGAATGATAAAAAAAAAAAAAACCTAAACAGCAAACAGAGAAATAAAGGCTTCTCTATTTTTTCTTTTCTCTACATTCTTCTATCAGAGATCAAGCAGTTGGGCTTCTTTGGTCCTGCTCCTTATGTGTCCCCACCATTGCTTGCACATTATTTTCCTGACAAGCCTCATCCCTTGTATCACTGATGGATTTATATTCTGCTGAGCTCAGCTGAGTACTTAGATAGTCAAAATCTGATCTCATTACATGTGTGTCAGCAGAACTAACTCCAGGGAAGTCGATGGAACCAAGTTGATTTACAGACTTGGAGCCAAATATTTAATTTACCATCCAACATCTGTCATAACCTTAAATTGAAACTCTCCATGGACATGACCTACATTCCTCAAACTTACAGATGGTATTTTAATATTTCTATAAAAAGAAAAATCTTGTGTGCCAGAGAAGTGTACTCAGTTCTTCTCATCTAAGACATCTGATATGCACCCTAATTCCTCAAGGACCATTTATAAGGGCAGCCAGTTGGAGCTAAGACAAAAGGAATAGGAAGAGAAAAGAAGGCAGCTATGTCAACTGAAATGTCAAGGTGCTGGCTAGCCTAAAGCTCAGATCCAAAACTAATTGGAAAGGAGAAGTCATATCTATATATAGAGAGATAGATATATAGATATATATTTACCACATAGCCACTGATTCCCATGTATTATAACTTTGAGTGACCTCATCAAAACTACATTGTCCTGAAAAGTCTGGAATTATCAATCCTTGCTCAGAATAGCTTTGAAAGGATTTTTCATTTGGTTTTTGAGGATGGAGTCTAAAATACATGCTGCTTCAGAGTTAAATACGAAAAGAGTTCTCATGTTTGGACATACTTTCTCCACTTAGGCTTTTTCTCTCTGCATTTTACACTGCAAAGAGCATTGATTAATGTGAATGTTTTAGCTGTAGTTGTTGTTTGTGTATAAACTTTTGTTAAAACAAGTACTGCAGAATAAATGACCTTTATACAGACACCTATTAAGGCACTAAAAGGCTTGGCTACATTCATCTGAGACGCGTATACATAACGTTTGGAACAATAAAGGGATCAGCAGCTGCAAGGGGCTTGAATTGAATTCTTCAACAATAGAAAAGTTTTCAGCCCCAAATACCAGCAAAGAGAATTTTTTGCAGATAATCCAGAAGAAAGAAAATAATAAAAAAAAATGCTAGCCAACTTTGCAGCAGTTAGCATAAGGGTGCCATCTGAAACATGTCAGCTTAAGAGTGTCCCATAGTACCATTCTTTTACACAACCATAGTATTCAGAACTGTTTCCCCAAATAATCCCAGATGGCAAGCCACAAAATTTCAATTCATTTTAAAAGCTTTCTTTGCTGTTATTATGTGATTGAAAGTGCAAAAGCAAGTTGCCATTCTCATGGCACTATTTGCATTGGCTATTATCCCCTAAAATCCCCTTTAAACAGCTACATTGTCAGCCCATAGGCCTCATTTAGAACTACAAAAAAGACCAGATTAATTCGATCAAAGGGAGAGCCAAGTACAAAATGCACTTTTCAAACTGTATCAGAGTAGGTTCCCTTTACAGATCACTGCATGGCTAGAGCAATGCAAAAAACCCTTGCCTGAAATAAAGCACTAACAGAAATAGCTGTGCATGTTTCACATGAAGCTTTTATGGAGCTCTTCCAGGGTAAATCTCTCACTACAAATGATTACAATAAAATATATTTTAACGTAAGTAAATTAAGTAGCAAGCATCCATTTTTGTCCATTTGGCTTTCTGCCACCATTTTCAGGAGGCACTGATGTACTGCTTGGATAATTTATCCAGCTATAGACATTCCTGAAATCTCTGTCAATTGGAATTTTCAATTAATTAATTTAACTTTGAGCAATGAAACTTTCAAAATTTTCAAAAGATACATATAAGTCCCTCCAGGATTCTTTTCTTTCTAGTGTAAAAAAACCTATCATCATCACTGATGAAGCAAAGAAAATAGAAAAACTTTTGGTATTATTTCTGCAAACTATTTTTTTTCTTAATCTAAGGTGAACCATTTCGAGTCAAGCATAATACAGGTCCATAGATCTACAGCCAAAAAGTCTATGGTGGCTTTTCAATCTCACCTGGGGTTCGATGACAGGCAATAATGCTGATATTTTTGTTTTCACAGAAGCTCCTTTGGTGTGTCTGCACTGTCTGGTTCTCTCTGTCTTTAGTGGAGTTTGCTTAGTGATCCTGCCATCAGTTCTCTGACCCTCGGTCTGAAGCAGTTTCTTCAGCAGCTGCTTTTGTGTACTGAGAAGAACATTTTACAGAGTAAAGAACTGAAGCACAAAGGTGGAGCAACTGAACCTGTGCAGCAATTTGTGCCATTGCCTCTTAAAGGACACATCACGCTGAGAGAGACATGCTGAAAAGCTGAGCACCTGTGACTAATATTATAGTCATCTGCTGAAGGATGGAGCTGACTGGATGCTTTTGTTTGCCACTTCCAATGGGGTTTAGGTTTTGGAGCAGGACCCTTTTAATATAGCATTCGTATTTGTTTACTTCTCATGTTTTATGGAATAAGTGTTTGTGTAGTGTCAGTAATAAATACTGTGTAGCAAGAAAGTGTTCCTGTGGAGACAGAAATAGCTCCCACTGAGACAAAAGGCCTTGACAATCTATGTAATAAATGTAGATTCGTAAATATTATTAATTCACTAGCATAAAAACCTTGTTTTAATTCATAATTATGAAAGCCATTATTTGTGATATTAGGAAAAGAGAAAAGAGAAAAAGTTAATGTAAAATTAGTTATGTATTTCAAGGGTGCACATTTTTTAAAAAAAACATGCAGTGTCACTGTGAAATAATACATATGCAATTAGAGACAGTTTGAGCTTTTAAAAATCTGTCAGATGTAAACATTATCATGTCACTATACCTATTCAATGGAAATAAATCAAAATCAGTCAAAATGAGATGTTTAGATCTTTGTACAGAGTAGTATACAGAAAAGTACGTCAAATAAGGTGCTTTACTTACATCAGCATTTTCAAGTTTCTACCTAATTCACTCTCATTCATATGATACAGACACTCCTAATCAGTTCAATCCAGTTTAAACTGCCATATTTTCAAACTGAATTACAGAATACTGAAGAAAGGACAGTGATAGGCCACGTTCTAACATAACATGCATACAAATCTGGAATAACTTCATCAAAATCTATGGAACTAAACTGTCATACAGGAAAAAATGGTTCAGACCAAACAGTTTTCACAGCTGTTTCACACTCTCCAAGATCCAAAGCCTCAAAGCATTAAACTCAATCTGAACTTGAGAGACTTGATATCTGTCCTACAGATGCACTATGTTTCCTTTTTTCTTCCCTTTGCTGTTGTTAGTGTGAGAACATTAGATTTCAAGGTTTCCAAATGATGTTATTTCCTTAGACTGGGTTTTCATAAGTCACTCATTAGTGAAATCCCCAGTGGTGAAAGGGAAATTACACTGCTTTCTTTGACTGTGTTCCCATTTTAGATTTGCAATAGGATTATATAATTTTCCTTCAGTATTAACAATCAGAAATGAATAGAAGAAATTAAGCCATAAGAAGGCTTTTTTTCAGCTAAACCTGTAGCAGAGAAGTAAGGGTTGGTAGCCTCTTCCAGTTTCACAAACAAATATTTTGATGTGTAAGAAATCAGTAATTGTTGGTAATCTTATAAACGGACAACTTGCTCTTGAAGTAAATAAGTTTTTCCTCATACTCAGGTGGAATTTCCTGTGTTACAGTTTGTGCCTCTTGTCCCTCATACTGTCACTGAGCACCACGGAAAAGAGCCTGGCTCCATCTCTTGACGCCTGCCCTGAAGATAATTAATATACATTGATAAGGTCTTTCACAGTCGTCTCCTCTCCAGGCTAAACTGGCGCAGCTCCCTCAGCCTTTCCTCATAAGAGAGGTGCTCCAGTCCCCTAATATCATCGTTTAGGAATGGTATTCCCCAGTTCAGCACTCCCCCTAAAAAGAAAACTATAGGCTGTTCCCCTCCTTCCTCCAATGGGAAACAAAAAAACCAGAAATCACAGGTTGAGATGAGAACAGCTTACTGAAAACAGCAGTGAGATAAGAAAACAAACAGTAACAGCACCAATATTAGCTAAAAAGTGTACAAAGAGAGGGTGATTTACATGCAAAATGCTCACCAAGCCTGACACCACACAGCGTGACCCCAAGACAGTGAACTATGGCCGATAGGTTCTCCGTCCCACCATGTTTTGTTCCACCAGAAAGGGATGCTCTTCTTCCTGGAAGTGAGAGAGGGATTCCCTTTTCCCCCCCTCTGGCAATTATGTAAGGTGGTAATGAATAACACAAAGTGTTGGTCACACCCCCCTACCCTGACCTGGGCAGGAACCAGAATACCTGATCATCTTCATAGCCCTCTGATGGACTAGCTCTGGTACTTTCTTGTCTTTCTTGACTGCTGTGTTAAAATGGCCTGAGACAAATGTGTTCAGTCAACCTGGGAGTTGGAAGATGCCATAGAGGGCTCTCCAGGAAATGTATCTTGGAATATACAAGGCAAACTGATAAGGTAAAAGGAGGATGAGCAGAGAATGGACAGTGCTTTGGCAGAATCAGAAAATCACTGCACCATTTAAGTAGAAAAAGGAATATGAGGAAATATAGCAGAGCTAAAATAAGGTGAGAGATTACAGCTGTGCTCTTGCGTTATAACAGAGTGGAGAAAAGGATTGTCTTTTCCCTATCCTAATCCTATTATTCTCCACCCTGCTATCTGCCCATTACTTAATCCTCCCATGAAGATGTCAAATTTGGAAGCAGAATTGCACAGAATCCACAGCCTGATAGCACAAACAGCCGAGCACAATGAGCCCTGGTGATGTAGTGGCTAATCTCTGAACAGTTCTTGCTTCACAGGTGGTACCAATAAAGTCAGCTGGAGTCTTTCTGCCTCAGTCCCTCGGCTGGGATAATTGTACTTCCTTTGCAGTGTCCATCACTTAAATATCTCAGGTGCTTCTTGAACACATATAATTGATGAGAACTGTGAGGATAATTTCTGCAGCTTTGAAATAATTTTTTTTCAACTGTCTGTTTCTGGAAAATTATCATAAATGTATTACAAGTTATAGCCTTATTTTTTGACTCAACTCTTCTCTAACAAAGGTAGAGATGGCTTTTGACTCGTCTGGCCAAAAGAAGCGATCATATTTGCAAAGTTCCCACAGAGTATCTAATTTCAGGTACATCTATATGCTTTTAACAGCTGGTTCTTGCCCTGGTTCTTATAGGTCAGCACAAAAATTTAAAGCATCAGTTTTATGTGGATGGAAAAATTAACTGAAAAGTTTCTGTTAGAAAGAAGTAACACACTTCTGCTCTTCATGTCACCCATGAAAACAACAGTACTGGTAATTACTAGAACTAGTACTGAACTAAGCATCTGAAAGAATTTAAGGAGTCACTCCTCCAAAGAAACTCCTTCATATCTCTAGGAGCAAGAAACAAAAGGGAGACTTGCCAGCACTTTGGTCACACAACAGCATTTGATTTAGATCCTTCAGTCTGGGGCAGTATCTACCTCAATTTCATATTTCCATTTTTCAAGATTTGTGATAAGTTTGTATGTCCTTATTGACTGAACAGAAAATAAAGGCAGTATTTTAAAAGAAAAAAATTCTTTGTTTTTCTTTATTGTTGGGGCTTTTTTTCCAGTTTAGTTTTGTCTTTTTGTAGCTCAGATTACAGACAGGGCAGTTCTATCTGCTAATGATTTAACTAGATGTGGGAATCAGTCAAACAGTATTTGGTGCTTAAATTTTTTATGACCTATTCTTTGAACTTTGTATGTAATAATCTTGGGACCTCTTTACACAGGAAAGTTGGTAGAATTCAAGTGTTGGTGTGAATTTCATTCTAGTTGCTACTTCGCACTAACTCCTTATTTCAACACCCCCAGAACAATGTACAATGATATTTGAGGCTGCTTTTAGCCAACCACCCACTTTCCAGGGCTTCAATGGGGTAGCACAAGATCTTTTCTGACTCTACAGCCAGAAAATTACAGCAACTAAAACAGTAGAAAACCATTATTTTTTTGGTGGTTTGTTTTGTTTTGTTTTTTTGTTTTGTTTTGTTTTGTTTTGTTTTGTGTGTGGTTTTTTTTGTTTGGTTGGTTTTTTTTGTTTTGTTTTGGTTTTTTTTCTGGATTCAGTACCTTATTTGCTGTACTGCAACCATCATCACTGGAGTGAGCTTCTTGGCACATCTGGTTTTCTACATAAAATGAAAGTCAAACGTCCAGGTATTTCCTGAAGTACTTTCTTTACATCATTTCTTACCCAGGAAGTTCTTGTGGACCTCAGGATGCTACCAAAGAGGTAAGGTGAGGCCAAAGAACAGTTCAGCTGCCATCTCACTGTGTTGAGGGCAACAAGTGAAGCTCAGCTTTAGCCAGCAGTAGCAAGAACACTTCAAGAGGCTCAGTAAACCAGGGAAAGCAAATGTTCAGGCATACAAGACTAAGCATTATGAGACAGGGCTCTTGTACATGCAAAACCTTGGATTTTTTTTTTCCCCAGCCTTTACCTGGGGCTCCGGAAATATCCACCATAATTTAAGATTATGTGTTCTCCCACATAAATAAATTAACTCCTCCATGCCCTTCCTACCTTCAACTAGCAACAATCTAGCCTAAATAGTGTTTTGGTTTCCAGATCTTTGTCATCTATAAAGCTCCAGCCTATAAAAGCCTCACAGAGGAAGCCATTTGGTTACGCAGGATGAAATAGGCAGCGGCAAATAGTATCTGTAACGCTAGGAAGACACCGGTTTGTGCCTGCACAAGAAGTTTTGGAGAGCCCATTGAGTCTTGCTATGTAAGTTTAAGGAAGTCTCAACCACATCTGTTCAAAAGTATATGCAGAATTCCTTCCTGACACGAGTCAGCAATGAGCCAGTCCAGTCAGGGTCTGTGTTCGTGGTGCTGATTCAATCGCATAGGCACACATCAGATACAGACTCAGAAGGACTGGTGTGTCTACGCTGCACACATACGATTTACCCATTCAAACACATTCAGTACCATTTTCTCCATCCCAGGGTAATTTGGGAAAAAAACACCCAGCTGTTGCAAGCATGTAACAGAAATCCTTCTTTGTCCAAGCTTCCTAAAATGGAGCAATTTCCAAAGTGAAATTGGATTTCATTGTGTGAGATTGGACAAGAGATTTTAACCCAGCTGCAGTTCTGGCTGAGAGATCTCAGGCACATGGAAATGACACTCCATGCTTTGTCACTGCACCAATACAGTTTCAGGTTCTCCCATTATTTCTCACTTTTCTTATAGAGACAGCAGCCCTGTGTGAACATCCCCTGAACAGTGCAGGGCAGAGACATGCAGCAAGTACCAAAAGATTCTTATAGGACCTTCAGAAGCACTTGCACTGGACCTGCCTCTGCTCTCTCTTGAAATCTGTGATAAACCTTCCTTGTGAGAACATTACTTGTTTCTTTTCTTGGTTTTCTTTTTTGCTTGGTGGGGTTTTTTGGGGTTTGGTTGGTTGGGTTTTTTTTTGGTTGTTTTTTTGGTTTTTGGGGTTTTTTTTTGGTAATTAACTGAAAGAAGCCCTAAAAGTCAGTCTAAAGCATAACCTCAAACAGACTTTGGAAAGGGAGGTGCAGCCCTGCCCCCCAATAAAGCAATGTATTGTAACAAAGGTAAAGCTGCTGTGAGAGGGCTGTCATTTAAGAAATTGAAATTTTCTAACTAGGGGTCTACAGGGAAGGAAAACTTGCCTTTTCTTGCCATTACTGCTGTTTACTTCTCATTAATTGAACTGCCTGGTAAAGCACTTACAGGATAGCAACAGCCTGCAGTTCTCACAGAGGCTGATACCACCAGGGCGCGTGGACAACCCTCATGACCTGGCCTTCATTTCACATCCTCCTTTACACAAAAGGGCAGCCATCTCCCTGCACCTCTGGGAGAGTTGAAATCATAAGAGGTTTGCCCCTTCCTCTCTTTGCCGCTTTCTTTCTCTGTCCCAGAGGCCAACATGAGCAAAGCCAGCTGCTGCTGCCTCTGGTTGGCACCGCAGAGCAGCAGGGGTCTCGGGAGATGCAGCTTCACTGTCCCTGCACAGGGGCTGTAAGGAGCTGTGCACACCCCAGGTAAAGAACACCAGAAAAATGAGGAAACCAGGGAAATGGTTGACACCAGGTGGTTTCAAAGTTAGGTGAGACTGGGGACCAGGGAGGATTCAGTTGACACTCCTAAGAAGCCCACCACCCAAAAGCAGGCAGCCAACTTATTGAGGAAATGGTTGGTTGCAAAGGTGTCACAATGTTATCTAGTTGATTAGCTCACCACAGCAGCCAGCACATTTAAAGCAGCTTTTTTAATCACTAAAACATTGCAGGTAGTGTACATAGCTGTTTCTTGATCAAATTGAAACCCATCAGCAAAGTCAGATGAATTGTGAATCACAGAATCACAGAATCCTGTGTTATATGATGCATTACATGCTCCTCCTGAGCCCCAGTAGGTGTCCAGCAAGGTCAGCCTCCAGTCAGCAGCTGGAGGAAACAGCCACCAGCGAGTCGTACATCTGGGGAAGCGAAACATCAGCGCTGATAATGGCTCCATTTCCTGGCAGTGTCTTTTTCTGCAGATGAGAGCTGCAGCTCTAACCTGGGGCTAAACAGCCTCTTTTCTGAGACTGCTTTTCATCCAGAGATGGGGGCAAGGGAAAAAATCCAATATAACAGAAAGCAAAGGAGAGCTAGAGAAATCCACTGGGAGCCTAGATCCAGGCTAAACCAGGGGCAATGACATGAGAACATATGCCAAAGAAACCTTTCACTTATTGCATAATCTTGGTGGCTGTGGTTTGTGCATTTCATTATTATGACATTAAACTACACTTATTGCAATTATTAAGTAATATTCATACATTTGTAAGTTTATCTTCAGAAGAATTTCAGTCCATTTCATAGCAATAGAGCTGAAAATCTTTATAACATAAGGACGGAAAAGTGCTGCCCCTGTACTTATACATTTACATTTAGGTATATTTACTTAGCTAGTAATGGAAAAGAAACTATGCCAATACATTGACAATGCTTTACATTTTTTTCATTTTTTCTATTTTTTTTTAATAAATAAACTCCATTTCTTTCCAAGTATACAATAAGTAAAGGCTCTATACACAACTATGTCAAATTAAGGAAAAAGTTTGCTGTAGTTGGTTTTTTTCCCAGCAATCTGCAGAATCACCAATGTGATTGATGCTGCAAATATTTCTGTGCAAACTTTGTAGTACAAGTAAATCTTTCCTCACAAGCTGTAAAATTCAGCATTTAAGTAACTGATAAGACGGCTTTTATTATCCATTACTTACGTTCTGTCTTTATTGCAAAGCCCTGGTCAGGAAGGGGTTTAAAGGAAAGGTAGGAAGAGGGTCAGGTGGGATCAAGTCAAGCCTGAAAAAAAAGGTTTAGTGATGTGAACAGAAAGAAAGCAAATTGAGAAAAATGAGCATTTTATGCTCACTAAATTTAAACTAAGAAAATATTTTTATCAAAATCAGATAATGGAATAATAACTGAAGAACTTTATGACTAAAAAAATCTTTACAATTAAAAAGAAACTTCCTCTCTGGGCAACATTGTGGATAACAGCATTCAATTAGTAGAGGGTTACTAGGACCCAGTAGTCTGTCCTAATAGCTGGGGGATGGATTATAGAAGAAAGGGGAAGCGGGGTTAGAAACTGTGTGTTCCCTTTCTGCCTCCCTTGGGTGCTCTGAGGTTTTTAGTTTGATTGTTTGATTCCCTGACTGCCCTGTGGACAATAAAGCATTCTCTGAGGGAAAGCCTCTAAAAGAATTTGGACTGCAAGCTTACTTTCTTCCTCTGCAGTAATTCACACAGACTAAGGGATTCTTGATGCCTTGAAATATCTCCTCACGGCTGCTGCTAGAATTAGATATTGCACTCCAGTAAATTAAAGGGTCTGCTGTGGAAGTTTATTTGTGCTTATAGCAGCAAAGGCAATCGTGTCTATATAGGGCGCTGCTGCTGGGAATTTATTTCCATTGTGATGGTTTCTTTTGACAATGTGTGAAAATTTAACTGGCTGCAGTTTAAGATTGAAAGTGTAAACCATACCATTCACAAGAATTGTGTTTTAGAATACAGACCTACTATACAACACACGCCACTGCAGGAACTGCAGATTAAAACTGATGGAGCGTATAAACTCTGTGTTTGGCTAGGGCAGAAAGAGGTTAAAAGTCTGACCTGCAAACAAATCTGGTGCTAGCTCTAGCTCACAATTGCAGCTTTTGGTATGGAAAAACATTTAAAGCAATTTAAACTGTGCCCTCAAACAAAGGATCCAGTTTAGTAAATCACAGACTTCCTGACTAAACAGCCCATGGTTATTTCTTGGTTTTGTTTTAATCATAACACATTATGGAACATAATTTACCCCAAAAGTAGCCACAAAGTCAGAAAGAGGTCTTTAGATGAACCTTTGTCATAAGGACATCTAAGAATGACCAAGCAGCCACCTAGACTTCAAATAAACTAATGTACTGCTATAGTATAGAATCATAGAAATTCCTTCCAGATTTTCCATTATCTTGTCACAATCTCACATTATCTTCACTTTTATCTGGGTTAAGCTTTGGTCTGGCAACAGTAGTCCAGACCTTACTTATCTTATCAACTAGATATTAAATGCAAAAGAAGGTATTCAGACCTGCCCAGGTCTCGAGCTCTGGTTAGGGGGAACATGCTGGCTACTGAACAGCTGGTGAAGTAAACCAGGAATGGTTTTGCTCATAGTTATTTACGTATTAATGATGACTTGTGAAGTTGCTAACCGAAACTGAAATACTTACATATTTTTCACTGACAATTTATTAATTAATCTGGAAAAAAAAAATTTCATTTTGGGACATTAAAACATTTGGAAAATATGGAGGTGTTTATGGGGTCAGGCTCCTAATCTAGTTTTTATAATGACGAATGTAACTGGCGCAAATCAATATAGCAGCCAGTTCACATACGATTGGTCAAAGGCTCTACTGCTCTACTCTCAAGTCATAAACATCAGTTTCATCATTTACCTTGTAGTTGATTCTGATTGCCAAGAAACATACTTCATGTGAGTTGTTTAGTCATAAACACTTGAGCATGTTGAAAATTGCTGGTGAATGCAGATACTCTGCAAACATTCATAAATGTTTCATTTCAAATCATGATTAGTGATCCTGAAGGACAGAAAATATAAATAATTTTTTTTTAAATCAAAAATCATTCAGTGCCTACATTAGCAGTAAAATATTATGATTTATGCCAGCTGGGAGTAACTTCACAGGCATTGAAACTGATTTCTACTTATACAGAAGTTCTATCTAATATGTGTTGGATGGGGATGCTGACAAAGCTCCATATTTGGATGGTTGCTTTCCTGTTTAATTGCTAATTTTGCTTACAGGTCAAAGTAAAATACCTTGAGTTCCATCTGCCATCAGACAGCACCAGTCAATGAACTAATCCTGTAAACTCAACACTCCAATGCCTTTGGGTGCAGTATCTATCAGTCACTGCAAATATTTTCCCTTCCTGCAATTGCAAAACCAATATACTGGTGGTACGCAGATGTACATGCTGCAAAGAACTTGGCAACACATTTTGATTCTAAATAGTACCTTTAGAAATGCACTATTATATTAATAGTCTTTATTTCCATTCCCTATAAATAAGATGTCAGCTCTCCTGCAAAACTTGAGACTCATGTTATTCCTGTCATATATGACTTCCTATACCTTATACTCACCACATTTCTTCAACAGAGAGTGAGAGCGTGTATTCTGTAAGGTGCTCCAGTGAGGTCATAAACACATTGACTGCAGTTAAAATGTATTGGCTGACTTGTGTGCTGATAGACTGGCAGTTAATGTTGAACACAGGACCAGAGTTAAATATCTATGGAGACTTCCTGCCAAGCATCAGCTCCTGTCCCTGCCTGATGGCCAAATGCCCCACTCCTAACACAGTCCCATGATAGTTTAATCTGGAAAGGTCTTTGCTGAAATATTTCCATGCTCCTCAACACTGTAACTTGAGATGTGCTCTGATCAATGGCTTTAAGCTGAAAGAATGTAGATTTAGATTGGATATTAGGAAGAAATTCTTCCCTGTGAGAATGGTGAGGTACTGGAACAGATGTCCCAAAGAAGCTGTTGACATCCTATCCCTGGGAGAGATCATGGCTGGATGGAATGGGGCTTTGAGCAACCTGGTTTAGTGGAAAGTGTCCCTGGCCTTGGCAAGGTTGTTGGACCTAGACGATCTTTAAGATCCTTTCCAACCCAAACCATCCTATGATTTCTCAGGCCATCTTGTCTGAAAAAGATATGAATAGAAAAGTCCTCTGTAAGAATACAAAATGCTTCTGCATACACCAGAACTAAATAACCTTTTTAATTAAACTGCTGAACTACAGTTCACCTACACAGTGTGGTTAATAAACACCACTTTACTTGTCAGCTTGCACTCAAGTGCACAACAAAGAACAAGGGTAGAATGTCCCATTTTGGCAACAACTTGCAGCTAGATTGGTTTAAACCAATGATGAAGTTATACTCAGCAGGACAAGCAGAAGCAGACAAGATCTAGCATTAGACCCTCCAGGAGGAAATGGAGATCTGTTCAGTGGAAGACAGGGCATCCATAAAGGTTCAGACAGCTGTGCATGTGCAGACCAGGATTGCAACACAAGAACATCTAATTGACATTATCCAAAACACCAGAGCTTTCTGACTGGGTACGGTGTGTTCTACTTCCAATCTTTGCTCACGTTTTTTATCACCCGATGTGAAAAATCCATAGGAGGGTGGCGATGACTTAGAAGAATGATGGATCTTGTCATCTGGCAGAGTAGACACGGAGATGAAGCAATTCCCAGTGAACTGGGATTCAGCTCCCAGGAACTGCACATTTTTGAGCATTAGTTACCAATGTACTATGATACCTGAAACACCCAGGCCCCAGGCAGTTGCCCCAGTTTGAAGCCACGTCCAATTGCCTGGGATTGCACTCATGGTAGCGGATTTGTTTAAATCGCTTCAAACTAAGCCTAAACTGTTTCTTGTTCCAGCGGGGTCTGTACCATACGGGTTGGTCAATTAATTAGACGTGAGGTGAAGGAGTCCTGGGACTTGTTTCACTCACGCTGGTTTCACCGGCGGCAGAGCATGAGCTGCAGCAGTTTGCCGGTGGCTGCTTCGTCTTGTAGCACAACAGCACCATCAAGTGGGCTCTGAGTCACAGCACAGCAGGACGGCCTGAATCCCTTTCTGAACGGGAATAGTGCTACTGAGTTTCCCAGGAATCAAGTGTCTCTTAAATGCCGGATGAGACTATACCTTAAGAAAGCGTTGGTGTTCAACAGCTCCTCTCCTATGACAGATTCCACAAACATTGCTCTTTGATCAAAAACACCAGTGAGCTTATTTCTCATTTTTGTGAAGAAAGATAACTACTTGTAATTAAACTAATTTCATATAAAACTTAATATTTGGGTTTCACATAGTCTAATTAGACAGGTGCTTTTTAAAATTATTGTTCTTTCTCATTTCCCCATTATCTATATCAATTTTCGACACCAAAAAAGAAAGTTAAGGACATATAAATAAAGAGCAGATAATGCAGTCTCAAAGCATGACAACCTGCGTTTTCACTACTGAGCTTTCCGTGATTTCCTGCAGAGAATTATGGGTTTAATATTTGCCTACATTTTTTCTATGGAAGCCTACCCACTGGTGCCCTGTAGAGAATTATTCCCTTGCTCCTTGTGTTTGAAGGGGATTTGAATAGTGCTTTGGGTTTTGTTAGCACATTTTCCCTTTTGCTTGGTAACCCGTGATACTGCTTTTTTACTTTTGAAATGTATAGTAATGAGCAAAGTAATTCAGAACATTTCAGACAGCATGTATTAATGTGACTCCCCTTTCCAAAACTTCCTAGCCTCTGTCTTTCCACAGGGGAAAAATACTATGAAAGAATCTGTGTAGCAGCTTTGTTGGGTCACTTAAGAGTCAATATATGTAAGTAGAAGTGTAGGACTTGGTGTGATCCTACACAGCCTGGCAGTTTTCTTGGGGGTTAGCTGGATTCAGTTTCTCACCAGTTCTCAGCAGGTGGGAAATTGCCACAATTTTCAGTGTAAATTATGCACTCTTGATGTTTCACTAATTTGACCTTAATGTTCTGGTTTGAATCAGCAGCACATGCTGAAACAGATACATAGATTGCTTAAATGTACATCTCTAAGCTTCTTCTTGAATTGCACGTCCTCCCTTCATTCTAAGGTTCCTTATTGCTAAGGGTTGATCCTTGCTGGTTGCCAAGTGTCCATCAGAGCTGCTCTGTCACTCTCCTCCTCAGCTAGACAGGAAGAGAAAATACAGCGAAAGGTTTATGGGTTGAGGTTAGAACAGGAAGAGATCACTCATCAATTACCGTCACAGGCAAAACAGACTCGGAGAAAATTAATTTATTACCAATCAAATCAGAACAAGATAATAAGAAATAAAACCACACCATAAAACACTTTCTCTCCACCCCTCCCTTCTTCTCAGACTTAATTTTATTCCTGAATTCTCTATCTCCCCCCCCCTGCAGCAGCACAGGGGGACAAGGGAATGTGAAACTGTGGTCAGCTCATCACACATTGCCCCTGCTGCCCCTTCCTCCTCTGGGGGAGGAAGCCTCACCTTCTTTTCCTCCTCCAGGGGGAGACAGACCTCCGTGATCGTCTCCAATGTGAGTCCTTCCCACAGGCTGCTGTGCTTGCTGAACTGCTCCAGTATAGGTCCCTTCCACAAGGTGCAGTCCTCCAGAACAGACTGCTCCAGCATGAGCGCCCCCACGGGATCACAAATCCTGCCAGAAAATCTGCTCCAGGGTGGGCTCCTCTCTCCATTGGTCCATAGGTCTTGACAGAAGCCTGCTCCATCACAGGCTTTCCTTGAGGTCACAGACTCCTTTGGTCATCCACCTGCTCCAGTGTGGGGGCTGCAGGTGGACCTCTGCTCCCCCACGGTCCTCCATGGGCCGCACGGGAATTGCAGCTCTGGTGCCTGGAGCACCTCCTCTTCCCGCTTCTTCAATGACCTTGTTGTCTGCAGGGCAGTTCTCTCACATACTGCCTCACTCCTCTCTCCAGCTGTAGTTGAGCAGATGGTTTTTTTCCCCCTCTCTTTGTTATCCCTGAGGTGCTGGAGGCCTTGGCCTTGTCCAGGAGGAGGTCTGTCTTGGAGCCAGCTGACCTTGGCTCTGTTGGACATGTGGGAATCTTCTAGCAGCTTCTCACACCAATGACCCCCACAGCCAAAACCGGCCATGCAAATGAAATGCATTTTTATACAGAAAACTTATCCTTTTGTCCAAATTTAAATTGCTGAATAGTAAATCAACGGGTCTGAAAATTACTGAGAGTTCAGTGTGTCTCAACTAGACATAATAAAATTACACAAGAGAAAGGGTTAGGAGGGATTCTTTTATCCAGATACTGGAGATTTCATAGCATTCTTTGGCTCCTAATCATCCTAATTAGACAGTTGTGTCAGTAGAATAAAAATTTTTTTTTTTAAATTTCTTATTTTTATTATCATCTTCTCTACTAAAAGCTGTTTTACACAGTGGACTATTATCATACTTACTCCATTATGTTTTTCTTCCCTAGATTTAACTATACCACTTCCTTCACATTCTGTTTCTAAGCATCTTTATCTTATTTTCCTTTGGACTCTCAAATACAGGCATTTGAGAAAATAGGTTTACTTTCAAGTAAACTTTTAACAGAAAAAAAAAGTAGGCAAATGAAAAAAAAGACAGGTGGTTTTGAAATGAAAGGATTGATAACAAGAGTATTTGGAGGTGTGACACAGATTCTGAAATACAATTAAATGTGCCTAAATCTGACCCATCCCTCTGAACCTGACACCATATGCTTTTAGGACAATACCTGTTATCTTCTTTTGGGAAGCTTTTTAAATGCTCCTTAATGTACCTGTAAACAACTTATTTTTCTATTCTTCTTTTCTTTTTGGTGATAAGGATATATAAGGATAAGGATATAATGATACAATCTATGTGTCTCTTCTGCCCCCTCAGTCAAATATTGTCTGATTACAAGTGTAAAGTCTAATCATAATTTTGTGCCTGGCTTAAGCACAATCACAATTAAAATAGGCAGTCAGGAATATAATTTGAGATCTGTATATCACTTAAGCAAAGAAGAAGAAAGACTGATTAAGAAAATATATCTGTTCATCTATTCTCTATTACAAAATCAGTATGACCACAAAAATTATAATCATTCTCTGAAAGCTGTCATTATATTTGGCTGAAAATAAATGGGGAACTTGCCAGGTGAAATCTTTTAATCTTTTCAGTCTTAAAATATGGCTTTTCCTTACACACAAGCCTTTCATTTAATGTAGCTAAGTTGTTTGGGTTTTGTTTTTTCCTGAAAGAGATTGTCTGTTTATGAATACTGCTTCTTGAAGGGCAAAAAGCTGTATTAAATCACTGTAACCACAGAGAATATAGGCCTTATTCCCATTTATAGCTGGAAATCTCTGAAGATCTTGATTCATGTATGTCAGGTGATACACCATCAGCTAGGGCTTTGAGAAATAAGAACTGTAAGCCTTTATGCTTATATACATGTATTAATGAACTGCCATTCTCATGCTACCCTGAAAGAGTCCTTGTAAACACAGGATCAACCATTTCAATGGGCCCTTATGAGCAGCAAGGTTCTGCTGATAACCAGTAATTAATTAAACCACGGCATCTCAGCCTCCTCAGCCAGCAGTCTGACTGCCCTTGAGGTAGCATGAGGGCAGAGCAAGTGGCTAAAAACTTCCTGAGAATCAGGTCATATTAGTCTCAAAATCACGAGCCAGTTTGGCAAAATGGAAGCTAGATATTGTAGGGTTAATGCTTAATTCTTGAAGAAAGTGACAGGAAAAGACCAGAATGGAGTGGTATGTAAAATGTGAGAATATGAAGTTAAGAGGAAATGAATGTTCAGTACTTACCAACCAGTATTCGCTCATCACATTCCTGGAATTCACAGACCTACAAAAATATCCTCACGTTGAAAAAGAAAACAAATAATGCTTAAATTATATATTTCCTGGGTTTTTGGAAAACAAATATGGCAAATATACATCTTAATACCTGGTACCAGTTTTTGTTTGTTCAACATGAAGTTTTGGTAGTATTGAACAGTCATCATCACAGGTGACCTGGTTACTTTTACTTACTTACATCCCTGTGTATAAAGTGCTCAGCTGATTTAATTTGGCCGAATTTGAAACCCGCATTCAAGCACGCAAGCTGATGTGTTAAAGGAAGAAAGCAAAAGCCTGATTCCTTGGATGCATAATAACTGTAGTTTCAATACTTGTGCTCAAGATGGCAGCACGAAAACATAAATGCTTCAGTGGAGCTTTTCCAGAGCGCCACTGGCTGTCCCCTATTCATTTTATTGCATTCTGTTGAATAAGACTGAACAGTCTGAAGCACAGAACGGTGGGCAATGAGGAACATCCAAAGAGTAAATATTCAAGAAGGGGGGGGGGGAAATTAAAACTTGTGTTATTAAAAATAGAATAATGGTGAAATAAAGAACCTTCTGACAGAAGCTCATTAACAGTTCAAAATAGCAAATCAGAAAAATATTAACATAAACTACATTCTGGTGAATTCCTACCAAATCTTTCAGCTGCAATGAATGTAATTGTGATAAGTGGCTTCTCCCATCAGAATGACAGCTATGATATTTTAAAAGAACATCTTGGTTCTTATTCTGAGTGGTAGTACATTCCTGCATTTAATGTATTCCCCACCACAGATGTCTCCCTTCTACCCCTTTGCTTCTCTGTCATATGGGTTATGCATGTACATTTCCCTATCAATGCACATGTATTATCTAATTGTTTTGTCCCTAAAAAATATCTAATGTGCTTAACTACAAACCAACATAGTGTGTGCTTTGCCTACAGAGATTAAAATTACTTAAATTATTACTCATAGTATGTACAGTTTGATGCCAAGAAGCTTTGGCACCATGAACTCAGATACATTGAAATGTTCTTGCCAGGTATCATCATGAAGGTATGGTTTTGTGCTTTATCACACACAAGGGATGATTGCACTAGGGTAAAACAGAAGGGGTAAAACCAGGGTAAACCAGAAACTTTACTGTAAATCTCTGACCAACATTAGGAAATATTAATAGGGCTAGCAGACACAATCCATCTGGAGCCAAATAAATCCCTGTGAAGAACTTTCCAAAAGAAATTCCTGCAAAAGCATAGTACTTCCATGAAGGTAGAAACTGGGATATGTCAACTCTCCATGACATTGTAGCAATATTAGACTAACAATGCTTAAATACTCCAGGCCCCATTTGTATCTTTAAAACTTCACAACAGCATATTTTCATTGACAGCAAACTAGAACAATGTGTGAGAGATGGAGAAAGATCTCTGGTATTATAGGTTATGCTAAATCTCTAAAATAAGAGACTTTCACTGTTATGCTTAGAAAAGAGTATGGTGATTTAGAGAAGAGTATGGGCTGCATGTTATCTGTTAGTGATGTGAGAGTGTACCTTTCCCTTTAGGAAACAGAGGGGTGGCTGCTAAATTGGTCTAAGGGAGAGCTCTTAGAAAGGGAGTATCTAGAGCAGATTTTGCTGTATTCTTAAAGATACTGTAATATTTATGGATTTTCATAATATTTCAACTTTTAAATTGTCCCAAGTTTGGTAATGTAGGATAGATCAAGTAAGTAAACAAATCATCATTGGAAAATGCCTAGACTGTGGGTGAGCCTTTTTTTTTGCTTTTCCTAAAATGGGAAAATGATCTGCAAACACCCACAACATCTGACATTATTTACCAGAGGAGATACAGTACTGTAATCTTCTCTCCCTATTAATAGAAGTCCCGGAAAAGAGAAGGAGGTATTTTGTCGACTTACTTCAGTTTCTTAGTCCCCGTCTGTGGCAGCATTTCCAAAGAGTCACATGTAGCCATCTGGTTACCATCTGGGTTTTATCAGACAGCATGGGACGTTTCCAAGTAGTTATGCAGAAAAAGCTGAGCATCAAGAGTTTGTGTGTATAAGTACCTGAAAGAAATATGCATACTCTGCTATGGAAGCTCCATCGTAGCAAGCATATCACTGGCTTTTTATCCAGTACTTTCTTTGAGTATCTATTCCTTTTAATGACAGTAACCACTCTGACTTATTGCAGACTGAGTCCAGCCTTTTGCTTGCTGAGCTACAATCAGTCTGGCTGAAATGTACCTTCTGGTATCAGTGATGTAAGACTGGATTCTTGTACCACTTACTAGTTCCAAGGACTTGCCCCCCAGCTAAAGGCATTTGTACATGCTGAGCATGGCTTCATGGATATTCTGCTGAAGAAAGAAAGAAAGTGCTTTGAATCTCTCCCATGCTTTTGCTTTGCAACAGTACCTATTCCTTGGGCTTTTTTGGAGCCATAGAATACCCAAAGGAATGTTATACTTCTAAAATCCATTTCCTAGCCACATGCCTTGTTTCAGCATAGAATCGCAGAATATCCTTAGTTGGAAGGGATTCACAAGGATTGTCAAACTCCCCATCCTGGACAGGACAACCCCAACAATTACACCATGTGCCTGAGGGCATAGAGCAGGAAAGCAGCAAGCCCAGCAAGAACATTTGATCTTAGAGCCAAACGAATGATTGCATTCCTTTGCAGCTGCCATGATTGGACAGGTCATCTCTTCAGGTGTAAAGAAAGTAAAAATCTGCAGCATCTTTTTGTACCATGTCTTGGTTGCAAATGCTGGTCATTCTGCCCTTCGATTCCTCTTATTTCTTGCTGGACACACAATTTACAGTGCTCTGAAAGCAGCAATATAACGTTAATCCTCTAATCCTCTAAGTAGTTTCACTGAGACTTTACCACGTGCAAAAAAACCCAACCAACCAACCAACCAACCAACCAACCAACAAAAATTTTTAAACCAAGGCAAAACAAATAAAACCCCCCCAAAAAACCCCACCACCACCAACAACAAAAAAAAACCCCACAACAACCTAACAAAAAACCCCAAAAAACAAAAACCACAAAATAAAACAAAACAAAACAAAACAAAAAAACAAAAACAAAAACAAAAACAAAAACAAAAACAAAAAACAAAAAAAAAGCGGCAATTAATGAAATAAATCAGATGTCATGGCTTTGATACCTCCTGTTCTTTCTCCACATAGTATTTCCAGTTCTATTAAGCTACTGTTTGAAAGAGAGTGTAATGGACTGATTCTTCCAGTTACATACACTGTTGTAGTTTCATTTGAGTAATGAACCCCCACATTGCACCAGTTAAAGATTTAGCCCTAGGCCTACTATGACTTCTGGTAGTTTTCCTGACAAAACAGTACGTTACCATCTCTTCCTGAGACCAAGCTGAAAGTGCCTTTAGAAAAGGTTGAATTCATTAATTTTGGTTTTTTATTCATCTTCCTTCATGACATTTGTTGCAGTCAGATTACTCCTCTGAGGAATTTCATAATCCTAAGCTTGTATTTGTCTTGAGCTGTAAAAAGCAAAACTCTTGGGAGGAAGGACGAAGGAATATTTCTATTCCTATAAGCAGAAAGTCAACAAGTTGGTTCAGATGAAAAGACAAACTAGCAATATCATTTAAGGTCATTTTGGGTTTAGCTAAAGACAAAATATTGAACACATGCCAGAACATTTCAGGAGGGCTCTGTATAGAAGAGGGAATTTGTCTGTCCTCTTGCTTTTCAGTTTGGATTAAAACCGAAAATTCCTCTGCCTTTTAAGAAAGCATATCCATCCACACATAACATTTAAGGGTAAAAATGAAGATAATTTATGGTCTTCCATATAAGAGGAAAGTAGGAGACAGGTGGATGGGAGAGTCCTTAGAAAAGCAAAGAGCAGCTCTGCTCTGAAAAAAAAAATTCTGAAGTATATGGAGATTCCTTTTTTCCTCTCTTGACAAAGGCAATGCAGGTTGTGGAGATACTACAAAGGAGAGGATTAGGGAGTTGGGGCATAAAAGGAATTAGAATAATGAAAATGATCCAAGTAGTTGTTCTGTAGGAGGACACCAGTGCCCTTTTGGTATATATCATAGTTGAAAAATGATACGGTAATAAAATCTCTTGAATTTGGCAATAGGGTGGTGACATCGGTATGTAAAATGCTTTCACCTTTACAAAAATGTATTTGCATGTTTGCTTACTTAAGGCAAACAGCGGCCATTATAATCTAACCAAAGCTTCAGTTTCCACATAAAAAGTCATTGATCTACCAGGAACAAAATTGTGTTGGAACTGGAACTTTAAATTTACCAGCTTAAAAGAAAGGAAAAAATATACAAAAAAAACTTGTGCCAAAAAACCGTATTTTAATGTTGTCATTGATTTATGAAAGATTATTCACAGGTAGATAGTTTTTAAAATGTTATGATTGAATTAGTAGAATATTTTAGACTATTTTGCTTTTTATTCACTTGCTGGCTTTTGTCCCTTTCAGGTAATATGCTTAAAGCTCTCTTCTGTTTTTTTTGGAATATACCCAGCTTCTCAAATCACCAGTTCCTTTCATGAGTAAGAATTAGGCATTGCAGCTAACGGTGCTAAGAGAGCTTCATGCTTTTGACTGATCACAGCTGAAAAATAGCTAACTGCTGACTTTCAGTGAGCTGATAGCATTGACCCAGACAAAAGCTTATACAGGCATGAAGACAGAAGCATGAAGGATAAGCCAGAAGAACTTTCTTTATTTCTTTAAAGCTGTGGACTTGTAGCAAAAGACAGTAGTGGTGGCTAAACATTCAGCCACAAAAACTTCAAGTTTTGCTGAGACCATCAGGATTACTGAATGTGGAGGTTTCAGCATCTACATTGTCCATTAGTGGAACCTTCACAGACTCTGTTAACTCATGAAGCATCAAAAGAGAGGACTCATGAGAGAAGACCTGAGTGCTACAATGTAGGCAGGGATCAACACATCGTGTGAGTTTGACTATTTGTTGGAAGAATCCCAGAATCACAAACAACTTCAGATTTTCAAACCCACATTTGGCAAAATCTGAAGTACTGAAATAAGTGAAGGAGGCAACATAAGACCGTGGGGACAGGAGGCAAGAGCTAGAGAGACTGAAACACAGACTTGCTCCATTAGAAAATTAATAGAAAAAGCAAGATGGCAATGAAAAAAGAAAAACTGTTTTCACTAAAAGGAAAAAGGCCAGAAATGAGAGGCCAAGGGAAATAGAAATGATTTTCAAGATGCTGAGGAGGAGAAGGAAGCATGACTCTCAGACAGAAGAGAGAGAATAAAGAACTGAAGCCTCTTAAAATCATGGTGAAAATGCAGATTAAAGATCTGCAGATTTAAGATTCATTACTCAAGAGTCCTGGCTAAGAAACTGTAGATTTGTCATTTGAGCAGATCCAGTAGAAAATGTGGTGCTTGTCAGGATGCATCTAGTAAGAATATAAATTAGACGAAATTGTAAGTTTATAGAGACTTCTGGTAAAAGCCAGAAGAATGAACTAATTATCTTTCATGCCAGAACAAGTGACACGAGTGTCCCGTTAGGTGGGTGTCTTCATTGAAGAATACGTTTAGTAATTTACACTTTCATGGTAGTTACTGCAGTTTTCAAGTCCATATGAAAAAAAGCAAAAGCATGGCAAGAACAGGAAGCAGAAGGGTAACATAAGATAACAAGTACTATGGAAAAGATCAGAAGGAAGAAGAGTCCACAAGGAATGTAGAAGTGTGGTGACAGATAGAAGAGTATTAGAGTAAAATGATGTTTTCAAACACAGGACATTTAGTGGTAAAGTGAGAATGAGGCTGAAGAAGACTTGGCAAATTATTAAAAAAAAAAATAAAGAAAGAAACCTTTTAGCAATGACCATCTCAGTTTCTTTGAAAACTATGAAAACTACATTAATTATCATCAATTTTCATTAATGAATGCAGTTCAGAATGCAAAGCAGAAAGTTTAATGTCTTATAGGAGTTCAAGGAAAGAAAAACATAAGAGCTTTTTTCTAAGAACTTGATTAGTGATGAAAAATTGGGAAGCCACTGCCATACAGAGGAGTATCCTGTTTTCATGCACAATCAGACAACCTTGAAGACTTTTTAAAAACAGTAATTGAATAGCAGTTGATGTTTCAAAATACTGCAGCTACAGAGCGATAACAAAATTTTTCTGCTATAAATGGGAAGAACTTTGTGATTGGGAGGAAATGAGCTGAGATGCCTAACTAATCAGCCAAGGCCTCTGATTTGCTGGCATAGAGAGGGCTAAGAACCTAAGACATAACAGGAAGTACTTCCAGAAGTATGAATAGAAAAATCTTAAGGTCACCATATAAATTTCGTAACTTTGAGTACTATGTACACTACTGATCAACTGTGTTGCAGAAGGACAAACTCATAGTGTGAGAGAAATTCTACCAAGTTGCTACAGATCTTAGGAACTATAAATAGAGCTATAAATAGAGATACAGGAAGGACTTGCATTGGACAGTATATATATATGTGCATATACGTGTGTTGATGACCTAACTTTCAGAAGACTAGGAAGGGACAAAATAAATAATACTTGGTTTTACATTGCATTTGAATTTAATTACATTATGCAACTATCCAAAAGTGCCCCAGTGAATGTAATCTCTCAAATTCCTTTCTTTTTTTATTTTTCCTAACAAAAATATAACTTAGTTTTAAGAGGATTCTAATGGAATTCACAGAAATCACCCTTCAGCTTTCCAATTCTTATAAGTTAGTGAATTTTCAAAGTGTTGAAGTATTCTGACCCTTTTGATGGAAATCCCAAAGGAGTAAAAAGCTATAGTGCAGGTAAAAAGACAAAGCAAACAAACAAAATATTTTAAACTAAGTTTATTGTAGTATCGCTATATACTAAGTAATTCAGCTGAAATACTTACTTGATTTGTCATTCATCACTGCAATGTGGTTTCCCTTCTGCAAAGTCCAGTTAGTTGTTTCACACAATACCTTCAAGATTTATTTTAATTCCCATATCCAGTCTACCTGCATCACTCCCAGAATTATGAGCTTTTTTGATATCTTTAGACAGGTTTTTTATCTGATATTTCTAGACATTACGAACATGACTGTTTAGGGAAATGGGCTTTATTGATAATAGATCTAAGGCTGAGAGTCTTATATGAAGAATTCTAACAAATAACTCAATCTTCATTTCAGATCAATGTGTTAAAGAGATTTCTTTTGCTTAGCTTTCTGACCACAAATAGAGGAAAAAACTGAATAAAATTAAAAATAGCACAGCCCTTGTGTCACTAATTTTAAGGCATCTGGATACAGCTGTGCAAATGTGAATTAATTACAATGCTGAATTACACCTTAGTGATATAAAAATCTCAGCCTATTTAGCACTATAAGAATCTTGACCTATTTTTGCATAGGTCCCAGTCTTCAAATCCACATGTAATATCATTAGTCAAAACATTTCATTTATTATAAGTTTCAATCACTGATTTATTTTTAATAATATATGACATACTGATAGGCTTCAATAGATGTTTAAAAGTTTCAGTTCAGACAGAGAAAAACAAAGTTCAAATTCCTAAAGCTAAATTCCTTGACTGTACTATTTTCCTCTTCTGTTGCCAGTTGCTGAAGTCTTCTTATTGCCCTTTTCTTCACTAAACCATTACTCAGACACTGTTATGTTTTTGTTGCTATGCTGTCTCTTCCCGTTTGTACTACAAAGATGACATCTCTCCAAGCTGTGAATCAGAACGATACTCAGGAGGAGAGCTCAGAGCTATAACCTTGGGGGGTTTTGGAGTATGTGCTGTAGAACTCTTATGTTTCTCACCTTTCCAGTCTGACCTTCATTTTGAACTTGGAGATGTCTAATGATGAACCTCTGCACAGGATGAAAGAAAGGCTGCTTGCTGCTGTTAGCATTTGCTTGACTGGTAACAGATGTTCATGACAGAGATAATTTTTTTTAAAGTGTCTTGTGGTCTAATGTACAAGGCATGAAGATATTAACATTCTGATCAGTTACCATACTTTCCATTAATCCATTTTTCTAGCTGTTTATAGGAGCCAGTGATCACATATTTTCACAAGATGTTATCAATTTAACAGTAGTTTCTGTTCAAATAATTTCAAAAATAATTATAATCCAAGGATTATGGTACTAGAATCAACATTTGATCTCTTTTAATTGTTTCTCTGTGGCCTGTGTCAGTTTATGTGTTATATTCTGTTCACAGAAAAGACCAGTAATTTTTCACTCTCAAGGACACAACAGTTCCACTGAGAGTGATCTTTCCACTCTCATCCCTGTAGAAATCCCTGCACCTGTGCTTGAAGTCTTTGAGGTCTCAGCTAATGAAGTAGGTGCTATTTATAACTCTCCAAATCTCCAACAGATTTTGATGAAAAACAGTCAGTTCTGAAAGCATCTGTGCCACACAAATAGTTCCTCAGGCTTGAACTTTAGACCTCAGAGAAGACAATCTGTCCTTTCTGCCTTCTCTTCCTCATGTCAGATGCTGTGTACCAAGACAATTTCACATTTTCATTTTCAAAAAAAAAAGAGTTTGAGCCATAATGTCAACTGAAAACTTAGTAATAATTGTACCAAGTTACTCCTGATCAAGTTTCTGTGGCCTAACAACTTCTGCTCAGCCGGCATAGAGAGGCTGTCAGGCCACATTGCCAAAGTGTTATGTGAAGTCATTCAGTTTCAGCTGCATTCACACAGTCACCACGGCTCACTTCAGCACAGTAAGCTTTGAAACACAGTAATTTGTCTAGAAGCCTGAGTCCTGAACTTTTATATATTAGTCAGTTCTCCTTCTATGTAGGAAATCTGTGTCAACAGAGAAGTTTTTGGAGATTTGAGCCGAATAGTGTTAAGTACAAATGTGTGATTCCTTGGCCCACATTCTCAGTGGAATTATTAGGGTTGTGAAGTTTCCTATGTGGTCATACTCATCCTTTTTTTCCTTTTTTTTTCCTTTTTTCCTTTTCCATCCCTTTTTCCATCGACAATTTCAGTCACATAGATTGACTAAATGACTCTCCAATCAAAAGTAATATCTTCCAGCTATGGAGAGAAGACATTTGATTGCAGAGAAGAAGTTGATTGCTGCCATAAAAATTCCCTGAAGAGTCCAGGTCCAGACAGACTAGACCTGATCAATTTTCCTGTGGGCATGCTTACCCTTGGTGAGGGAGGGGACAGAGGAAGGAATCAGTGACAAAGAGCTAGCCTCCAGAATGATCTACCCTCTTGATAGGAATCCAACAGCTAGTAGGACTCTAGTCAGTCTCTGAAAGAAATATTCATGGGAACTTTATCTTGTTTTGTAAAATGGAGGACTGGAGCTTCCATTCTCTTTACAAAATAGGAAAAGAGTACGGGATAATTTCCTGAGCCTCCATTTAGTACATTTTACTAAGGATTTTTTCTCAAATTAAGCTGACTGAAAACCCAAAAAAAAGGATCTATGCAATTGCTCTGGCTCTACAGAAACTTGCAGTTGTCTCATTCTTCCCTCCAAATAATATACTCCATATATTCACCTCAGCAGCTCTGCTCATAGCACACTGTGGCACCAGACTGTTACAGCACAGAGGAAGGACTGAAAGGGTCCATTCTAATGAACATAAACTTCAAGACTCAGCCCTACTGTCACTGAGTCTTTGATTTCAAATGAGGGAGAATGGACTACTGTGCAGGCATGAAAATGGACAGCCTGAAACAGCCACCTGCTAGGGAAAGAGAGAGAGAGAGAATATACTCATCATGTGTGATACAGTAGCAACTATGCTGCTAAGTGTATGCCTCACATACAGTGCCAATGGGCAGTCTATGACCCCCAAAATAAATATGTCCCATATTCCCCAGTCGAAGAGAGGACAGAAGGCTGAGAAGTAAGAAGCTTAATTTTAGCTGACTGGGTTACTGGAACACAGACAGAATTGACAGTTTTGCTGATATAGTAAAATTGAACTTATTTGGCTTATATAAACAACAAACAGAGAGCAATGAAAAGTGAGAGAAGCCAAGCAGTCTATCTCAAGACAAGCTGAAATGATTCATGCTAGTTTATACTGTGGCTCTAATGTTTTCCATTAAATAAGGACTTTGTTCGGTAGCTCTGTTACCAGTTAAGCTTGTAAAACCTATCACAGAAGCAGGGTCTGGGGTCACCCCAAACCGTGCAACCTGGGAAGCATTAATAGGAGATATTCTGGTGGCTCTACCCAGGACCAGACCTACTCAGACTACTCACTTGGTACTTGTGAACTCCACTCTCCAGTGCTACTGACTCAGGGAGACTTCTTAACTCAGACACAGTACAACATCAGATTTGCCCTAGCACTGTCCTGCTTCTGAATTCACTCTGACAAGCCCTCTTGATATCTGAGGCCATAAGGTTTTGCAAAACCACCCTTTGGTCCAGTAGTATCAGCTCTGAACAGGAGCTAGGAATTCAAATTTGACCAAAGCCATTCAGATGAGAATTGGCATTTCACAGAAGATGGTAGGAAAAAGAGAGACACCTACACCAAGTCTGATCTAGCAGATCAGGTTCATGTGAGCTATTGGTATCGGGTCTATACCACATGAAAACTGATTAAATGCTTCAACTGCACCTGAGTTAATCCAAACCAAAACCAACCAGCTGTGCAGAGACCCAGCTCCACTTTCTTGTATCCATGACATAGTTAATTGGCAATGTGGATAAAGACTCCATGGATAATTGAGAGTGAAGTACACAATATATCAGCATTCTCTTGGCACATTTGAGTACTGACACATCATTTATTTCCCACAGACTGTGCATACAAATCTGAAAACAGAATGTTCATCTCTCACAGAGAAAGTGAGAAGATTTTTCCATTTTTTTACACGTTTATATAATTTTGCCTATAATTACCTTTTTTTCCTATAAAACAGCTAATTAAACATCTGATTTAGGGAGAAACCCCATATACTGTAGTACTGCTTTTGAGTCCGTGTAATTACAAAACTTACCTCAGAATACAATGTGAGCAAGAGGGTTTGGGTAGTTGGCTAAAACCTGGAAAATACTTAGCATTAGTTTCTGTACTCAAGCTGTAGAGATTCCACACATATGCTTTATCTTTTGAGGATGGGCCCCCCCCCAGGGGTATCTGGAACAGTCTTAAACTACTGGTTTCAGCTTCTTTCTCAAGCCTTATCTTAACTGACTCAACTTGCATTGAGTCATTTTGTGCATTTTGAGCTTCAGGGATTTCATCGCTTCCCTTACCAGATCTCCCAGCACTAGCACCTAAAATCCCTCTGCAGGTTTTTAACTCCTGGAGCCTTCTTACTGGGATTGCAGATTCAGTTCAGCTCTACTCTAAAAGACACTTTCCTCTGACAGAGTTGTAATATAGATCTCCTTCAGCTGATCATCTGTATCCTAAAACTGCTGCTTTATGAGAGGATGGGTAATTGAGTCCCTTAAAATTAATATCCTGTAGGTATCTCTGCCATGGAAATAGCAGGGTTTCCACAGCTTATGAGCCTAAATTCTGAATTTTTGTGTCTAAAGTGCCATATCAATTGGTACCTTGTCTAGTTCTTGCAATATTATGTGAGTGGGTTTGAAACATTCCTCTGCTGACAAGACATTTGGATATAGGTAGAATTTATGCCATCTAAATATATCCTTAACTAACAGATGCATGAGGATATTTCAGGACCCAGCCTCCCACTGATTTCAACAAATCCGGTATCTGCTTCCTAATTTGAAAATTAGTCACCTGCGTTTTATGCAGATGGATTTTAAGGGTCATGTCTTCCCCGTGTCCTCAGCAGATTGACCTGCAGACAAGTCAAAAACACAAGCCAGCCATACCAGCACAATCTTATTTTGTGCTTGCTCACGTGGCTCTCATTTTGCACTTCCTACCTTCTTTTAAAGTAAGTAGAACACATTTGCTTATTCTATGAAAATAGCAGAGAAGAAATAAATTGAATAAAAAACAGCAAGCTGCAAAAATTCTTTGCAGTATGATGGGAAACCTTTTATCTAGGAAAGTGAGGATTTAAATGGGAAAATGGGAAGTATTACTATACTTTTAACAAATTATTACTATAAACTGCTAGTTTCTAACGAGATTGGCATGGGGGAGGAACCTCTGTTGATTCAGCACTTCTGTGGTGTTAAACTTTTATGGGGGAAGTCAGACTTCAAAAGACAGATGCAGGCATAAGAAAAAATGAAATAGCGACATCAAGTCAAAATTAAAAATCCATACTATGACTCGTGTTTGCATAGCGATGGACAGAACAGTTTTTAAAAACAGATAAGTGGCTAGATAAATATATCTACTGTCAAAGAAACAAAACTGAGTAAAATAATTAATCTTGAGAGAAGCAGGAATATAGATACCAGATAAAACCTATCCGTATCTTGTTTCCACTAGAGAACATCCTACACGAGTCTTGATATCACTCAGATACATTGCCATTTAGATTATAATGCATCCAAAATAGAGCAGCAAAGCTGGGGAAGGGTCTGAAACACAAGTCCTGTGAGGAGCTGAGGGAACTGGGGTTGTTTAGCCTGGTGAAAATGAGGCTCAGGTAAGACCTTATTCACTCTCTACAACTACCTGAAAAGAGGTTGAAGCCAGGTTGGGGTCAGTCCCTTCTCCCGAGTAACAAACAATAGAAAAAAGAAAATGGCCTCAAGTTGCACCAGAAGAAGTTTAGATTGAATATTACAAAAAGTTTCTGCACCAAATGGTCATTGAGCATAGGAACAGGCTGCCCAGCGAAGTGGTTGAGTCACCCTCCCTGGATATAATTAAAAGCCATCTAGATGTGGCATTTAGGGACACAGTCTAGTGGTGGACTTGGCAGTGTTAGTTCTGCAGGTCAACTCAGTGGTCTTAAAAGTCTTTTCCAACCTAAATGATTCTAGAATTCTCTAATGCCAGGAATAGCTATGCAGACAAATTCGTCAACATGAGAAGTAAGGGAGTCTAAGTTGTAAGAGTTCTCAGTTCTAAGAATTCACATAGTGTAGGGTTTAACAGTGTAAGGGAGATATCACTTTAAAGTCTAGTTTCACTATTTCAGTATTCATCACATATTTCATCCTTATTCACAGGACCCACCATGTTTGTGCATAACTGCTAGTGCTTTAAGATAGGAAAGAAGTTAGCCCAAGTAAAGTCTTAAAAATAAGAGTTTCCAGCTTTCCATTGCAAACTAATGAAGTTGCTCTTCTGAACAAAGGCCAATCATGATCATCCTTTGTCCTTTAATTTTCCTGGAGGAACTTCACTCATCTTTTTCCTTTTTCTCCATCCCGTTACTTTGTGAAGCACTGTCATTTCTTTTCAGTTTAGTTAGTACAAAAATTGCAAGTGGGCCCAAAAATATGCTTTTTATTCAGACATTAGTTATAAGCATGTAACAGAATATCAAGTTCTTCAATCCATCCTTCTGCCTTCAAAGTTAAGCTGTTGAATGTGAAATTCCATATATCACTGCTTTACTCCCAGACATAATTAGCACTGAATAACCAAAGCACCATTTTGGGTTTGGAACTGTAGGCACCTTACTGTCTTAACATACTAAAACAAATTACTTAACTTCAGGAGTGCCTTGTGCTGTTTGGATACTAGGCTCAGGAATCTGTTGCTTTAGCAGGCTCACTCACATCATGCCATCTGAGATTCCCTAAGGCAACCAAGATGCATCAATGAACCATATGATCATTGTAGGCCCCTTCCAACTGAAATGATTCTATTCTATGCTGTGCTATTCTACTCTGTCATACTGACAGCATGATGGGTCTAAAAGGAGACCTTCACTGGAGGCAGGGGAGGATATGCACACGCAGCACCATGTGCCTAAATTTTGCCCATTGACTCTGTCCCAGGTGTCCCACAAGTCATGAATGTCTGACCTGGCTGTGTCATGGTCTATTTGACCTCTCACCTGTTACATTTTGGGGCACAATCAGCTTCACTTGTTCCAGTTGTGGCCAGTTAACAAGCTTTCTGGTGCAAACAAGAAATGTTAGTCACCTTATCTCCCCTGTTATGGAAGGTGGAGAAGGTACTGACTTTATTTCAGAGGTAGCTCTTTATGGCCTCAGAAAAACCTCACACAACTTTCTGCAGCCACTGACTTCTATCAGAGATGTGCATACAACATATTCATAGTATTGTAACAGCTAATTTTACTGAAAGGAGACAGTACATTTCTTCAGCTTTTCCTGTCTGGTCTTTTTTCTGTAAATCCCAAACACTTCTTACATCATCTTCAAAAGCTGCAAGAATTCTAAATCTTATCTTTATATTAAACACAATACCTGCACTAGGCAAGCTGTTCATGGGTTATGAGTCCGTATTGCATTAGCTGGTCATACTGAAAATAATAGAGATTAGGGATTACAGGTTGAAATCCAAATGTCATACCTATTTACAGTCTTTAAAATGTCCAATCTACAATGTCTGGGAGAGAGAGCATTAATAAGCATAGCTCCTTATCCAGCTAGCATATCTTCTAGTGCAAAGCTACACTTGCACAATTAGAATAGCAGTTTAGAAGCAGTATATGTGATCTAGAATGAGCAGAGTTTTTCCTTGGACAACACAAACAAATCATTTTTTCCTCAGAGGTCATTTTTTTTTGTGCTGTCAAGAGAGTTCATTTGATTGACCTAGTTTATGTGTTTGCTATAGATGACAGGCATTCTTAAATTCCTCAGGAATTCTGTTAGTATCTCAGAAATCCACTTAAGAGTTCCATATTCACACTCTTCTTCAATTTCATTTAATTCTTGTACCATCGCTTTGAAAACACATTTCTTGTGTTTCAGTTTCATATGGAGGATAGTGTTGTCTGTATTTCTGTAAAGGGTCAGAACTAATCTCCTTTGCCTGAGTTAATTAAGAGTCATCAAGGACATAAAGTGCATTAAAGGCTTCTACTGCCAGAGAAAAGACTACTTCCTATTTGTATTTTTCCCATGCCACTGGAATCCATTTCATGTGGATGAAGATGGAAGCTAAGGTGAAACTCTTTCATTTTTCCAGAGAGCTTCCAGTGGTAATAAAAGTGGCCTGCCTAAAGGTCCATTTGTTTTCATTTTCAGTAAAAATGGTTTTATCTCCTTGAACTAAGAGAACAGTAAAGAAAACAAATCCTTTTTCCGTTCCAGAAATTCTGTAATTGAACACATTTGCCATTGCAACAACTGAAGGCAGAACATTCCAGTCTGGCTTGTGGCTAACCCTTGTTGACAAAGTAGCCTTGAGTATCTCTCTAAATATTGGTATTATATCTGATTAGGTTACAAGCTTCTGGTGATAATGTTTTATTAAGTCAAATTCATTAAGTGAAGAGCTGTTAGTTTGCTGGGGAATGGTACACAGGCATGTGTATGGTTGTCCCAACTGCACTGTGACAAATGGAGTAAAAAAGTATAGGAAATGGGTCACAGGAACACAATCAATAAACTAGTATTTTTTCTCTTATTTTTCACTCCCAGAGTCCTGTTCTGCAAATACATTAAGTTCCTAACTGCCTGACAGAGGATGGTATCAATCTGCATGTTAGTGCTTATTGATTAGCTTTGCTAGGATATGTGCTGCCAGCTATAATAACCAAGAGCATTTCGAGTGAGATTGATCACATCAGTCCTAAAAGTTGGAACATTTTTGTGGGAAGTCCACATGCAACCATCTGATTTAAAACTTTTTCGTTTCGAAATCAATATTCTCAGACCACAGCTGGAGGAGATTGTTTCTAATGGATTTTTTTAAGTTGTTTGTTACTAAGTACCAATACTAACACCATACAAGTGAAGTTGAGGCCATGTTGATCATATTTGTTTTATTATCTTTCTAAAAAGACCAAGAATTATCTGCATTACAAAATAATTTATCACAGTGGAAGCAGATTAGTAGATCAAAGCAGTTAATGCAGTGGCCATCACATCTATATGTTACAAGGTTTTGGATAGAGATGACTAGATTCAGGTGGCCACCACAACCAAATGTTCCAAACACCCCTGTGAATTAAGGTTGTCCTAAGACCTATTCATCAGTTTTGACATTTAAGTTCCCATTATAGTGCTGAGTCCATTGGATACAGATCTCAAGTAGACTTTCTTGGCTAGTTTTCTCTGAAAGTGCTCTAGCTGACACACACTAGCATGGCTCTGCAAACTAAACCAGTGCATGCAGCGAGTGACGGTGATCAGACATTTCACTTCAGAGCTGTTGTACCACTGCAAACCAAAATGTTAATTTAAATGCAGAAATCTAGCCTTTATTTTCTGCTTCAGTTTTTTTTAATATATAAACATAAAAAGAAAAGAGGAAGGAAAATATATATACTACCTTAATAAGGGAAAGAATCTGAAGGTGCTGTAAATAAGACTTTTCTTTTACAAAGGAGAAGTAAAAAAATCCCCACTTTCCCCTGTCAGAACTACACAAGGAATCTAAATGTTTGCCCAGAGTTATCAAGCTGTGACCATATACCTACAAAACATGAAGCAGCTCTTGCTCGATGCCACACACCACTGCATCATGAATAGTAAGCATTGTTTTGGTATTGCTGTCTATATTAAAAATACACAAAAAGAGAAAGAGAGGATGGCAGCTGTTGTATGATTAAATATAGGAAAAATACATTTGGGAAAGGTTTGATGAGAGAGCACATTATCAGTGGAGGAAAAAATAATGCCTGAATGCTCTATCAGAAATGCAAAGACAAGGCAGAAGCACACAGCAAACCAAAAACTAAATAATGAATGGGCAGTGGGGCATCAGTGAATATGCCAGCAGGTTACAAAGACTTCCACAGCATTACAGATTTCAAAATGGAGCAGCAAACAGCAAAGGCTAATTAAAATTATATGCACCATCACTTGGATATTGCAAACTGTAAGCAGAATTATAAATTTAGTCCAAGATTCCTGAGCCCTTCAGTGGGCTCTGGGAAAACATGGAGCATTTCTTGTGTTCCTCCCTGAGAAAAGGTGTACCACTCAGTTGGTGGTCAGCTGGGTTAAAGGCTAAAGATCATCACCGTGTTAGTAAGGTGAGTCAGTGCTTTTTTATAGAGGTACAAATATCTTCCACAGACTGTCTGAATGTGGTTGTACGTTCACCAGAACAGTCCAGGGAAGGGAAAACTGGCAGTTGTCTGATGCAGGTACCAATGGGAGTTACCTGTTTGGACCATCACAGGCCATGGCTGCACTGATATAAAACAGGCTACACCAGGGGGACAAAGTCCCATGGAGAAGAGGAACGCTTAATATTACAGATACAGAAAGCCCCACTGAAATCAATTAGTTAATGAACATATTTGAACTATATGGGGAACAAGTAATTAATACACTAGATACATAATGAAAACAGAAAATAAATCCTGGCAGTATACTGCAACATTCTTGTAGCAAGTTCCATATGAAGGCTGGGATATCTCCTGGACTTAATTTGTTTGGAAATAGTTAAGAACAATTTACCAACCTCACTGCTGTCTCATACCTGTCATTCTGTTGTGAGGAAAAATATATAGAAATAATGAAATGAATGGGAAAAGGAGGTATTACTGCTAAAGTTGGCTAAACTGCTCTTACTTAAACTACTTATTTACATATACCTTAAACATTGCTCTCATGTGCTTTCAGCTAAATTGAACATGACCTGCCTGCTCTGTACTGTTGTTGCCAAAGCCAAGAATTACAGAAGTCAATGGATACATTGCTTAACACTGTATAATATTAAGTAGTTATAGATGCTTGGGAGCATGATCAGGAATCAACTTACAAAGGGAGAATATCAGTTTAACCACCAAGAAGGACTGTTAAAATTCATGGAAATCCAAATTAACGCATAGCATTCAAGTGTATTAACGTGGAGACAACTTTGAGGAATTTCCAACAGATAGAAATAACACCCAGTGTTACAATCAGCAACATCAGGGAAATAAACAGAAGTCTCTCTGGAAGAATTGCGGTTGACTGCAGTTCTTGGGACACTTGGGAAGAGCTTTTCTGACTTCAGGCATTTCTAGAAGGCATACACTTGACCTATTTTGGATATCTATATTAGGATGAAATGAATCATATATTGGAAGCATTTTTCTTAAAACTGACTTTAAAAGAACCTGGATGAGTTACTCCAAGGATTAGGTTAGATGAACTGTACTGCCCTCCCAGGCACTCTGACCTGAAGCAAAGAATAAAAGCAACCTGGCAAGTGTTGTGCATTACAAAAACACAGGAAGACCAAAACAGCCATATATATTTCAGTTTCAACAAAAAAGTCTCAGAGCAAATTATGCAATAAAAATTATCAAATGTCATCAGCTACTTTTTTTTTTCAGAGGGGCCAGAGAATATATACTATCAGTCTTTCAGAAATGTGGACATAACAGAGACAGCCAGTGTGTACTAAAAAGCAGACATTCAGATCACAGATACCAGTGATATTTGTAAGATTTATCTAGAAATGGAAATTCTATGTGGCAAAAGCAAGTCAGTGATTAAAACTGGTAAGACTGAATTAGAATGCTGAAAGAAGAAGAGAGTGGGAAGCTGAGTTTGGGAGGAAAACATCGGTATTCTAGTGATCCAGTCAGCACAGATGCATGTTGATATCAAGAGATACACTCACCTAGGAGCTTGTTGTCTTAGTTATTTGCATGTATGTTAATTAGTACAGATATCAGTGGTGGGAAATGTAACAAGCATACCAAGACCAAAAACCACCAGCAAGTATACTTCAACTAGCTCGGTCAATTTTCTTTGAATACACTGTGTGTTCAGAAGTAAGTCACAGGTTTTGAGCAGTGGTGAAACTCAACAAGGTAGGCTGGCATGCATGAAAGCCACAGACACTTTCATTCACTAGGAACACAAGAGGTATACAGCTACATGGAGTTGGATGAAACTTTTATGACACTCAGATTTGGTCAGGAGGATGTAAAAGGAACACTGAATGCTGAGTGGCTGATACTGAATGGAGCCTAGCATCAAACTGCCTGCAAGGTATGCACAAGCTTATTGTAAAATAGAAAGCCTTACAAAAAAGTTCTCCCCAAATCAGAGGAAAACGCCTTACAGCTTTGATTCATTTTCTTTGTCACGTTTAGCTTCAGTAGGCTACAGAGGTGACCTACTCCCACAGCTGGAGCAGTAGCTGTCACAGCATAATCCACCAGGGATCATGAATCAGATGTTTCAACTGCTGCAGTTCACAGCCAGTGAATCTACTTAAACTGCCGTGGCTTGAGGTTATGTACCTAAACCAGATGTGAATTGTAGTAGCTAATGATTAAGCTACCCATTTTCATTATTCCTACATAGGGCCCATTCTGCCCCTTCTGGGAAATCATAACGGATATCCATCTAGATTCTCTTCAAACACTGCATCTAAATCTAGGGAGAGTTGTTGGCTCCTTAGCTGCCAAACAACTTAATAAAATTCAAAAGTTGCTGTTCTTGTTATGCCCAAGATGGTATTGTTTTTATGAAGTGTAATAGAATATTAAGTAAGAAGGTTATGATAGTCCTGCTTAATTCTGTTATCTCAAGAAGCACAACAAAAGAGACATTACACCTGGCAGATTCTCAAGGCATGTTTATGTAATTCTTCTGCAAGAAACTGCTAAGTAGGGAAGAGGATTACTTCCTGAGAGTAGGGGCTTCTCAAAACTTAGGGAAAACTAGCTTCAATTCTCACACACAGTCTAGAAAATAGCGTCATGGTATAAGGACTCTTGAACTGTATCTGACGTCTCTCACACACTTGATCCAAAGTGTTAAACCACAGAGCTTTATCACAAGCAAAAGGAAGGTGTAATAAACCCTAGCTTGGGAATAGTGGGTAATAAATTGAGAGTCAATGAGACTAGAGGGCCTAATGTGGAAAACCAGGATGCATGCTTGTTCAGATACAGCTATATCACACTATTCACCTCTCCTGTGCTGTATAAGGCGGTGTTCAGAGAGCTACAGTCTCCTTAAAATTTACCTGGTCTACTTGTTGGCCTGTAGCTGGATATGTCCAAGCATCCTTCCAGTACCATGACCTAGCCTGAACACAGGTGGGAAGCTGTCACATTCCCACTCCTCCCTAAAAGGCAGCCTCAGAAAAGTCCAAATAGGGGTCAGACCTTAAAAAATATTGACACCAGGGGAGTTCATATGCCAGCTGAAGTGACTGATAGATACGGTACCAGGCAAGGAAACCCTCATTTACCTCTCTGCTTTAGGCTGCTGTTGTGTGGTCTCATTTTTTTGTCATTCCTCCTGCCCTTTGACCCTTCCTGGCATTCTCTGGGTACTGCCTGGTCTTGTCACTACCTTGAGTTTGACAGCAAGCATGCTGAGGTTCATTCATGACTCTTCTTTACTCAGTGAAGACTTTTGTGAGAAGGGTGTCTTGACAATTGGGCACTCTGACACAGTTTGCTCATTCAGTTTCTTTAGCTTCCAACATCTTGCAGAAGGATCTCCCCTGCTCATCAGGACTTTTTGGAGATTCTCAGGCCAGTCTTTTCCCCACCCACCTGCAGCTGCTAACTGCATATTCCTTGCTTTTCAAGAACATCGAATCACTGACCTTCCAGATTGTGTACAGAAACTAATTTCATGCAAATGAACTAACTGGGTGTAAGAGTACTGTAATGTGGAGAAAAGAATGTAAACCTAATAGCCTATGAGGGTCTTATTTCTTTCCTCTTTCTACGTGCACACTGATCCTTACAGCCTCGATGGCTTATCCATCTTTACTGAAGTGGCTGACTGTCACATCAACAATTTCTAATTGTAGGCCCCTTCTGTGACAGATCACCCTGAAGCTGTCAGTGTTTGCTAATTACACCTTTGATGGTCAACATGTTACAAGAAATCTATCTATTATTCATGTTATGCTGTGCCATGGTACGCTCAATGCTTCCTTGACATGCTAAAGTCTTTACTTTCACTGGTTTTTATCACAGCATTCTTCGTAACTAAAGATGTCTAATAATTAAAGGTAAAGATGTCCCCTTAATGCTGTCATGATTCATATCTGGTCAAGCCTAGGGCTTGTATCCATAGTCACCTTATTAAGCAACAAGTCAGATGGTAATTCAGCACATCAATGGACTACACAGCCCCCTAAATTTCCCTATTTACCCAGCAAGTGCGTAAGGTACAAAGAAATCTTGTTTACTTACTAAGCTGTAAGCCAGGAAGGATGAATCCAGGCCAAAATCAAGATAAACGCTGCACTGCTGCCCTGGACTCCCAGTAAAGCATGTTTGCATCACAACTGTTGTGCCCAACCAAGCTGCAACTACAACCTTTCCTGAACTTGTGAGCTACACAGTAAAAACTTTAGTAAAGTTTCATACTGAATTTTATCAAAGTACGTACCAACAGCCATATAATATACATCACATACATGGAGTAGTCACATTTCCCACTTTTCCACTCCAAGATTTACCTGGGTTGGACATACAAGTGAGTCCCAGGGCAACCTTCTTGTCTCAGTTTCAGCAATTCCTTCAACCCTCTTCCTGCCTGAGACAGAGATTACATGAATATTGCCTTTGGTTATGAAATGCATCCCTAGCCTGGGAGTCATACTGGAGATCTTTGTGAGTCACATGTGGCCCAGAAGGCTGTGTGGCCTTGTGCTATTCTGTAAATGTAAGAGCTGTGATTGACATAGAAAAATGAAGTAAAAACACATTTATTATACTTTCTGGGTTTTTTATCTCCCAGCTGAGATGGAAGCATCATTGGCTGCAGCCCAACAACAGTAAAACTGTTCAACTTCTAACCTCACTAAAAGGTACTGTCAAAATGGTATTAAGTCAATAGTGAATGCCTGAGCCTGTGAGAGGAAACAAAAAGTAGTTCATAGATACATGAGTGAGTATATTGACAACTCTGGGATTTGCAATACCCTGACTTCAGAGTCTCAGGAGTGATAAATAGGCTGTCAGAGTGTACTGTTTGGGCACGA
>VZRQ01004230.1:442434-485982 GCA_013397975.1 Machaerirhynchus nigripectus | reverse complement strand
AGAAGAATCAGATGACCTGCCACAAGCTTTTAAATGTTATATCACTGGTAAATATAAATTGGAATAGTAATTATCAAAAACCTCTGATAGACAATGTCAGCTATATATATTTCTTTACCACACATCCTTCAGTTTTAAGCCAGGACCTTCACCCCAGTGTTACAATCTTGATCTCTCATACTTTTCTGCACCTTCTCAGAATCTCACTCCTTTTATCCTTCTCTTTCCACCCTTTACCCTACCTCCTCAACACTGTGCTCCTTATCATCCCAGTGCTGTCCTGCCCCACACCTTTATCTGGAAGCCACATGGTCACCAGAGCATGTCAGCTTTCTACTGTTCCAGATATCACAGACCAGCTGATGGAAGGTGCCAGGTGGGCAGGGCAGCAAGGACCTTCAGTAGGTACATGAACAGTATGTTCCTCACTGGCTGGGGCAATAGAGGATATCAAAAATCTCCCTGCAGGATAGGGACAAGAACCAAAACACGAGAAAGCTGAAGGCCTCTATACGGGTACTCGAATCCTCCTATGGACACAATGAAATGTACAGGGAAATACCAAAGGATATGGCATAGGCATAGGAAGATTCGTGTTTTTCTGTGTTACAGAAAAGAGTCCTTAGGGATAGGACCTTTTTTTTCTTTCTTCCCAAATTTTGCATCTTTAGCTATCACCACTGGAAACTGAGCAATCAAGAACAAATCCATTTTATTAGTCAGATGTGAGACTTTCATTCTTGGCAGCTGACAGCTGAGAACTTGTAAATGTGCATTCACCTACTTAATTTTTAAGCAACATCATTGCCAACTAGCAAAATTGCCCTGACACTCAGTAATTTCTTTTGTCCATCTTACCCCATCTCTACCCTGTCAGTGAGGGCAATTTGTTGTTTTTTGTTTTGTTTTTATTTCCTATTCTTTTAACCATCAGGAAGCTGCTTTCAGAAAGCCATCCGCACTTAGTCACTGCCAACACTTAACACGATTTTAATAAGCCTTTTGTGCTTTTGACTTTAACGCTTGTTTCCCTGTGCATAAAAGCCTATTTCCTTAGCTGTCACAGTTTGTCACTTCAGTAAAGTTTCTCAGTTGCCTTCTAAGCAGGACAGTTTTTACTCTTACTTTCTTAAGCAACAAGTTAAATCTGAGCATAACAGCAAGACTGATTATTATCCAAACTAGTAAATGTCCATTGCTTTGAGCACGACTTTCCCTCTGACCAGAATCCTTCATAATAGATGCAGATATTTATAGAAATTCTAAATTTTGAAAAATTATACCAATCATACTTTAGGGTTTAATGACAGCATATATGAATGACTTTGGAATCAAACAGGCTCCTTTCACAAGGTGATTTAATGAATTTGTGTGGTAGTTTTGTTTGCATCTTTTACCTTCTGTGAGATAAGAATTAGGAGGAATGCAAAGCAGGCTCCAAACTTTAAAGAATATAAAGAAGTTTATTATTAACAGAATTGAAAGTAAAAAGAAATAACAAGAAATTAAAGCAAAACCCCCTTCTCCTCCAGCATCTCCTCCTTTTTTACCCAACTCACACAAAGGATAACAAACTATGATTTTGGTCAGTATTATAGTTCTTAAAAGTCTCTCCACTATTTAAGGGGAAAAAAAGGTTTTCTTTTGTTTCACGTGGTTTCCAAACTGCTCAAAGGGCAAGAGACCCGTCCAGAAATTCTGCTGCCACAAAAAGCATCTCTCCCATGAATCTTGCAGTCTTCCCACAACTACCAGCATGGGCCACACATGGGGTGTATCTTTTTTAAGGATAGGCAAATTCCAGCTTAAAAGCAACTGCTCTCTTCACAAAATCTCTAAAAGTCTCTTATGGCTCCGAGGTGACCTGGCATGGTCACGTTTCTTTTTCCCACAGGCTGCACACAAAATTCTCATCCCCCCATATCTTTAAGTGGATTAAAGAGAAAAGGACAGCTTGTGATATTACAGTTTTTACCACAGCATGCAAAAGGTATTTTTAAGCTTCGCGAGGGGCGCGACTCCACCCTCTTTTCCTGTTGCCATCTTCAGCTCCATCTCTCAAAACTTACTTTCTCTTTCCCTCTGACCTTGAAGTCGCCATGATCTTCGGGCATTATGTTGGAGAAAAAGCATCTTTCTCTTTATGCTGCTGGCTCCTCAGCTCGGCTCTAGCTACGTTGGTTGCACAAAGCTCTACCAGCTCCCGCTGTATCTGTGCGGGGCTGCGTGAGGCGGGAGGGAGGGAGGGAGATCTCCAGTTTAAGAGCCATGCCAGGTGGTATCGGCTGTGCAGCAGCTTAATGGTTGTTTTCTTAGCTGCCCGCGGCTCTGAGGGCGTTCTCCTGCCGCTACCCGGGGCCGGGGGAGGAGAGGCCCGGGGCTGCTCCAAGAGACGGAGCCCACGGGAGGCTCAAACACCAAAGGGAAGTTCCCGCATGTCCACGAGGTTTAAATATGTAAATTTAGAGAAGCATTATTGGTCTAAACGACTGTCCATCAACTCAGGTTCAAACCACCACAATTTACATCTCTACAATGCTCCCCTGGGATTGGAAAGTAAAGTCTGGTATTTTTCTTGCTCACAACATCACTAGCAGTAACAACTCTTAGCAAGAAGGAGATTTCTGCAAGACTGATGATAGATGTTGGGAGGGACTGCTGGGCGTTCTCATTGCTCTCCTGAGTAGTTGCAATAGCAATCTTCATTAATAATAGCAATACTGGAGAAGTTAAAATTAATTAATGTCATCATTTGGGTGCTGTTTGACAGGGAAGACAGAGTTGCTCTAACGTCTTCCAGCTGCTTGTCTATGTTCTTCTGCTGATGGTATAGTTTTCCCACATTTCTTGCACCATGTCTCCCCCTCAGTGCGGCAGTTCATTCACGCTCCTGCCTGGAAGGTGTCCATGGAAAACAGAGCTCTGCCCTCCTGGCAGACTGCATTGCCCTCCTGGTAAGCGAGAAGATCCCAAAGGAGTGGGAGAGACTGTGCTGCCAGATGGACAGGATGTGGGAAGAGGATGGGAAAAGGAAAAGAATAAGAGATTATAGGATACAGCAGGAAAGACAACCCTGAGCAAATTTCTAGCCAATGCATAACACTGCAGCCTTAGTGTTTCCTTTCAGCCTCCAAGTTTTCTTTCATATTGTGCTTAGATTGTAACTGTTTTGGTCAGTGACTATTTCTCGCTAAATATTCTCAGAAGATAGTATTTCTCACTGAATGAGTCTTGGAGTTCGAGTCAGAGGTTCTGATTGCTATTCCTACTCTGGCCTTTTTGCCCCCACTCGCCAGATATTAGGAAAATTATTCCATTTTCTTTTGTTTCTGATTTCCCCATGTCTATATTGTCTGTTTAAATCTGAGGTCTCCTAGGCAGAGACTGGAACAATAAATCCTGATTCTTGATTATTAGCACCTAACCAAGGTGCTAATAAGTACATAATACTTGTAAATAGTACACACAAACACCAACAAAAATTCAGATGACAGAACAATCCCTACATTTAACACTGAATTAATAATAGGGTAAAGGAAACCAAATAACTCCTCTGTACCTGAGAAAGCTTTGCAGCAGAAACAAGAACACGGCTACAGTGAAAATTCTAAATCTCTAGAGTAAGCGTCAAGAAGGTGCTGTATTTCATTTTCTCATACACACTTTTCAGCCCAGAACCACACTTTAATCAGAGAGATTTTATAGTCCAGAGCTTCCTGCAAATCGCTGTTTAATGTAAATTTTAATACCTTTGGCATATTTTGGCTGCCAGCCTATTACTCACTTGATGCATCTCAAGCAAGTTTTAAATTACACTGTTAAAACAAAAACTATTTCAGATGTGGTAGACAGTAAAATGATTTTGTGAAACAACATTGTAGGAACCTGCAGTTGCTGTCCATCATTGATTTCTCTGCATTCAGTTCCAAGATGTGTTCAGTTTGTAGGTAAAATGGTGGCTGGGTGGGTTTACTAAAAGGACTTTGGCCTTGCTAATCATGGGCCTGGAAAATCAGGCTGGACTGATATATGCTGGATACAGCAGATCCAGGGTAAGGCTGGAGGGAGAGCGGGGTAAATCATGCTTTTAAGATTAATCTTTTCAGATGTCTATTTTACAGGGAAGTCATGTTAAAAAATGTGCCCAACTGCTGGGGCATCAACTCCTGCTACGAGAAAGAGGAGACAAAACTGAGAGAAAACAGAAAAAATAATCCTCTTAAAATTACTTACCATCAACAGATAATATGTATCATCCATCCAAAACTTGTTCTTTCTCTGCTCTAGGCTCAGACCCTGATCTTTCTCTCATAGGGGTTGAAACCAGATGATCTTTAAAGGCTCATTCAAACCCAAAACATTTCATAATTCTATAAATAACTATCTTGGGCATTGAATTTCTGATCATGAAAGGCAGAAAAAGTATTAATGGAAAAGTAGACTTTAATGTGTGAGAATGTGAAGGTATTGAATAACGAGGGATTTCTGGTGTTTCTCTAGTTCTGCAATTAGACTGCTACAGCATGCACCTTGTCATATATTTAATTTAGAAATGAGATGAGTAAATCAGCTAAAGTAAGGAGCTAAAGGAAATGAGCTCCTGTATCTGCCTCACAATACAGATTGTAAGTGAAGAACCATGAGGCTCACACTGCAGCATACCAACTTTGTACTGCCCCAGGTGTCTCAGATCAGCTGACGGATGGGGCTAGATGAGCAGGGAAGAAAGGGCATTCAGTGGGCAGATGTACCTTGCCTGTCTGAACAAGAAAGTGTATCAAAACTCTTCCTGAGGGAGGACAAACAAGAACACACAAGAAAGCTGAAGGTCAATGGACAATTTAATTCTCCTACAGCAAAACTTTTCTAAGAACACATTGAAATTTACAGGCAGTTTCTCGTTGCCATCTCTCATAATACATGGATGTGGGAAGAGTTGTGTTGTTCTGTCTTAAAAATCAGAGTTATTAGGGATAAGTTTTTTTCCTTTTTTGTCACGTTTTACACCCATAGATATCACCATTAGAAATACAGTCATTAGGAACCAATGTATATATTAGCCAGAAATATACCCATTCCAAGCCAGGTATAGTGGGTTGACACTGGCTGGATGTCAAACATCCGTCAAAACCTCTCTCTCCCTCCCCTCCACAGCTGGACAGGGGAGAGAAACTATAACAAAGGGTTCATGGGTTGAGATAAGGACCAGGAGAGATCACTCATCAAATACTATCACAGCCAAACAGGCTTGAATTAGAGATATTAATTGAATGTACTACTAACAAAATCAGAGCAGGATAATGAGAAGTAAAATGAGACCTTAAAAACAGCTTCCCCCCATCCCTCCCTCCTTTCCAGCTCTATCTTCTCCCCCTGGCAGCACAGTGAGATGGGAATGGGGGTTATGGTCAGTTCATCACACTTTGTTTCTCCTGCTGCTCAGGGAGAGGAGTCATTCCCCTTCTGCACCGTGGGATCCCTTCCATGGGAGATAGTTCTCCATTAACTTCTCCTACATGGCTCCATCTCATGAGCAGCAGCACCCTGCGGCAACGTGAGTCCATCCCATGGGGAACAGAACCCCTCAAACTGCTGCAGCATGGGTCACTCTTCCATGGGGTGCAGTCCTCCAAGGACAGGCTGCTCTAGCGTGGCAGCCTCTCTCCACAGGTCTCCCACAGCACCTTAACCTCCTCTAGGCATCCACCTGCTCTGTCATAGAGCTCCTCCACAGGCTCCAGGTGGATCTCTGCATCCCTGTGGTCCTCCATGGGCTGCAGGGGCACAGCTGCCTCACCATGGTCTGCGCCATGGGCTGCAGAGGAATCACAGCTCTGGTGCCTGGAGCACCTCCTCCTGCTCCTTCTCCACTGACCTTGGTGTGTCCAGAGTTGTTCCTCTCACATGTTCTCACTCTGCTCTTCTCTGGCTGCAGTTGCAACTGTGCAATAACATTTTTTAAATGTTTCCTAAATATGTTACCACAGAGGCACTGCCACCACTTCTAATTGGCCCAGCCTTGGCCAGCAGCACGTCCATGTTTGGAGCTGCCAGACATGAAGGAAGCATCTGGCAGCTTCTCACAGAAACTGCCGCTGTAGCCCCTCTGCTACCAAAGCCTGGCCATGCAAGTCCAATAACCAGACCAGACATTTGGCCCTAGGGATCTGCTGGTCAGTCAGATAACCTCTCCATATCACAGGTAACTGTTGTGTAGACTGACCAGATCTGTGCATATTGAGCTAAATAAACCTCTGCCTTGTTTGATTGGCTTATTTAGTCAATCTTCAATTTCTAAAGGTTTAAAATCCTTTTGTGGGATTAACATCATTGCTCAGTTTCAAGAACAGAAGAGTTCTGTAGCAATGTGGTTTAAGACAGTTCTGGCCCCACAGGCCTCGTCACTTGCTTATAAACAACACTGTTTTATGGCACCATGCTATAACTGAACAGGAAACAAGGCTGGCATTAAAAAATCCCTGCAAAAAAAAAAAAAAAAAAAAAAAAGGAAGTGTTTTTTAGTTCTTAGTTTAGCTAACATTCAAATTTATGTTTCAATTAGATACCTCAAAATCCTTTCATAGTCTATAGAAAGAAAATGGCATTTCTAGGATGCATATCATCTCATCTCATTGTAATGTAGATGTGATCTAAAATAAAGCAGACAAATCAGGCCCTGAAAGTGCCTATTTCTCTCCACTGACTATAAAAGGAACACAGGCTGGCTAGCTCAGATGGAGACGCCTACACTCTGGATGTCTAAAGATAGGTGAGATAAATCCTGCCATACATCTGTTGCTGTTCCTCATATGGATTTCCCCTCTTTGTTGCTCTTACACATGGTGTTTCAGTATAATATTGAAATGCCTGTAAACGTGTAGGTGAGGCACACACATATATGTTCAGTCTCTCTTGATCTCCATCTGCAAAAACAGTGGCTTGGGATACAAGGACATTTTTTCTGGCGGCATAGTCAGTTTATGAAGTTTGCATCTATTGAGCTGAATGCTGACATTTGTCAGTCAAACTGTATTTTAATGTAATTTTGCAATGCTGAAAATCTCTCTTCCAAGAAGGATGATTGAAATGTTTTTGGGATACCAGCAGAGCACTCCTGATATTGCCAGACACAGAGCTCATTCTGATGTAACTGTTGCCTGGCATTTCAAACTGTGTCTAGATGACCAGCTGGGACATACTCCTGTCTTTTTGAATAATGTTCCTCCAGCTATCCAGATCAGGGACTGGGTAAGGAGCTCCCTGTGGTTCTCTGTCAGACACCGATGGCTAACAACAACATCATTGCCCCAACATGAGGCAGGGATGTGGCTCAGGCTGGGGAAGCCAAGAGTTCCCAAATCTGTAATGATTCCCTTTACCAAGGAATTTCACCAGACTTGTTTCTTCATGCACTGAATAACGCTGAGACCTTCCTCTCCACCATTTCCCAGAAAATGAGTGCTAGTTTTCTCCTCAATGCCTCAAATTTGTTTAGCATTGCTTAATGCAACCATGCCTTCCTCTCTTCTTCCTATCTCTTTGCAACCTTTAGTGTGGTAGGCACATCCTACTTTTCAGGAAATCCGGAACATGTTCAAAATGAATTAGAAATGGAGAAGTGGAACTAAGAGATTTGAAACCACAGAAACCAATAGCTTATATTAGAATCTGAAATGTGGTAATGTATTAGAGCATATCTCAGTTTTGTAACAGAAAAAAATATGCACCATCACTACAGGATTTCAGCTTCCTTATAATTTATGTCGTTTATCTTCTAATATTAGCAAGCTTCCAAAATCTCCTGCTGTTACTTGAATATCTGAGGCTGTAGTGCTCTGCACCCTAATCTCTCTCTCCTCAATTTCATATCCTGGCTCTGTCCCCAGACTGATCAAGCCTAAAGCTCTCTGTCTCTTTTAGTTACACTGCCATGGCTGTTGTACATGGCCTGTTAGCTGGCCTCAGCAGCAAAACTAGGTAGTCCTAACAGGTTTTCATACTTAGTTCTCCACAAAACTGGAATGTTTCTAAGTATTTCTTCATTAAGTTCATGCCTGTGATCAATTCCCAACTTTCTAGCCGTACCTATAATTTCTCTTATAAAGCTTTGGTAATGGCTCACACACACATTGAAAAGGAGCATTCTTTCTTTGTAGAATGTCCTACAGATAATATTAATTTCTTTATTTTTGTAGACTAGAGTAATTTTTGCACAAATAACATGGGAGTATTTCCATAGTACCAAGACAGCAATTTTTCATTCTTAGTCTGTAGCAACTCACTCCATAGAGACAGCATTTCTTCAGGTCATCAGAAATGTTTCTACAAAATGCTGATGTTGATCTAATTAGTTCTTTTTTGTTTCTTTCTTTGCTCTTATGTTTTCTAACTTTATTCACATTCAATCACCTGATTAACTGCATGGTTTTCACAGTTTCGTGTTAGCCTTTTCCAAGTAATAACATGTCTTCTTTTTCATCTTTTGCTGCTGATTTCTCTTCTTGCACTGTTGTTTTCTGTTAAGAGAACATGAGTTTATTAACAGAAATGATAACTTAATAAGGTAATACAGTATTTCCCACTGTTGTGACAGCCATCATTATGCCAACCATTTGGCTATTCTTGGTAAACAGCTTGAAGTTGTCATTCAGAGTTTACTAGAGCATTTGTAAAAGCCAAGAAGGCCTGGGGAAAAAAAAAAAGTTATTTTTCGGGCTAGCAAAGAGGTAAATAGCTGGAAGTAGCAACCACCCTCCTGGTAAGCATATTATTTCAGACTTCTTGTCCATTAAGAGCCATTGCTGACCTACGACCAATTCTGCAAGGCTCTGAATTCTTTCTGGGTAAAGAATGTAGAATTTATTACAAAAATAACACATTTTCTTGTCTTCCAGGGAACTTTCTTTCTCCTTATAAAAGCTAAATATATGTTGAAACATAAAATCAATTGCAAAATGGATTTTTTATCTCACATGTTCACCTAGGTATTTGTTCAAACCATATGCAACCTATCATTTACATATTATGTCAAGCTCTTTGCTCTCTGGGGCAAGCAAAACAAAAAGTGATGTTCTAGAAGACATTGCAAGACATGACTTTGTAACATCTGACCTGCTTTGCGAGCTTTCTTCAGTAGCCTAGGACATGAACTGGTAGCTGTCTTTGCTGCTATCACACCAGCAGCCAATGTGGTCTCGTCTTCATGGCTGTGCTGTAAATCCATTCTGAATTCACACACATAACCATGTTGGAGAGATGGTATTGTGGAAGCGTTAATTGCCTAGTTGATTCATGGAAATGATTTGTTTGACACTGAGCCTCGGGAGATTTTGGGAATGTAGACTGTGTCTTCTAGTCTAAAATGACCTTAACAGAAGTTATATATTTTCAAAGCTTTTACTTCTTGTATTTTGTTTCACACTGTTACCTTATCCTTCTTCCTTGGCAATTATCTTCCCTTATAGATGCCAGTAAAGCAAAATGAGACTGTATTTCTTGTTTGAATATACATATGTGCAAACACATATGCATGCATGTACACAAAACTATATAAATCAGAATGCCTAAATTGAGGACATTCCTTTATGTTTATTGATGCTAAACTTAAATGCCTTGCAGATCAGATGCAGAGGAATTTCTGACATATTTTGGTTCTTGAAGAGGGAAATAATGTTTAATTGTTAAACTTGAAATGTTTTAAGCTTTACTAGATATTGATTTATGGTTCTTACACTGCAGATAATCAGCATAACAGAACCACATGAAAAAAATACTCTGCTTTGGAGCTATAAAGTGTTAGAGCTGACTTTCCCTGCTAGGTCATAAACCAGAATGAGTTATATGATTGTTAGTAGCATCCTACTCTTTACAGAAAAAAACGAAGAAAAATATAGCAGAGGCAACAGTCAAGTAATGGAAAGACACAGCTTACCTTTCTGGTTTAGAAAAAACTTCATGCTCTGTATTTGATCCCTTGTTGCAGCACTTGAACAATTTGCTTTAATTTGTTTGTTTGTTTTCAAATTTGTTATAGTGCACTGGTACACATTTTGCAGTGATGGATAAGACAAATATCCTATGGAACCTTCCAAATGAGGCATAGAAGCTTGGGTTGGCAGAAGAGTTTATATGATGAGTCTATCAGCCTTACATAGGTCTAGAGGAGCACGGGGTCCTTCTTAAAGAAACTACAGACAGGTATGAGGACACAGCCCAGACAACCAAATTCAAGCTTCTGAATTCTAGACTTCTGCATCAGAAAAAGGGGAGACAGTTAACTTCTGGCTTTGCCAAGAAGGATGAGGACTTGGCTCTGAAGAGCTGAGTGGTGTGAAAGAGGGCTTTATTTATTTATTCTTCTTTTGAAATTAAAAATCTATCATGAGGTACTTATATTGGAGCTGTTGAGGTGTTTGACAGAAAGCAAAACCAGCCTATGAAATTTTCCCTGAACAGACCGCTGAGTGAATGAACTGGTTTGTGTAGATGCTTCCTATAAGCACCACTGGAAAGGTAGAATAGTACGGGCATGATGAAGGGTACACAATCTACTTGCAAACTGCATTTCCAATGCTGTCTTTCATTCCTCTCATATCCAGTGTTAGTTGTTGCTCTAAGCAGCATCTTAAGTCACTGTAGTAGACACAAATTTAAAAGGTGTTTCCTTTTTCTAATTATTAATTTTGCCTGTTATGCTATGCCTTTGGTAGATTTTTGTTTTGCTTCCTGCCTTGTGTGTTAGTCTGAATATTACTGTCATGCACTTTCCCAGGGAAAAGTACAGTGATTTCTTCAAGCCACACAGCTGTGGCTATGTGGCAAGCAGGAGTTCAGCAGGAGAAAACATGACCTAGTATTTAAAGCACTAGACTGGCTTCAAACACCTGCCCTAAAATAAACTCCCTGTGGGCCCATGAAGAAGCTACTCAGATTCTCTGTAGTTTAGTTTTCTTCAGTAAAATAATGAGTCCTTGTCCCTCAGAAGTAATCTTAAGAAAATCAGATCACTAAAGCTAAAGGATAGTTAGGCATTAAGGTTGGAACTATCAGCTTTGTTAGGTAGATGTAAGGTAAGGGGCAGCAGTTTCCATCCGAGGATAGGAGTCCATGTAAGCCTTAAAAGGAGAAGACTACAAACAGCTATTACATTAGCCACTGCCAAAGCTTTTGCTGCCTTTGGTTATAACATCTTCCAGACACTTCTACCAATAGCCAAAGCCCAGATCTTGTATTACTGAAGTTACACCATCAATTAGAGTTGATTTAGCCTTTGTGTGTATACATGATTACCACACTTTGATAATTATGCACACAGCAAGAAAAGCAACATTTCATCTGAAAGAATCTGATTCAACATCTACAGACAGCTTCCTATAAAGTCTTGCAAAGTAGGTCAGTAAATCAAATCACCAATAACATATTGCTTTTCTATGGGTTGTTGAAAGCAGGCAAAAATAACCTCACTTAATGTATTTGCACTTTTATTTCCTGTTTGTTAAATCAGTTATTGAAAATCTAATTTCATATCTTGCTGAATTCTTCTTAATCATCTAAGTTTAGTAAAGGAAAATTGTACAGTATGAGGTGATGCTTCTTGACAAAACAGTAGCTTGGTTTTCTGTACCCTTAAAAGCATTGGGAGGGTTTTGTGCTTTCTTTTTTTCTTATTTCCTGTAGAAATTACCAGCTTGTTATGGAGGGGGAAAAGTTTACTGTAAACACACAAACTAGAAAATCTTGCAAAATCATCAAGTTCAAAATTCATCGCCTTTCTTGGCATCTGTGAAGGTTTTGCTTGAGTTGAAAACAGATTCAGGCTCACAGCTAAGGTGGGAAGAGGCAGCTGTGGAAGTCAGAGGTCTCAGCAATATAACACAAGACTGGAAAGCAAAGGTGCCATATTTTACTGAGCTCTTTTTTCCACTCACCTACTACAGCTGCAGCTTGAAATACATGTAATTTCTTCTCAGCTTAAGAGAAGGTGTGAAAAGTTGTGGCTTTTGTGAAAAGTTGTCGTTACTTAAGTTGAGCATTTCACAAAATAAATATTTGTAGGAAATCATTTTCCTCTTTAGTTCAAACCATTAATTCTTCCTCGGCTGAATAAAATATTTCAATTTTTCTCTTTTTGCCTAGCAGCCTTCACCAGAATACCCAAGTATGAAGTACAATTCAGTGAAAAATTCACTGAAATCATATGTTCTCTTATTGTTAGTCTTACTGGAAAAGTAACTTTTCTAAAAAACCTAACATTTTGGGATGGGGTTCTGGGACGGGGTTTTGGGAGGTTGGCAAAACCAAGCAAAAATCGTACATCCAGAAACTAAGACTTTTAAAGACTTTTACATTTAGATGAGCTTGATCTAACACTGGATGCAGCTACCTTGTTTATGCATCTTTTTCTGCTTTTCTTTATTTCCCTGAATTATTACCTCTTCTTACAGCCTCATCTGCTGTAATTTTGTACTTTTTTAGTTGCCCCTTGTTCTTGATGAAATGTTATTCACTTAGGACCTTCATCCACTGGAAATATGATTTGTTTGCAGATGTAATATAAGATGGAAAGGACTGAGAAATTTTGTTAAAGATTCTATGAATGTCAGAAGACTATACAGAGCAATAAACAAATTTTGTGAGTCATTTAATGCCGAAACAATATTTTACGTATCTTCAATGTAGTTCTTCCCTTGTGCTAAAAAGTAGAAGAGATAAATAAAGATTACAGAAACACAAACAGAAATAAATAAAAAGAAGCTATAATTGTTAATTTCTTTGCTTCTCTATGGTTTGGTTTTTTCAGTTTGAGCAAGGAAGTGATAAAACTAAGAGCGCATAAGCTAGAAAAAGCATGCTGGCAAATCAGAGACCTGCAAGGAACATATGAAATTATACAGTCCAGGGAAAGGCTGGGCACAGCAGTCAGTAACAGAAAAAACTGGGAGCCAGGAAATAAATGAAGACTATACATACCATCCCACAGCTGAAAATAGGAAAGGAAAGACAGCACAGGATGACTGAGAACGAGGAAAGAAGAATGGTCTGTGGGAAGGTGAGAGTCAAAGAGACTGAAGAAGTGAGCAGGTAGCCATGCTAACCAGTGAAAGGCAGCACATTTCCAGCTGGTTCAAGGTATCCACATGCCTCTCCACATTGCCAGCTTGTGACTCCTGTTGGCTTGGTCCCACAGCCTTTGCTTGCAAAGTTTCTCTCCCACTCTTGCTGGTGATCGGCATACAGAGTTCTTTGTCCAAGAATGTGCCATTGGGAAAACTCCACACTCTGGCATTGAAGAGAAGGCTGAGCATAATTTGATTATGACCATTCAGTGTTTGTACAGAGTGCTGCCTGGAGCGTGGTGGCAGCATGTACTGTGTGTATCATACAACCTAGGTAACACGAACAATGAGTAACCATTGAGTACATCAAACACTGTCTCAACAGAGAGAGTCATAAAGCACAATTAGCCTACTGTCTTTCTGCAGTAAGCAGCAGTCTTCCTCTGAGGGGTGGATGGGCACGGGAGTGTTCTCCTAGCAAACAATACCAATGATGACAAGTACTTTTAATGAGAGTTGTCACAGTGGTGTTTTGGTTTAAGCATTATTCCAGTTTCAGATCACTCTTCCTAGGAGTATATAAGCAGAGACTTGATAAGAGTCTGGAATTCTTTGAGATCTTGAGTGGAAAAAAATGACAGAATATCTAGGTTGTTCAGATCTGATCCACTCCTTCAAGTAAATGACTAGTAGATATGCTTTTGATTCCTCTGTTCTGTAACCACAAATCCATTTAGTGCAAGGAAAGCCAAAAAGCAAGAACATTATTCATATTGTTCAAAAAGAAGTCACGGTGTAAAAGGTGGTGTGGTTTAACGCCAGGTTCAAGGCCAGACTGGATGGAGCTTTGAGCAACCTGGTCTAGCAGAAGGTGTCCTACGGCAGGGGGATTGGAACTAAGTGATCTTTAAGTTCCTTTCCATTTTATGATTCTACTATTTTATGATTCAGTGTATGATACTTTCTCTTAACTTTTTTTTTTTTGTGAGATTGGTGCATACCTGACAGTTGCTTGCTGTTGATACCTCATTTCTATCTCTGATGTGGTTTTGCCGTACATGCTAGGGCGTCTACTCTGTTCCAGCTCATTCATGTGTTTGTTATTTAATGCATGAATTTGAGGAGTATCTGAGTAGCAGCTTGTGTGAAGTAAAGGAGTAGTCTCAAGCCGTTTACTCTTGACAGGGTCCACATTAAAAAACCCTCCCCATATTTACCAGCTGGAAATCAGTAAAAAAAGCCTCATGGGGGATTGAGTCTGAACTTCCTTTTAGGTCAGGGTCTGTGTAGTTTGGTACATCAAAACACTCTCATTTTCTGCTATTCTTTCTCAGAGATAAAAAAAAAGACTTAATTTTTGGAACAACCAGACCTGTGTCTTTCACTAAGCATTAACACATAGAGATCAACTTATCCTTGCAAAGCTTTTATTTACTGGGACAAGGAATGCACTGAAATGATATCCAGACAATTACTACAGGGGAAAAAAAGAGATATCTAGTAATAACAGATTTGTAAAATGATTTAGAGAAATTAGGCTGCAGATATGTGTGCATTCTTGATGCTGTCATGTTTTAATATGATTGTGAACAATGTTAGGAACAAGAAGGGAGGTTAAAGATGCATCAGCCTGCGTGGCACTGAATGTAGTTTGCCTTGAACTGCACTGGTTGTTTTCTCATTTCAGCATTGTTATACAATGATTCCTCCTCCATTTCTGACGTTGCTAACCAGTACCCAAGAGAGGAGTAAAAATACCAGAAATTGTTTCTGAATTAACTTTCACTTGAACAACTGATAACTTTTGTATTTTACACCAACCTTTTTTCCTGAGGAAGCTTTGTACGTGATGGCTTTCTTTGACACTGTGTTAAGACAGCACAAGGAACAGAAAGTCAATGTTCTTGCATTCCCTATTAAAACAAAAATTTACCTAAAATGTGGTCAAAACAAAATCTGAGCCTCATCCATTTTCTTTTTGAATTACTGACTGCACTCAATTTCTGCATAATCCTGACTTTCATTTCCATTTCCTTCAACTTCAGTTTCAGCCCATCACATGACAGTGAGGAAGAGACCAAAATCATTTGCCCGACCTTTTAAAGCTCAGGGGTTTGTAGTTTATTTTATACTCAGGAAAAATATCATTAATAACTTGAGGGCAACCTACGTATTATAGGGTACATTTTTTTCTAAATCTGAAAAAAAAAAGGGTGGGGGACTGAAAATAGGCAATTTGGCATTAAAGAAAAAAGAACAGTTCATCTCCATCTTCTCTACTCAGATGGAAGCACACCACAGACCAAATGTGGTCTGCAGACCATCAACTAGAATGCAATAAATTAGCAGTACCCCTCCCTTGAGTACTAAGAGCAGAAATTAATAAAGATTTGTAAAATTGTAAATTACATTATAAATAATCTCTTTGTGACCTTTCTTCAGGTTACGTGAAAATGGGCTTTTATTTAGAAAACCCATGCAAGAAAGAAAGAATAAAATTGTATTTAGTGGCAGAACAGTGTGGATATAGTGAGTACAAGTTCTGAGTATCTGCAGCCTTCCATAACAGAGGTTAGAGTGGGAGATATACCATGTTGCACAGCTAGTTGATAAAGCTATTAGGAGGGTGGTTAATGAAGAACAGGAATGCTGGACAACACCAGATCTGCCTGTGGGGAAAAAGAAAAATCACAGGCAGAATATGGATGATTTGTCCAAAAATATATGGAAGGATAGAACCATTATAGTCACACTCAGTGTATCTACAAAAGATCACAATGAAATTGCAAGATTATCTAAACATGGTTGGATTTTAAACTCTGCAGCTCTGAAAGTTCCCTTGCCATCCAACCCCTATAAAAGAGCATTTGATATATTAGGAATAACATAGTGCTGAAGGTCCTGTGGCCTGATTCAGCTCTTATTGTGCCCAATAATATTTTGCAGTGAGATACACCATTTTGGAAATAAATGAATGGCAGGATGATCAGACACACAAAACTTCCTTAAATGCCTTGTCCCTGAAGGCATCCCATGTAGGTAACTCTGAAGCAGCAGAAAATGTGTTTCCTGCCTCTCTGCATATTCCTCTGGCTGTACTGGGTCACAGTGGGAAAGCCTCTCTAAGAAGATGAACCTGAATCACACATGTTTTAAGAGTGTTTTCTTCATAAATACCTCTCCTGAGTCATATGAATCTCCATTTAATGAAAGGACAGGATTGGGACCAGGTAGTCCAAAATCTACCACATTTTTTTTCCCCTGAGCCAAGCAGCCTAGAGGTAAGGATAATCCTCAAAACAATTTCCCTCTTACCAGTTCTGGTCTGGAGAGGACTATTCATGCAACTGACTTTAATCATCATATTCTAAATTACTAAGTCAGGTGGCCATTCTACATGTGTAGTAAGCAGATAGAGAGGGCTGTTCTATGAGGTGATGTAAATATATTCCACATGACTTCAGGCACTTACTTAGCTAAATCACCCTGATCAGTGGAGAATTAGGTATCTAATCTCCAGAAGGCAACTTGGATTGCAAGGTTTCAAAAGCTTTTTCCCAGAAGTGTTTCTGTTTCTCCTACAAACTCTCTTCTTTCCTCTCTCCCAACCCTTCCCCCACCCCCCTATTCCCCACCCTCGCTTTGATTGCTTAAGTGAACAAGAACAGCTCTGATTTAACTAACCCAGCTTATTTAAATTCTTAAATCAGATGAGACAAAACCAGGTTTAGGTCCCTAACTTAAAGATCTAAATGTAGATGCTGAAAGGAAACATTGTAAATACCTGCCATGTGATAAACACCAGTTTGTCATGCAGTAAGGAAATACCATTCTCTCATTGTCTTTGTCCATCTGCACAAACAAGTCTTCATAAATATTTTCAATTAATGTATTTATTTCCTACCTAAATTAGCAGCACTTCTGATGATTGGAATGTTTCAACCAGCAGCTGAGCTCTTTGTACTGCATGTTCTTTTTTAAAAGATAGACTATTGCTCTCTTAGTGCGTTAAGCAAATCGAACACTCAGTTGTGCTGTAAATATAAACAGAATTAATACCAGCAACACAGATCTTGAAAAGCTTTAAAACCAGACAGGGTGGCTAGCCACTGTCATGCAGTCCAAGAGGATAGTGGGATACGTGGCAATGTAAATTAGTGCTCAGCTGTGTGAAGCCCAGTCTTCCCTTAGCCAATACTTCGGGGAGCTACTGTTATTACCACTTGGACAGCAAATGTGAACGATGTAGCTTCTCTAACTGATAGAATCAGACATCTGAATCTGGGTGGTCAAATTTAAAATTTAGAAGAACAATGCTGCCTGATTTTCGGTGAAGCCGAGTTGTAGCCAGTAGCATGCCTTCAGAGATCTACCACGCTAACCAAGACCAGAATCCAGCCTTACATAATATCCCATTAAAGCAAAAAAAGCAGTACTAAGTTCAAAGCAATACAAGAATGACAGTGTGCTGAGCTGAGTGACAAATTCATAACATACTTTGTCCTTAATGAAAACAGAGCTAGTTTGTGAAATAGTAGGAAAAAAATGAAGCAATTCAAGGGGAAAAGGTTATATGTCTAGTTTTTTTGTTTGTGTGAAAGTATGTATGGTATGTTCTCAGGGTGACTACAAGAATTCAAGTGTGTTTTTAGCTGTGTGGCTCCAACATCACAAGTTTGTTCTGCCTCACAGAAGTTTTAAATCTTCTCCATCTTGTCAGGACTGTTTTTGACTCATTTACATGAAGTCCATAGCTAGAATTTATGCTTTTCTCTAGATAATTCAAAAGACTCCCATCACCGTGAAGGTAGCATCAGAGGGAGCTCCTGTGCTAAGCCTGACTGCAGCACAATGCACGAATAGAGAGCTGCTGCCTGCGTCCTGAGACCTGAGCCTGTCTCCTGAGAGATTCATGACTGAGAACAATACCAGTGAAGATCCAATCCTTCTAACTTGGTAAGATTTGCAATAAACACCAATAATTTAGAAAAGCACTTGATTTTTTGTCACAAAACTTTAATTATGGTGAGTATAGTTTCAAATGCCTCACCTTTACTGAGTTTCAGAGGTTTTTTGAAGCATACCCAGAAGTTGAGCCTGAGTGGCTACAGGGTTTGCCTCTAAGCACTCTTCACTCTTTCATATCTTCCCATCAGTTATCCATATCTGCATATCATGATGCCACTTCATCCATCCTGTATTGCCATTTTCAGATGCCATGACATTTATGGCAAAATTAGCCCTAGAATATACCTTGCAGCAGACTAATAAGTGAGGTCAGCTCTGAGCAAATCAGTCTTTTGTCACTTCCGCCCTGCCTCCCTACAAGTATATGCATGTACATTGGTTCATCCTGTGCATTGTTAAAGCTTTCTCCCTCTCTTGCATAAGCCAAAACTAATGGACAAATCAATGGACAACAAAATTTGAAGGCTTCAAAAATCATGTGACACATACTGGTGCGAAAATCATGGGCAAAACTTCAACAGGAAAACTAAATCTCACTTTGACATGTTTTTTTCAGAGTTGAAACATTGCTTTGGATTGCTGCTCCACAGTTAGCTCCCTTACATAGTTTATTTTTCCTAGAGGTTTACAAGGAGATCTGTGGGACAATGTGAAAGTCCTAAGCAAGGAGGTTGTCTACACAGAGCAGCTCACAGCCACCATAGATTAACTCGCCATGGGACAATACTCTGCTGAAATAAAAAAGTAACATCAATCCTACTTTGCAAATTAAATAATTGCTGAAATTATAGACAATTCCACAGGGCAGAGTCACTCCAGACAAACAATCACACAATTGTCCTTGCCACAGTAATGAATTTGGCTCTGTAGAGGCAAGGCCTCTCTGGAGTCACAGGTGAGAACACAGTAAGCACTGAACAAAAAAAGGTTAAAGATACTCCTGCCAACCTCGTCATAATCTCCAAGGTAATACAGGGTGAAAATGAAGAGAACAAGTGGTGGTAAGGCCCCAGTCTACTGTTGCTTTCTGAGGCTGTACTAGTTTGAAAGCAAACCAGTGAGAGACTTGATAACAGAATTACAATTTCATAGGAAAATTAAGATAAAGGCAATAATACAGAAACACTGGCTTAAACTGACAGAGTCAGAATACAACCTGACACCCTGTCAGTCAGGGTGGTGGTAGCAGTCTTATTAAATGGTGGCTGCAGTCCTCTTGAGGTGATAGATATGGTTCTGTTGAAGCAGTGGTCCTGTAGAAGCATCTGGTCTTCCTCTGAAGGTCCAGTTGTGGTTGTGTAGCTCTTGTCCTCTGGGAACCCAGTAGGTAAAGACTGCTTGTGGTGTTCCAAACCTCAAATTATATCCAGGTAGGAATGCTTGGTTCCTCCCCCTGGGCAGAGCATCTCACAATGGGATGGTGTAATTTTATGAGTCATGCAGTGAGGCTTGATAGCCCATTAACAGAAAAATATTCCTCCAGAGGGAGTTATCAGGGATGTGTCATGGAAGAGATAAGGAACACTGCCCCACCTGGTTTTAACAGATGGTGATAGAATACATACCTTTGGTTACATCTTACATTGTAACCTAAGACAGATGGCAAAAATAAAAAGGGTAAGGGTGAGCTTAAATAATTCCCAGTATAACTCCTAAATGTATGCCACAGCAGCACAGATTTTCTGACTCGCATCTTGCACTTAGACCATTCAAACAAGCTTCTTTGTTTAAAAACTTCAAAAACGTGGTACTTCAAGTATGTTTATTGGTAGGCAAGCTTCTATTTCACTCTGGTCAAATTCCAAACTGAATAATTACAGCCTGTCTACTAAAAACTCCCACCATAATTTCATTTGGCTTTACTGTTCTAAACTACTGTGCAGAAAAGATGCATGCTAAACAGCTTCCCTGTAAAAATGGGCAAACCAATTACGCATGCCAGCAAAAAGGCTCCCCAATCTGTTTAAAAGTTTGGAAAGCACTTCAGATTTTACCTGGGTGGAAGAGGGAGTCACCAACCAAAGATGTGCTACATGCTGAAACGTCTGCATTTAAATACACATGTACAGAACTTACCAAATACACTTACAAGGCATGGTCCACATGAAAGCATTGTTTTAGGGAGAAACGAAAGTCCACCACAATAAATTATTTGTATTTTTATAGAGGAGGAGAAAATCAAAAAACCACACACTTGTAACTATTTTCTCGTTGTTTTCTCTACAAATGTATGGTCTCCCTAGAAAGCCACTATTCCACCCATACTCCCTCTATATGCAGTCTGTGAATTTCATACTCCTCACACATTTTCCCAAGAAACTGTCTGCACTAACCTTTGTTGATAAGTGTCAAAATATTTCACAGCAAAAAGCCACAGCATGTGTTGTAAATAGCAATAAGACCTGGGTTTGCAGATATTTTGCTTTTTATAATACACTGGGAATTCTATCAATTGAAACAGCATCACTGCTTCTGTATGGCTTACCAGGCTGAACAAGTGAACTGGAGATAAGTATCTTCACTGCTTTTATCAAGACCTGAAACTGAGCAATAAAGTAAATTTTACTGATGAGAAGATAGACTGTGGATGGCCTTTTGGTACAGCACCAGCTGAAGGAAAAGGACTTCTCAGTGACTTATTCTCAGGAACCCAGACAGGAAATCTCACCCTCAGATTTTACTCTTGGTTACCTGCTCTTTTGAAAATATCTGTGCACACTGTCCACACAATGCCATCATTCTCTTCCAGCTGATGAACTCCGGGTATATCTTATGTCAAACAGCAAAGTATTTTGATTGCAACACAGGCCTTTGAACTAAAGCTTCAGAGGAATGTTGGCACAGAACTAACAATGCTGAGTAATTAGCTTAAGTGCTCTCCCACTGAAATGTAATCACCATCTGAAATAAACCAACTCCTACTTCAGAGAGCAAAGAGAAGTAGATTTTGGTCAGGAATCACCTGGCAGGGGTCCTCCTCACCGGGGAGGACTGAAGAGGTGCCACATTTGCCCTCTGGTGACTAGGTGTGAATGAGCCTTCTGGCTCCCGGGGTCTCCTGGTTCGTTGGAGGTGGGTGGGACCTCTCACGGGCCCCCTTTGAGTAAAAATAGGCCTAGAAATGTCGTGCAAAACTGGTTTGCTCAGGCATCCTGCAGGTCTCCTGAGCCCGTAGGAATGAGAGAATGCATTAGAGGTGGAAGCCGGGACTCCCGGGAGCTCTGGAGCTCTCAGAGTGGCTCCCAAGGGAGAGCAGAAAAGAGGGTTCAAAGCACCTGGGGCATCCATGTCTGGATAACAAACTGGTGAGTAATCAACCAGAGGATCTTTCACCACATTTTGTTACACTGCTTCCTTTCTCACACACTCAAAACACTGTTAATCCAAGGCTGCACTGGACATCAGCAAGCACAGAACATTATGACATCCTACCAGACACTGGAAATGTACTGATACATTCCTATACAGTCAGATCAAGTCCTTGGTAAGAAAAAGCTCTTGTAAAGGCTCTAATGACACAAGCTGACAAATAAAGAGTAGGATTTCGTGTTACACTTTTGGCAGTGTGCTTATGTCAGAAACTCGCACATACAAGGATCCTTCTCTATACGGCCCAAAAATGAAGGTTGTTGGAGCATGCAAAAGACAAGTAAATAGCAAGAATTCCTAAATAATACCAATAATAAAAACCTCTTTTGACCTGGGATAGTTTCCCTGGTGATACATCTGAGAGCAAGATACTGCAGATAAGGGCAGAGTGGAAGGAAGAAAGCAAGCCCTCTTGCAGCTGCCTTTGCTTTAGAGAAAAAGTCAGTCAGCACCATGCCCGTAGCAGATTGCACAAAGGCTGATGGGGCTGTCCCAAAATATCCTCACAAATGTGAAATGGGGAATATGATAAACTGGACATAAGAGAGCAATAGCAATGCAAAGGTCTTGACAATAAGCAAGAGTCAAATGTCTAAAAATATCTTTCCTCTTAACTCTGGAGGAGATAAATTGGAGTCTGTGTACTGCATAATATTGCCTCCCTACTTTCTGTGAAGAGACACATCCAGGTGATTCAGGTGTTCATCGCACCCCGGGCATGCCTGTCTCCAGTCTATTCCCTTACACTGATACAGCAGTAACAGTACTTTGAACATTCATGACAGATGACTCTTTAATTCCTTAACAACACCAATTCTAAAACCTCCCCATAGCCGGTTCTAGTCTACTGAGAGCATGATGCTAATAAGGCCAGGGTTGTAGATTCAACCCCCATACTGGCCATTCACTATATAGTTTGACTTAATGATCCTTGTGGGTCCCTTCCAACATGGGATATTCTGTAATAAAAAATAAGACAGCAAAAAAAACCCCAATACCTGCTATATAACTGAGTCTTTCTGACACAAATGAAATGAACTAGTACTTGTCTTGTGCTCAGCAAAAATCTAAAAATTCTTATTGTTCTTTTGTTTGTGTAATGATCTCCTGGTATCAGTATTAGACTCTTAGCATACCTTTAAAATCTTTTGTTGGTACCAGAAAGCAGTTCTTTCAGAGTTACAACCTTAAAAATTTTTTCTAGACTCTAAGCATTTTTGTAGCTCCTCTCTGAACTTTCTTCAGTTATTTCCATTTAAAATGTAAGACATAAGCTGCATGTGTTCCCTCAGACAAGGTCTCCTGATGTCCAAGAATAAAACACAGTAGCATTAATATCTTCTTGCAATTGCCCCCTTTTCAATTCTGCTGCCTCTTGCTGCCATGTGTTTGTCAACTAATTTTTGCTCCCTGAGCATACCAGTTTGTTTTATTCATCACTGAACTTCCTTTTACCATTTTGACCCACTTCTATTGCTTACCAAAGTCATCCTGGATTTTGATCTTGTCTTTCACAGCATATGTAATAACTACAACTTACATAGATTTTCTCTCTACCTTTCGATTCACTGCTGTTGAAACCAGAAGAGGAATAGAACCATTCTTCCCTCCTGGTTTAAGAAGAAACCACTGGCAAATTCTCTGAATGGAGATTTTTAACCTTCTGTGTAAGTCCATCTGAATCTTCTTTCCCTGGATTGTCAGTTACATGATTCTGTATCAAAACTTATTCTAAAATCAAGATACAATATACTGATTGTATTCTTTCTTCTTATCCTCTAAGCTGGTTAGCCTGTCAAGAAAGGAAGTCTGATTGACTTGACAGTATGCGAGTGTAGATAAATGCATGTTAGCTTTTTCTTACAGACCTATATGCCTGAAATTATTAATAATTTGGTTTGATATCTTTAACCTTATACATATATTTTAATCCTTTCTTTATCTCTTCATTGTCCCTAACTTTTCTCTTTTTTTCATAGTCAATAACTTGTGGTCACAGCTAGGTTTTTTTCCAGCAGACAAAGAAAAGCACTGAATATTTCAGTCTTCCCCCTATTTTGTCCATTAGTTGCTTAGTTCCCTATAAATAATGGAACTGCATCTTCTCTAATCATTCCCTTACTTTTAACATAAGGTTATTGATTAATAAAGCTGTGGCTGCATAACAGTCTTTCCAGGGTGATAAATGTCCTGCATTTCCCAGCATTCTATAAAATTTTAAATTGCTCTGAGCAGAATTTTTCAGCCATTTTGTATTCATCTTGTAGTTCAGCTGAACTTACTATATTTCTTGAGTTTGCTTAAGAGAATGTCATGTGAGGCTGTGTGAAAAGCTACAATAAAACCAAGCTAGTGTACAGCTTCAACTGCTCCTTCTTTAAAGAAAGTTTTTTCATCCTGCTGCACAGTGAAAATCTACAGTGTTTGATTGCTGGTGCAAAAAAAATTAAATGCCCAAAAAGGAGACACACAGAGTTTTTAAAGTGATCCCAACCAGACCTATGAGGACCCTAATGTGACAGTGCTCCCCAAAAATTCCACCTCATATCGAACTCGCAATACAAGTGCCCAGAGCTTTTGCATTCCTCAATGCTTATGAAAATATAATTCTGTTTTTTAAGCTGGATGTAATTAGTGGTAAGAAACTCCCATCAAATTAAACAGCGACTATTAGAGAGAGGTGCAGCAAAGCTAGGCTGCAACCTTGTGACTCTGTGAATAAACCTACCTGCCAGCAGCTCTGCTGTGCAGAACCAGCTTCACAGAATATGGGATTGCACATCAGAATATATCCCATCTGCTCTTGTGCAGTGTCTGATTATGTGAGTCTCAGGCATGCATGTATATTTTCATGTCGATATTTGGGACCAGCCCTGTTAAACATCTTCACTGATGATCTGGATGGGGATATTGAGTACCCTCAGTAAATTTGCAGATGAGACTAAGCTGGGTGGGAGTGTTTATCTGCTCGAGGGTAGGAAGACTCTACAGAGAGACCTGGACAGATCCAATCAATGGGCTAAGAACAAATGCATGAGGTTCAATAAGGTGAAATGCTGGATCCCGCACTTGCGTTGCAGCAACACCATGGAGTGCTACAGGCTGGGGGGAGTGACTTGAGGGCTGTTCAGTAGAAAGGGCTTTGGAGGTGATGGTTGATAGCCAGCTCAGTATGAGTCAGCATGTGCCCAGGTAGCCAAGAAGGCCAATGACATCTTGGCCCCTATCAAGAGTAGTGTAGTCAGCAGGACTAAAGAAGTGGTCGTCCCCCTGTACTCGGCACTGGTGAGGCCTCACCTCAAGTGCTGTGCCCAGCTCCGGGCCCCTCACTTTACAAAGGACACTGAGGTGCTGGAGAGTGTCCAGCAAAGGGCAACAAGGCTCATGAAAGGTCTAGGAACATGTCTTAAGAGGAGCAGCTGTGGGAGCTGGGTTTATTTAGTCACAAGGAGGCTCAGGAAGGAGCTCATCGCTCTCTACAGCTCTCAGAAAGGAGCCTCTGGTGAGGTGGGGACCAGTGTCTTCTACCGGGCCTGCAGTGAGAGGACCAGAGGAAATGGCCTTAAGCTGAGACAGGGGAGATTCAGAATGGGTAACAGAAAAAAATTTTCACTGTTAGGGTAGTCATGCATTGGAACAGGTTGGCTAGGGAGGTGGTAGAGCCACCATCCCTGAAACTGTTCAAGAGTTATCTGGGTCTGGTGCGGGGTGATGGTTTAGGGGTTACAGTGATAGTGCTGGGCTGATGGTTGGGGTAGATGCTCTTAAAGGTCCCTTCCAGCCTTGGTGGTTCTATGATGACTCTGTGGTATTTGTACCCCTCTACTGTAATGTTTTCCACAATGACACTGGGTTAAGGAAGCAGCTGGGAAACTGAGGCACAAGAGAAAAATGCAGTTATGTCCACAGCCAGCCACACTGGCTGAGGCCAAGTGGCAGGCACTGCAGTCTGGCCTCACAAAGTGATCAGCCAGCACTTCCTCAAATGGACCACACAGTTTCAGTACGTGCTTCATTCTGCTATTTGAGTCCAGTGGTTAAACCTGGAAGGTTACTTGTGCCATAACCAGCTCCTTGACTCCATCAGGTCGGTGTTCACATCTTTCCTCCACAGCCTAAATACTAAGTTCTGTTGTTTAAAATGGTCCTTGAAACTACATTTGAAACTGCCTACAGTTGTCTTCATTTCCCATTCCTCCTGATTTCTCTGTTCTTCCTAATCATTTTGCTTTATTATTTTTCCAGTCTATATGGGTACCTGCAACTGAATAATTATTCTGTCTTCATCCTCTGGGTTGTCTTCAAAATCACTTTGAATTTCACCCTGATAAACAACCAATTCTCATTTCTTCTCTCTCTTGTGCTTCTGTCCTCTACTTTACCTTGTGTTTATTTGCTTTGACTTACTTTCTTTTTACATTTCAAGCTCTGCAAGCAAGGGATGCGTAAAATGTATCATAATTCTATGACACCATATAAGAAATAGGAATATAAAAAGAAGGTTGCTTTTACAATCAAAATAAGCACGTTTGTAACTGTTTCCTGTAAAAGAGAAACAAATAGATTTATGGCAAGACCTTGTGCCAGCACCTAAATGGTTCATCTTTTCCTTCTCCCAGTTAAGCAGGCAGTAAACAGACATGGGAGCTGCTTTTTTCCGAGGCAGAGTGAAGGCAATGCCTTCAGGAGGCAGAGGTCTTCACTAACTGACATATGACTTAGCTGAAAACCAAGACAAGGGATGTGGTGTTTTCAATTATGTGTTTTTATTTCACTTTATTGTTATCAATGCTAATCTTTGGAGGAGCAAGGGAACAGTTGCTGCTTTCTCTGCTTTTTTTGCCCAGTTGTTCCACACAATCCTCTTGCAGGATGTTTTCCATGCAGAGACCCCACAGCGCATCTGCTTCCAACATTTTGCTGTGAAAATTTACTTTTAACACAAAGAGTGTATTAACCACAAGTACATGGTTGTTGGGATTGACAGATTGATTTTGAAGCTGACTGTCTTTTGAGAGTGACATTTATTAAGATTAATCCATGGGCCATTTTTCCCAATATGCACTTTTAAGCATCAAAACGAAGTGTGGTTGTCTTCTTACCAAAAAATTTATGTCAGTAGAACAAAGAAGACTTGAAATTCTGGTAAGTGAAAATTTTCTGGTGGACTGGCCACCTGTATATTTTCAGTGCCAGTGTATCTCAAATATCTGCATAAACAAATCACAGTTATTTGCCCTGTAGAATAATTTTTTTAAAATTAAACAATGCTTCAGCACTTCTTACTTCAATCTAGATGATCCTTAATTTAGTTCTAGGAGATAGTCCTTGAAATAGTGGTTGTCTGAAGTGGTAGAATTATCACATACTTTAAATGTCAGCTCTGCTGAAACTGTGCAATTAGATCATGACTGATGTGGCTTTCTAAAAACCAAGTCTAAAATTTAACCCTAAAAGAGTCTTAGTCCGAGAATTCCACACTAATGAAGAACATTGTGGAAGGATAAATAATTTACTGCATAATGTGCATATCATTGAACACTACAAAACTAACTTTAAAGGGACATAGGAAGTACCGTTTGCAGTTGCAGAAAGTTTTGTTCCAAATTTCACTGTATGGTCTATTCATCTGTTAAGCAAACAAAAATGTCTCCAGGCAGAGAATTCAAGTTCAAGTCCCTGGTATTTCTCAACAACAATCAGATGAAGCAAAACATTAAAGGCAGATCTGCAAATCTTCCTGTGAAATGCACAGGAATTAAAAAGCCTGTTTGCCTGAAGGAATATTAAGTGGAAAAGCAACTGCAAGTCACACTACAAAACAATTGAAGCTGCAATCATGTGCTGTTTAACTGCCTGTTTGAGAGCCTTGTTCACTCACAAGCCCATTTCTGGGCTCCTAAGTGCTAGGTCAAAAACACTGAAGCCACAGAATGCAAATGTCAGGATCAGAGTAAAGTTATTCAGCAGGCGGCTCAAATCAACTTGGAAAAAACAGTGGCTTTGTACCAGCGATACTGTAAGCCAGATATTATCTTTGCATGCTGCAGTCTCTGGCTTTCCCACTGCTGCCCATAAGCATTTTACCCATTTTTTCTGTCCCATCCTTCTCACTTCACCAAAAGGCCATTTTCCCCATTTGATTATTTTTTAATTTAAATGCACATTCAGGATCAGCCTCTTGTCTCCTTGGATATTTACTAGAACTGGAACACTCATTTTAAATATGCACCATATCACACCTGCAAATTTTGATTTTACTATAAAGTCCAGCACCTGATGGGAAAATCCAGCCTCATTAACCCCATTAGCCAGAGCCTTGTGTTTTTGTCTTGCTATCAGCTATGATCTTGCTATTTTCATACAGCTTCTGCCCAGTTTGAAGTCAGGTGGGAGTACTGGATCTTCCAGATTTCTAGGGAAGAAGCCATTATGACAATGAACAATGGTGAAAATGCACTGTGGTCATGGGAAGTCCAGCAACCCTTGTGGGTGAGCACATGTAGAGCAGAGCAAAGCAATGAATAAAGACAAGTGAGCCAAGAGCATTTCCATCCTTCCTTGCTGTGACAGCCTTGACTTAATCCTAGCAGGACAAAGGCTAATTATAATTTCTATAATTTTTAATAGTACTGCGTGTGTTGCTTGCAGAGCATCTTGGCTTCCTTGTCATGAAAAGGTGTTTGCCACCAACAGGAAAGAAGGGGCATCCGGGATAATTGCTGTCACACTACAGGAGGGTATGTGCCCATGCAGAAGAAGTGACATTCTGGTTCAACACCTTTACATTTCAGCAACACATCTAAGATGATTCCACAAGCAAGAGCCAAAACAGTCTGGCAACAGTCCTGCTAAGAAGCTCGCACTCTGTGTCCTTTACACCTTTTTTTTCGATCTGTGTTGGGTCTCAAGCACTTTGCCTAAAGGGCAGTCTCACATTAACAGCCATTCTCCTCCAGACCCCAGCTGGGCACCCTGCACCACTTTCCCTCTCCTGCCACAGTGTCTCTGAGCAGGCTGCAGTAGATCTCCCTCCTTAGAGCCATCTGAGCTGGCCCCTCCAGCCATATGAGACTATGCAAGAGTAGAGAGTGCCCTGCATCTGTTCTGTTTTGCCAAGATCTTTAGTGGTGTCCAAACTACCAAGTCAGGGTGAATGCTGATAGTTTGAGAATTTTGCATGTTTTAGGCACAGCAGTTGACCCCTTAATATGTGTTTGGGCCACGGCACAATTTAAGAACAGAAATGCTGTGATTATCCTGTCATGCTCTTTAGAATCAATAGCTGCAAGTCAAACTATTTGAAATTTTTCTCCCAGTCTGAGAAGGGATGATGCTCTGGGTACATGAAATATTCTAGGTTACCATTAATTTCTAAACCTACAGTGGATTTTTTGTGAAAATCACAGCTCCAAAATGAAAAGCAAAGTATTTTAGCCCATCCATGTTTTTAACTTCTAAAGCAATACTTTGCCATTAGAACATAATAGATTTTGGGATAATCAAGTACATTTGGAAAGAAATGTAAAATATTACAGCTACCACCATCATGTTAACTCAGCCACGTTGTACATGTATGACTCCTGTCATCACGAATGGGTGCAGAAAAGAGGGACTTGCTCTCATTTCCAGCAGGCTGGGTGCCTGGTGTGGCCCATGGCAGCCGAGTGGTTGAAGCACCAAGGCCTCTGGAGCAGTCCTGGACTGACTGCTACTTTCTCATTAGGCACACAAAGACAGAAACGTTGCACATGAGCAACTGTTTAAAAAATGCAGTTGCTAATGGTGATCTAAGGCAGCACAGGAATCTGTGGCACAGCTTGGACCTGAAATTTAGCCCATTGAGCTCTCTGCATGGGCAGATTACTACTCGGTACAAATTGGACTAAAGCGTGTACCATCAAAGACCTTTTTATTTTTATTTTTATTTTTATTTTTATTTTTATTTTTATTTTTTAATTTCCTCAGTTCTTTGCATTTTGATTCACAATATTTATATTTTAATACCTGAAGCCTTGATAGTTTAATAACAACATAAATTAATCACTGAGTTTTTTTATCTATCAGGCTATCCTATCTGAAACAAATAAAATCCTATCTGAACAAATAATCTCTGAAGCATTAAACTAAACAGAATAGAAATAGAAGGAAATGCCTTGGAACTGCTGCACAAGCTCCATTTTTACTGAAGCTAGTGATGTTTTTAATGAGTAGATTTTCTTTTAAAACACTAAAAAACATCCAAAGGATTGCTCAGACTAATTTCAAAAGGTCTAAAATTACAAAGACTCTAGAGAAGCAAGCAGCATTAGAAGCCACTATCAAAAAAAAAAAAAAACAAACACTAAAGGTTCCCAACAAATCTAATAGAAATGAGGCCTTTTTGTTGACCTGGAGTTTTGCAGGTTTTTCCTCTTGCTGCCATTGTGCAATGCTTTCTTTGGGGAAAAAAAGAGTGATGGCAGGAGGGAGAGAGAAAGGAGGGAAAAAAAACTTTAATGAAAAGATTGAGAATACTTCTTGGAACTGGTACTTGTGAATCCACATCGAAATGAGTTTGTCCTATGAATGACAAGATAACTTTGAAAAGGTTTGTTACTCACTAAATGACAATACTCAGAAAATTAACATCACTGGCTTATTGTTTTATGTTAGAAGAGCTCTCCATGACCTGAATTCTCTTTCTAGGCTTAATTTCATCTTCTAGGCTATAGAATCAGAGAATCATTTCTGGAATGAAATGGGAAAAAAACACTAAGATCATGTCCAACCCTTAAACCAGTATTGCTAAGTCCACCACTAAACTATTTCCCTAAGCACTATGTCTACACTTCTTATAAAGACCTTAATGGTGACTCAACCACTTCCCTGGGCAGTCTGTTGCAATGCTGGACGACCTTTTCCGTGAAGAAATTTTCTCTAATATCCAACCTAAATCTCCCCTGGTGAAAACTTGAGATCATTTCCCCTCATCCTGTCACTTGTTACTCAGTGGAAGAGACTGACCCCCGCTTCAGCACAGCCTCCTTTCAGGTAGTTGCAGAGCATGATAATGTCTCCCTTGAGCCTTCTTTTCTCCAAGTTAAACAACCTCAGCTCCCTCAGCCACTCTTCACAAGACTTATGCTCTACAGCCTATGTATTACTGTGTGAGAGCAGGTAAGAAGGCCTGACTTTATAAATCATTTCTGTAGCTAGTCAGATATTAACTGGAATCTGCCTGCCTTGGGGGACTGGTTGCAGTTTTATTTTGCTGCTGCCAGTAGCTTAAATTCAGCCCAGGACTTAGAGACTGATACAAATGCCGTTGAATACCCACTCTCTTGGAACCTGGAGAAGGCAACATGTTTTAGGTTCAAACCAAGCACAACTCCAGTCCAGCTTTCCTGTATCCAGAGGGAAGGTGCACACTTGATGAGGATGCTCACATAAAATATGGTTTAGGACTCCCGTTGCTAATGACTGGAAGTGGTGACTATCCTCCAAGAGTAATCGCATCTTTCTATGAAGTGAACAGATTTCATTCTAGCTTCTAACAGGCAGATACCAAAGTCATAAGAGAGGACACTGAAATGCCCTCTCAGCCCCGTGGGCAATGCTTGCCTGATGAAACTGGGATTGAAAGGACAAGGTGGTTCGAAGTAGTTCAAAATGGGGTTGCACCAGTTCAAACAGCAAGTTAAAAATGTTCCTTCACAAGGTTTTAAGCGCATCTTCTTCTCATCACTTTAAATCTGTTTGTAAGATAGTGACTGGGTGATAATGAATGCTATCCATTTACTGCGCTTGCTGAATATATTGATTAATTGTGCACAACACTTTGAAGATAAAGCACTGTGTTGTTAATAAACACAGTCTAATGATTCTCTCCTGGTTTTTTTAGCACGTCTCTTACTTTCTCCAAGGTGTAAATACCTTACTGCAGCTACAGGCAGCCAGGCTGGCCAGCTGCGTGGGCCACATGCTGATTTCAGCTGAAGGCTTTCACGTCAATTGTTCTGTGGCTGTTCCCCTCCATTGCCAACACACCGCGCTATCTCCTGTTGATGTTTCCTTGCTTGCTTGTTCGGGGGCAGGATAAGGGAATTTCCATGATTTCTGCTGAAAAGGGCCCTTCCTTTGCAGCAGGCTGCCATTTCCCTCTGCCTAATACACAAAGAAGGCAGCCAACAGGAGCACAACTGTTTTCATTGGCTGCTAACAGCCTTTCAGTGGAATAAAATTACCAAACGAGAAGAAACACTAATTTCCTCTGCACTCGCCTCACCCTGCCTCAGAGTAACGTTAAGGGGGCAATTTTCTTTGAGGAAAGATAGAACTTCTCCTAGCCACAGGAGTGTGACAGAAGAGGCTGCTGAAATCAGCTGTTAGCACAGATTGATATGTTTTTCACACCTAAAAAGACCTTTCATTTAGTTTTCTCTCTTGGACTCCTGCAGCACATGCTTTGGAAAGACAATGAATATTGCTTTCACATGTAATTGCAGGCATGCACCAGTTAAAAGGTATTCGGAATCAGCCAAAGCACCACGGGAAAACAAAGAAGCAATGTGAACACTTAGCTGCTAACACCAGCTCTCAGTGAGAATTAAACCTTCTGCAAGGCACCCGTGTCAACCTCACCTGGGTTAAGAGAGCTGCTCCATTAGGTGATAGAAACTCCGAGCTCATGGGAACTGACCCTGCCAGCAATGGTACACGAGCTTCATTTTAAACCTATGAAAATACTCCCATTTGGGCTATCAATATGGACAGAGCTAACAACAGGCTGCAAGGCTCCTCTACCAGCCACCCCAGGGGACCAAGGCTGCAGAAGTTCTCAGTGGGTCACATCTCAAACATTCAGAGAGAAACAAGATTTTGGTTGTAGGCTGTTGCGAATACTCAAAGCAACTAAAAATGAAGCAAAATACCTCCTTCACTTCACGTGATGCACACAACAGTATTTTGATACAAAATTATCAAAATCAGTCATCTCTGCAGCTAATCCTATGGCTCTTTTTCAGTGCCTAAAACCATGACAGCAACTATATATGAACCCTTTCCCATACCTGAAGCATACTTAAATCTCTCTTCTGTTTCAATCCCTTCATGCTTACCAACCTCACTGACATCACATTTTTCCTTTATGACACCTGTTTGGCTAATTCTACCTCTATACATATTTTCAATAAAATTTCCAGGACTTCAATATTTAAAAAATCTGAAATTAGGACATAGTTCCAAATTAGTTATGGGGGAAGAGATAAAAATCTAAACCATCATTTCATAAGCCTTATTTTCTTAGGAAAACATGGCAAAAATAAGACTGTATATCCAACTACAAAAACTGCTAAAGGATTGAGGAGCAGGCATAGTACATATTTCTTTTTTCTACCCTTCTTTGCCAAGCTAGATTTAAATGTGTTCTACAACAATACTTATCGTAAGCCTGTAATACAGCACTGTGATCCATGGCAGCAACCATTTTGAATAAGATGCTATTAACACACAGAAGTCATCTGTCTGTTGCAATTCCATCAAACTATTCCATTCTGAGGTCAAAAATGTTTTTCCCCTATCCATCTGCTACAGTTTTGGAGATTCACTGAATAAAGAAGACAAAAATTTTAAATACTGAGCAAATCTATTTTAAGAAGTATCTTTATCACAAATCTAATGTGTTGGGTGACTAATAACATACATGTGTGCACTGTGCTTGCCAAAAAACATCAACATTTCCAAATAGTTACCACATTTACAATTAAAATAATGTATTTGCCAAATGTTTGGTTGTTTTTCTTTGTTTTATTCAAATGATGATTTCTCTTCTGTTCCAAGTGCAGAACAAAATTTCCTGGATATCAGAAGCAAAACATTAGGGAGAGATTCTAATGTCTGATAGAGCCTCATTCAGCTCTCAGCTATACAATATTGCTTAGATTGTATCGGGCTTGTCATTGTTATAGGAGGCCTAACAGCATCCTAACAAGGAAAACTGAAATGAGGCTTTAAATTTTGCCTCTTACAAGTCTCTGGCTTGTCAGTTGCAATTGTCCAGCCATTTCTCATGTTGCCTGATTTCTGGCTTGTGCTGCCCCTCCTGCTGCCCCCATCCTTCTGTAAGCGATGGAGGCAGGAGAGGGGGGTGGCAGCAGGAGTTCACACTCACAGCAGTCTCATGCCCCATGGTAACTGGTGTGCAGAAGGCTTAACATGTGAGTGTTCCTACTGCCTTATTGACTTCTGCTCTGAGGCTGGGACGGGGAGTGGAATCTTACAGAAAAATAGAAAAACAGATGATCAAAGAAGGATTAAAACTGCATTGCCCTTTTGTAACAACTTCATTCTTAAGCCTGCCACCTACTTCAAGTACAGACAGCTACAACTTCAGTGGAATGTAGAAATGAAAGTCAAGTATTGTTAAAACCACAGATTTCAGAAGAGAAAACACAAATGAAGCACCTAGTGATTGCTTCCCATGACTTTTTCCCCCTCTAACAGCAAAAAGGGATGTTGAGGCTTACCCAGTAGATGATCTAGTGGTCTGCTGTCTGCATGTTCCATTCTCTCATCCCATTCCAATCCCATTCCAATGTGCCACCATCCTGACATGATGGCAAACCTGCTCAGGGAGCAATATCCTCAGGCATTCTGGAAGCAGAAAAATGTATCTCTTTTTCTTGTTATTTTCTGATTATTGGCTCCCAAAAGAGGCTTATTTTATGGGGTCAGATACGTACCAAGCTGGACCAAGATGCTGGGGAGCTATATGGCCAGAATCAGGGAAGGGGATGGATGGGAACCATCAATCATTGAAGAGAACCTTAGACCAGCTAGTTATAGAGTAAAATCCCTCTTGAAGATATTAATTATCAAGGACATGTTACAAGGGGAAGGACAGTAAAACAGAGGGACTAGGTGTTCATTAATCATCATTTGCTACTTTCAGTACTCATTTCCTCACTTCCATGTACCACCATGCTGAGAGAACGGCTTGGGAGAGGTGCCAAAGGCAGCATTTCCAGAAATGTAGTTAGAGTGAAGATTTGGGAGGCAGGAGTTCCCAGCTACAAGCTCCAGCTGCTGCTTTAGTATGCCTCTAGGTGAACAGTCTCCAGACTCAATCCCCCCGCTCAGGCTCTGAGCTGATAGGTGAGAGATGGCTGCCCCAGGAGTCACATCATTGGGTTAGGGTTGCACTGATGGTATTTTAGCTTGGCCACTGGGCAGCTATGCAGGACTTGGCTTAATTCCAACATGTGAAAAGAGTATACCTCTTTGTCTAGCTAGATGTCTATGTTTGGCTATTTTCTCTAATGACAGTGAAGTTTATCCTCCTGGACACTTATTTTGCTAGTTAATGTAAGTTGTATTTTATTACTTTTATATAATTTTTTTCCTCAGTCAGCTGAAAAAGGAGGCTAAATGCAAACCAAAACACACCCAGCAAGACTAAATAACATCTTCGGGGTACTATAACATTGGCATAGGTCATCTAATCATTGTAGACTTTACCTTCACTAGAAGCAGTGCATACTTAATAAGCAAACCCACCTACTGAAAGGCTCCACACTCACCTTACCAGCACAGTTCAATTCTTCTCCATTTCAGTGCACCATTTTCCCAAGGCCCTTTCAGCTCAGACTTCCAAGTTTCATATAATAGCAATACAACTTGCAGAGCAACTGAGGCAATCTCTTCACTGTGTTCAGCACTGGCAAGGGCTCGGCTGAAGGATAAGGGCTACTGTTAAGGACTGCATTTCAGGGATGGAGCTGCCCAGTAACACAAGCCCAGAAAATAATCAGAGACCTAGAAAATTCAGCCTACATGAGAAGTTTGAATGAATGGTGGAGGAGAAGTGTAAAGAATGAAGGCTTAGAGAAGGTATAATCACAATATTCAAATACATAAAGGGTTTTTGTGAAGAGACAAGAACAACCTGCCTGCTTTAACATCCTTTTTAACAAAAGGGAAATAGTGTTTCATCTGCAGTAAGGAATGTTCAGCTGGGATATTAGGATTACAATAACAGTTAAGAGGTAGATGGCCTGCAAAATGCTCAGACCTCCATCAATGGAGATTTTTAGGAGAACATAGAATCATAGAATTATGGAATACTTTGGGTTGGAAGGCACCTTGTGAAGCTGATCTAGTCCAACTCCCTATAGTGAGCAGGGACATCTACAACTAGATCAGGTTGCTGAGAACCCTGTCCAGCCTGACCTTGAGTATTTCCAGTGATGGAGCACTGAACACCTCTCTGGGTAACCTGTACCAGTGTTTCACCACCCTCACATTAAAAAATTTTCTTATATCTAATCTAAATCGACCCTCTTTTAGTTTAAAACCATTACCTCTTCTCTGATTGTAACAAGCCCAGTTAAAATGTTTCTCCCCATCTTTCTTATAGGCCTCCTTCAGGTACTCAAAGGCCTCAATAAGGTCAGCCTGGAGCCATATCTTCTCCAGGCTGAATAACCCCAACTGTCTCAGCCTTTCCTCATGGGAAAGGTGCTCCAGCCCTCTGATCAACTCCGTGGTCCCCCTCTGAACAAAAAAGTCAAAATTTACCTATAGGTGTATGTGATGCTGCTGCAAGTCAGGGGTATGTTCTAAATACCTCAGAGGTCCTTTCCAGCTGCCCAGGTCTGTGAACCTCCATGTGTGAGGTCACACAATAGATCTGGTCCCAGGAGAAAAACCACAATTTCCAGAGGGCCACTGGTAGGGGATTTCTGCATCCAGTGGCAACTCCTTGTGTGACAAGCCTTGGGAGGAGGCACCACCCTGCACGAAGAGCTTTCTTGAAGGAAAGAAGCATTCAGAACTATGTAAAAGGTGACCAAAGCCCTGATTTGCCTGAGCCACTGTGCAGGACAGTTCCTTAGCTGATCTGATGTGACTGAATTTTGTTCAGCTCTCACAAATTTTATACCAGGCTTTGTGATCTGCTTTCTCAGAGGAGCACCGTTTATGCAAGAATTACTAGAATGAAATATAACTGCAGCCTCAACTATTAATTGCTTTGGAAATGAAACCCCAGGCTTTCTTACACTGCATACAGAAAAGGAGTACAAGCACAGACTTGATGCATATATATATACATGTATTTATATACACACACACATAAAACTGAGCCATTGGAAAACTGAGCATCTGTGTTTTGTACTTGCCGAAACCTATACAAACCCTCACACTTCAGATTGCATGAGTTCCAGTTATGTGATGTGCCTGCAATAAACATGGGGTTTATTACATCCTGAGTTATTGTCCACAAGAAAATAACTTAATCTTCTAATAAATTAAAACATGAAAAAACAGGCATTATTAAGACTGATGCATAGAGGACATTGAGATTTTGCAATATCCTGATGAACTAGAGCTGTTTACTGCAGACAAAAGACGGCAACTGCACTTTGGCTAGTTCTTGCACCTCTCTCTGAGGACAAATACCACTTTATTCTGGCCTGAGTCCAAGTGAACCAACCGCTTTCAAGAACATTTTTATATTCTCTGACAGAGTGGCAAAGGCACTCCAAATGTGATTAATGGCAATGGGAGATCACACCAAAGGTTAATGCTTTTTCAGCTGTTTGCCACTGTTCTTACACCAGAGATTTGGATGCATACTGGCCACCTATTTCACCTACCCATGCACGGCAGTTTTCATATGGTAGATGAAAATTGCACTGGAGTTCTGATAGGCAAATGTAACAGAGATTTGCAGGGTAATTGAAAGTTTGTTAGTCCATCTTCATGCTGTTATCTAACCAAAATCCTTCGAGTTGGATGTCGCAGGCCTCAGTACAAACCTCATGATTTATGTATGCCAAAAGCTGCTTTCAAAAACATTCATCCTTTTACCATCTCCCATGAGCATCAAAACATCCAGGATGTCTAGCAGGATGCCATGTATTTATTTTCCATGTTACTCACAAGGAAAAGCTGCTTCAGCAAACCCACATGGGGTGGCAAGCAGTGTTAAGAAGGAGAAGTTTCCCATTCATTACCCCATTCCATCTCCTCCCTTTGGCAGAAGCAGGTAAGACGTGATTCTTCTACCAATTTCACTGACATGAAAACAACCACTCTTGGAATCAGGGCTAATGAGCTAGAAAGGTACAAGAACAAAAAATTGCTCAACACCTTCAAATGTGGACACTGAAATGCAGCTATTTGACATGCTGAGCTACAACAATGGCACATGATTTATTGATTAGTTGCCATTACATGATGGAAGCTCAGCTAGTCATTTAAAATACACATATTATCTTGGAAATCTTCCTTTGAATAAAAAGGTAAAATACAGCTTCTGTGGTAGTAGTCAATACTTTATTTTTCTTTTTTAACTGAAGTGTCATTGATGAATTCTGAAAGGTCTAAATATTTCTAAATGACAAATGCTTCTTTAATGCTGTTGTACCATCTTAAACTCCTACTATTTAAGCTGCATTCTAAACTGCTATAGTTCATATATTCTTCAATAGTATAAACACAAAATTTCTGCAGTATATATTTGGAAAATAATAATCACACAGTATCTGAGGTTACTGATGTAAAAAGATGCATTATTTCCAGCACAGAATAGGTAAATCTGATTTTCCACTTTTGAGCACTTTAATCATGTACTCTTGTTTGTAATTGTCTTCCCATAGCCTACCTCTCCACAATAAAATTAGTTCAAATACTAGTAGATAATGAGATCCTAGTATTTTTTCTATAATATAGATATATTTATAGAAGCATGCATGGCAGTTAGCTGATCCCAATAGACAATTTTTCAACCAGCTGAAGAATTACCAACACCACCAAGTGTAAGTATATTGGCTGTGGTTAAAATTAATGGCAGAGCAATGGCTTCGGTGCTTTGCTAGGCAGCTGCCTTAATCAAAGTTGGAAATGCTGGTTTGTCTGGTTTATATATATACAGGCGTGTGTGTGTATGTGTGTTTGTGAAGGGCTTATTTAAACAACAAAAGGAGGAGGGGGAAAAAAAGGCAGGGCCAAATACTCATTGTCAATATTTTATATTAATTTTCATTTTACCCACATTTTTAAACATCACTAGAATTCCTGATGAAAATTCTTCTTTTTTTTTTTTTTTATTAAATTCCTCAGAAAATTCAAGATAGCTTTTAAAAATGCAAGTATTGCCTATATTAACCTCTTCATTAACCAAGGATCTTTTAACCAGTCTCCCACACAACCAGATGCAGCCAGGGCAATGTCAGAACATCAAACCTTGGCTGCGAGGGCTGCTACTTGTAATAGTTATGCATATGCATATAGCTATTGCACACATCCATATAAGGCTTTCTGTGGATTCCACACAGAAATTGTATCCAGAGCCTGCTGCTTTTTTATCTCATACCTTTGTGCAGCAATTTATATATGTAAAAATCATATGCAAAATCTTTGTTAAACTAAACCAAAGAAAAATTCTGACTGTGTAGCATTTTGCACAGGGTTAAACAAATGTATCAAGTGAGGGTTGGTTAGGAAGTACCAAAACCCACTTGCTCTGGGTGGATCAAATATTTTCTAGTATCAAAGGAAAAAAAAATGAAGGGAGTTGTACAATTAACCTTAGGTTATTTTAGCCTTAAACATTTTTTTTCTGGATTGTTGGAAAATGGACACTGAGAAATCCTTCAAGCAAAGAACAATCCCAAATGTATACAAATTGATCTGCCATGTGAGCTTGGTGCAAAGGGCAGGAAAATCAGGATGTGCACAGCGACATTTCACAAATCTAATAATAACACCTTAGATTTATCTGGCACTTTTTATACAGATAAAGTAGATCCCAGGGTGATTTATGGACTGTAAAAATATAAATATGTATATTTGGGTCATTTCAGTCACTAGCAGAAGATGATGCAGTGCCCTATCCAAAACCAGATGCATCAGATGGAGAGTGAAAAATCCTTATGGATGCTTTGTTTATATCTTTGCCATGAGACTAAACCCATTCAGGTAGTACCCTACTTCTTGTGCTTTTTGCTTTCCCATTGATATAAATTTCTTATAAAGGATGGTGGTAGCAGGAGTGATAGGGCAGGCTGAATCTGAATGGTTTGCCCAGTACAGCTGATGAATTGCTGCTTAATGAGGAATAATCTTTTTCCCTTTCTTCCCTCTCCCCACCCCTCAGAAGAGAGTTGAGATAAGGGACATCCCCAAGCAGGATGTAAGGAGGTTGATCAGACATGTGGGTATGCAGACAATTAAAATTTTGTGCACACAGAAAGTGCAATTTTCAAAACTTTATAAAGGATTTTATGTTCTTTTTAGCTGTTTGGGTTGCTCCCAGGTTATCTCCATGACCACAGGGCAACAACCTTCCTTCCTAAAGACTGACAATCAATCATCTGACTGTTTATCTGCCCATCAGCCCCTCATAAAAATGTCAGAACACATTGGCTAGTTGCAAACAAATGAATAAAAGAGGTAGAAACCTCAAAGATAATTAAGTTCCCAGGGATTTGTGAGCATCAGCGACTAGAGACTCAAATTAGTTTTCCAACAGAGAGAGATGAAGGAGGAACTCGGCTGTTAAGGGCTGTGCTTGGCAGCAGCCCGCGGCCCCGGCAGCGCAGGCAGCCGCGCTGTGCAGGCAGCACGCGGCGCTCCGGACCTGCCGCAGAACCCGCCTCTCGCCACCGAGAAGAGATGTCACATCGGACATGAAACAGAAATGGGAGACGAGGTTATGGCAGTGAGTGAGTCAGAGACGAAACCACAGGAAACCTGGCTTCATTAGTTCTGTTGATCATGGAAAAGGTGTTTTTAATAATAACAGCTGAAAATTCGGCTCTTTTCTACAGGCCTTGAAGGTCTCAGCAGTAGGAACGATACTGTGTATGGCTGCATCTTGGACAAAATTCAGAATTTACGACATTGGGAAGAGAAGCAGGGAGGGAAGAGGCACAGGTGTTGCCTTCAGAGTAAAAGAAAATAACATGCAGAGAAAGAGTAACAGGCAGAGAAAAAAATCAGGGTACGCCTAACAACAAATGGGTGATAAAGTAAGGAGAGAAAGAGGGAATGCAGAGGGAGAAAAATAAGAGGAAATTGAATCTGAACTAGAGTTCTATTCACACACAGCTCTGTCATCTGGGTTCTGATGCTGGAGAGGGAGGGAACAAAGCTTTCTGCCCTGAGCCACACCCTGAGTGCGTGCATGACTGCAGTGAAGACCCCCAGGAGCCTGGGAAGCTGTTAATCATTCAGTCCTTGACTTGTTGCTCTTTTCTACGCATCTCTGCATTTAGGATTTGATTTGACTTCTTTTCTTCTTTCCTTTTTGGGTGGATGATGATAAGGGAGAGAAATAATCCTTCAGCCGCAAATAGCAGGTTTTGTTGTGCAGCTGTTTATCTGGGTTCACCGGGGAGTATCTCCCTGTATCACTTCCCCATGGGTCAGAAGGATGTTGTGCTGGTTCCAAGACAAGGAAGAGCAGAAGACCATCTTGTGAACACTTTACACCTTTGCAAGTGGACCAAGTGCCAAATTCAGCACAGAATTCAGTAACCAAACTGCTGTGGTGCACATTTGTGTCCCAGCTGGCAGAAGCATGGGCCAATACGCCATGCTGCTGCTTTAGCACATCCACATGTGCCTGGCAGAACAGCAATTTACAGAGGCTCAGCAGAGAAGACGGCTGTCCTGGGGTGGGATGCTGTGTGGCCACCTCAAGCTCCAGATCAGCCTCATAATCCCTGTCACGCTCGGCAAGGTCAAGTGCACAGCAAGGGATTGTTATGTACTGGATGAGGATTCAGCACAGTTTCCCTTCACCACCTCTTCTTTTGAATTAAATAAACTGTCACCATTGCCCTGGCTCTGTATATGTCCACAGGCAGGCTTCTTAAAAAAAAAAAAAAGAAGTTGTCATGAGGCCAAAACAACAGGAGATGAACAGAAGCTGGAGGAAACTGTTCCAGCCAGAGGGAACTGTGTTGTGAGCTGGGAGGGGGCCAAGGCTTAGATTTAACATGGGTACAGCCACCTTGAGACAGCAGAAGCGTGGCAAGTACAGTCCTGGTCAGCAGTCATCAGATGGAGCAGATGTGGGCTTCTCCCCAGAGAAGGGAGAGCAGATCATTAGGTTTGGAGCAGGCAGGGTAGGGGGATGAGTGACAGAGACCCCAGCAAAAGGCCCTGGGGCAGAGTGTGATGGAAGGCAGGGATTCACAGCCCAGGGCACAAAGAGAGCTGCCAGGCTGGTAATTCCAGGGCATTCTGCCAAAACTTTTGGCTACAATCTGGCCAGAAGCCCAGATGTTGAGAAAGCAGCCTGGAAAGTCAGGTGTTACCCAGACCATTAGCAGCCTGTGAGTTTCTCCTTACTGGATTCCACACAAAGATTGCAGGATGCAACTAACCCAAATTTCCTAGGGAAGTCACATCTCTCCAGATTCCCCTTCTCTCTTCCAGTAAGTGAGGAGGTACAGAAGGGGAATCCAGATCTTCTGAAACACTACAGTTATGTCAGAGCTGTTCTTTCTCATCTTGCAGTGACTCAGCCCAGTCAGGTGAAGAGCAGGAAGGAAGCCAATAAACAAGGACAAAGTCCTTCTGGTGGAGGTTAGCACAAAAATTGGGCCAGACTGGCAAAACTCAGCCAGCACAGTCTGCCTCCCCTGTGCAATCCCAAAGGGAAAACACCACAAAACACTATAGTATGTTTGAATGGCCTCAAACCACTGCTAAGTCTGCAGTGGTGCTTTGAACAGACAGGGTCTGAAAGCCACTTTTAACACCTCTTCCAAAAGTATAACTCTACTGTTGACCAGGGTTTTTGAGCTGATTTTTATTTATTTGGTATTAGTTGCTGTTTTGAGGTGCAAAGGCAACCTTTTGGAAACTTCCAGTTTGGGAAGCATGGCATTTGGACCAGCTTTCTCCTGTTGTTTTAGTAGGGAGCACAATGCACACAGCATTTAATGAAGCTGCACTCAAAGTGCCAAGAGCAGTTAATTAATTACTCCTTGAAATATTGCTGGTCCACATTCCACTGATGGAAAGTTACAAAGTCTAAACAACCGGACCAAAACTTAGCTCAGCCGCTCTTCTAAGACATCCCTCCTTTTAATGGATTTTCCCTACATTAGCTATGGTTGACACAAGGCGATACTGTGTTCCCAACAGGTGGCAAGTGGGCTCTGCAATAACTGTTGATCTGTTTCTGGGGGAAAGCATGAAGGACTTGCACACAGGCTTTTTAGTAGAGTGTTGAGACAGAGAAAGGAACTGCAGAAATTGTGATTAGAGAATTTACCTAACAGGGATAAACCCTAGAGTACTTCAAGTTCAGTAAACGTGATGCCAGTGACATATTGTGGGCCCCTCAACGACAAGGGTGTGCAAGAAGAGAGGCAGCCTCTGGGTTCTCAGCGACTCTGCTCAGGGGATAAGGGGCGGGAATTACTCTGTTCCCACATGTTCAGGAGCGTCCCCAAAACACCACCGGGATACGACAGGTACCCCAAGGCCGTTAGGTACAGACCAGCAGGTAGACCCTTTCTCAGCGGTACCGCCGCCCCGCTGGAGAGCGCCGCGGAGGACAAGCACCGACCCCGGCCGCGGGCAGGAGCTGCCCAGAGGCAGTTCCAGGCAGTCCCGCCGCTCCCCGCTGTTCACCCCAGGGGCCCACTGCCGGCTGGGGCTCGGTGCCCCCAGCGCTGAAGCTGCCGCCCGGCCCGGCCCCGGTCCCCTGGCGGGGCTCGGAGCGCCCCCGGTTCTCGGTGAGCACTCGGCCCCGCGGGCGGCCCCGCTTCGCCAAGCCGGCTCTGCCTGGCTGGCGGGCAAAACAAAGCGGAGACAGGGAAAGGAAAACGGGGAGAAAGTGCCGCTCCTGCCGCCTCCCAGCCCTCTGCCTGGATCTCCCTGCATGAGACAGCGCTGCAAGCGGATCCTGACCGGGGGCAGGGGGTGGAGAGAGGAGGAGGAGGAGGACGGACAGAGAGAGGGAGGGAGAAAGGGAGGGAGCGAAGGAGGGACGAACGGGAGCCTCTCTCCTTCCCTGGGCTGTTTTTTCAGTTTCCTGTCTCGCATTGTGCTCACAGCGGATATGTGCTGCGCCTACAGGTGTGTCCCCTCCTCGCAGCTTTTCCCCGGCTCCCAAACGTAGGCTCTGGCTGTCGGGGGGCGACGGCGGATCGTG
>VZRQ01004230.1:219703-441849 GCA_013397975.1 Machaerirhynchus nigripectus | reverse complement strand
GGCGCGGGGAGTCGGCTCCTCCCGACCGGCAGCCAAGAAGAGCCGGTGTCCGGCGAGCTCCCTCCGCCCCGCTCGATGGAGGCTGGCTGCTCTTCCTGGGAGTTTCGCAACCCCGAAGCGGCCGGGGTCAGCAGCCCCGGTGTCGCGGCTGGCTCTGGCCCGGCGCCGACCCCGCGCTCCGCCTGAGCACCGCCGACTCGGGAACTCGTCTGGGATTTTCCTGCAAACGCGTTTTGTCTCTTTGCAGAGGCAGCTTTAAACTTTCTTTTCCAACTGTTAATTAGATACACTGTACTTTGCTCATGTTCCGTGCGGGCGAATGGGAGTGCGAGGCTGGAAAGGCTTGTGACTCAAGGCTTAGTTATTCGGGAGGTGCAGAACATCTTTGCATGCCTCGTCCAGATGGGCTGTACCTGTAATTTGTTACTTAGCCTTCTCCGAGACTTTGTCGGTCTTGGTGACACCGGGAGGCAGAAGGGATCTGTAACAGTTTGGGTCCTTTCGGGGTTAATCAGACACTCGGTTGAATATACAAAGGAGGAAGTGTAAGTTTATCTCCTCTCTGAAATCTGGTGAAAGATAGCATTGCTTTTGTCCACGAGTTATGACACTATGGCCCTGTCCCTATCGCTGAGCTCGTCATCAAATGATAACTTGCTCGTAAGGGAACTTAGGCTTTTGTAAGGAAGGCTGTTACCTTGAATGTGATGATTAGCGTATTGAACACCAGAGGGAACTCTGAATAGGTAATTCATTCAAGGGAGATATATGCTTATTTTACTGTTTATGTTCTCATTACAATGGAATCTAGGAGGAAGCAAAGGTTGGTAAGTAATAGGCTGCTAGTATGTACCTAGGATTGACTTCAGTTTTCTTTACAGTTCTTTTCAGAAGACGTCAACCCTAAATTTGGGCTGAAAAATCTCCTTTTTTGTTTGTTTTGTTTTCTTGTTTGTTTGTTTGTTTGGTTTTTTGTTTGGTTGGTTTTTCCCCTAAAGCTTGAAATGTGCAACTGGTCTTGCAGGAGCAGGGTTGTGTACCATGCTGTAGGCAAATCAGTTGGGAGACCTGTTCACTGTTTGCTAGGGAGTAAGATTATACATGCATGTTGGGCTGACGCTTAATGCCCCGCCTGCCTCTTGGGTTGTGAGACAAATCCAGCGCTCTTGGGTACGGGGGCTGCTGCCTGCAATCAGTATGCCAGAATAGAACATGCTTCCAGCCAAACCAAAGGGAGGAAATCTACTTCCAAGCCTAGCAAGGAGGCTTGTCCTCTTTACCTAGAATACTTGGGGATCTAAAGCCTAGTCTGATTGCTGTGAAGTAGAAAATAGTCTTTCTTAAAATATATAACTTAAACAAATACAGAAAGTAAACGGTGTCAGCGTTTGGGAAAGGAGTTTCAATGGTGGCTTCTGGTACCAAAGGCTATTTAAATCATTTGAGATTATTGTAAGAAGCTAGGGTCAACCCATCAGAATGTGATACTGTATTTTGTAGTAACATGAACCCCCAAAATGTGCAACTGAAGTTTTGGATGCTCGTGATAGTCTGTTACAGAAGTGTTGATAACCAGGCTTCTTTGATACTCCTGAATTGTCAACGACATGGGAAGGATCGCACACTAAATACACTTGTGACTCTGACTTTTGCTCCAGAAACTGACGCATTCAGCTGTTCATCCTGTCCCTTTGCCAGAGGTTACTCTGCCATTCAGGGTTGTTTTCTATTGAACTTTGAATCTGCCAGAGTTTACAGACAGGCATATGAATGTAAACTGTATTTTATGGCTGTTCATATTAGTGTGTCATGTTGTGAAGTCTGATAGCAGGAATCTCCTTTATATCTCTCTGTTGTGACAGAGGGACAAGGCAAACAGCTGGGGTCAGCTGAATCGAGCTGCAGTTGTGAACCATAGCCCATAAGCATCTAGATTCTTCTGAAATGGTAGATGTGAGTTCAGTGATCTACCTTGTTCCAGGACTTGGTGGGCAGTGGTAGCAAGGAGGCAGCTCTGCACAAGGACAGGGGGTGTGGCCTTCTTGGTAGGTTGGTCACAGCACATGGGGTTCTGGGTTTCAGAAGGATGTAATAGATGGTGCACCTGAACAGCCCTCTCTTCCTCTCCTCCTTTGTCCATTCTAGGAATTAGAAAGTGATCCAAGTTTTTTGGTTTTTATCTAAGTCTTGCTTTGTTCAATCTGACTTGAAGACTTGTTATGTAAAATATCCTCACTAAGGGCACAGCCTTATTCTGCCTGAATTTTCTATGGATGATTTTGGAAGCTGGATAAAGGCTTTGTATAGCTTTACAAAACTGGGAGTTGTTGGCCTTGTATGCAGAAACTCCCTAAGGACAAATTACATTTTGGAGGGAGACCTCTTCATGAATGCCTATTAGGAACAAAAAAGTCCCACTTACTTGTTGCTAACGGGTTTGGATTCTGGCTCAGTTTTGAGAAAATGGTTTGCACATTTATTTATTTATTTATTTTTATGAAGATGTAATACTAAGCATTTGTAGTTCTGTAATGGCTATAATTTGGACATTTTCATATACTTTCAAATTATTTATTGTACGAAGCACTGAATGAAGATATTTGTTACACTAGTATCACATTCAGAATATTGAATTACAATTGTAAAATTAAGGTAACAAGCTTAAATTGGGGTTTGCAATTTTAAGCTCTTGCCAGCAAGCAGTTAATGGCAACATTAACTGCTAGAAAAGTAATTGCTACCGTTCTTTTACTGTCATTTTGTTCTCACTCTCCTCCAGTCAGCCTGTTCCGCAGAGATATCATGAATATTCACCGAAATAGCTTGGCATTGTCACTTATGCAGTTTCTCATCAGATTCAGTGTGTTGATGAGCTAATGTGCACTTGATTAAATGTACTTGATTTATGCAAACAAAAACTCTGGGTCCTTCTTGAAGTAAAGTTAGCACCTGCACAGCTATTAGAGAGATGAGAGTCTAAATAATTAAGATGGAATTAAGTAAACAAACAACCTCGATGTGGTATTCCTCCTACTTCTTCACCTTTATCTTTTTGTTCAACTCGGTAGTGGATATTTATTTTGGCTTTTCTTGCAGGTTTTCTTATGCACCATAGGAAATTGTAAAGCTCAGCTTATAGTGGAGGGTCTATTTAAATGGCTAATACTAGGGNAAATAATTAAGATGGAATTAAGTAAACAAACAACCTCGATGTGGTATTCCTCCTACTTCTTCACCTTTATCTTTTTGTTCAACTCGGTAGTGGATATTTATTTTGGCTTTTCTTGCAGGTTTTCTTATGCACCATAGGAAATTGTAAAGCTCAGCTTATAGTGGAGGGTCTATTTAAATGGCTAATACTAGGGAAAAAAAAACCCCAAATAAACAAGAAAAAGCATATTATTAGCTGTAATAAGGCCGGTGTAACTAGGATTAGTGGAGNGTCTGATTGCTGTGAAGTAGAAAATAGTCTTTCTTAAAATATATAACTTAAACAAATACAGAAAGTAAACGGTGTCAGCGTTTGGGAAAGGAGTTTCAATGGTGGCTTCTGGTACCAAAGGCTATTTAAATCATTTGAGATTATTGTAAGAAGCTAGGGTCAACCCATCAGAATGTGATACTGTATTTTGTAGTAACATGAACCCCCAAAATGTGCAACTGAAGTTTTGGATGCTCGTGATAGTCTGTTACAGAAGTGTTGATAACCAGGCTTCTTTGATACTCCTGAATTGTCAACGACATGGGAAGGATCGCACACTAAATACACTTGTGACTCTGACTTTTGCTCCAGAAACTGACGCATTCAGCTGTTCATCCTGTCCCTTTGCCAGAGGTTACTCTGCCATTCAGGGTTGTTTTCTATTGAACTTTGAATCTGCCAGAGTTTACAGACAGGCATATGAATGTAAACTGTATTTTATGGCTGTTCATATTAGTGTGTCATGTTGTGAAGTCTGATAGCAGGAATCTCCTTTATATCTCTCTGTTGTGACAGAGGGACAAGGCAAACAGCTGGGGTCAGCTGAATCGAGCTGCAGTTGTGAACCATAGCCCATAAGCATCTAGATTCTTCTGAAATGGTAGATGTGAGTTCAGTGATCTACCTTGTTCCAGGACTTGGTGGGCAGTGGTAGCAAGGAGGCAGCTCTGCACAAGGACAGGGTGTGTGACCTTCTTGGTAGGTTGGTCACAGCACATGGGGTTCTGGGTTTCAGAAGGATGTAATAGATGGTGCACCTGAACAGCCCTCTCTTCCTCTCCTCCTTTGTCCTTTCTAGGAATTAGAAAGTGATCCAAGTTTTTTGGTTTTTATCTAAGTCTTGCTTTGTTCAATCTGACTTGAAGACTTGTTATGTAAAATATCCTCACTAAGGGCACAGCCTTATTCTGCCTGAATTTTCTATGGATGATTTTGGAAGCTGGATAAAGGCTTTGTATAGCTTTACAAAACTGGGAGTTGTTGGCCTTGTATGCAGAAACTCCCTAAGGACAAATTACATTTTGGAGGGAGACCTCTTCATGAATGCCTATTAGGAACAAAAAAGTCCCACTTACTTGTTGCTAACGGGTTTGGATTCTGGCTCAGTTTTGAGAAAATGGTTTGCACATTTATTTATTTATTTATTTTTATGAAGATGTAATACTAAGCATTTGTAGTTCTGTAATGGCTATAATTTGGACATTTTCATATACTTTCAAATTATTTATTGTACGAAGCACTGAATGAAGATATTTGTTACACTAGTATCACATTCAGAATATTGAATTACAATTGTAAAATTAAGGTAACAAGCTTAAATTGGGGTTTGCAATTTTAAGCTCTTGCCAGCAAGCAGTTAATGGCAACATTAACTGCTAGAAAAGTAATTGCTACCGTTCTTTTACTGTCATTTTGTTCTCACTCTCCTCCAGTCAGCCTGTTCCGCAGAGATATCATGAATATTCACCGAAATAGCTTGGCATTGTCACTTATGCAGTTTCTCATCAGATTCAGTGTGTTGATGAGCTAATGTGCACTTGATTAAATGTACTTGATTTATGCAAACAAAAACTCTGGGTCCTTCTTGAAGTAAAGTTAGCACCTGCACAGCTATTAGAGAGATGAGAGTCTAAATAATTAAGATGGAATTAAGTAAACAAACAACCTCGATGTGGTATTCCTCCTACTTCTTCACCTTTATCTTTTTGTTCAACTCGGTAGTGGATATTTATTTTGGCTTTTCTTGCAGGTTTTCTTATGCACCATAGGAAATTGTAAAGCTCAGCTTATAGTGGAGGGTCTATTTAAATGGCTAATACTAGGGAAAAAAAAACCCCAAATAAACAAGAAAAAGCATATTATTAGCTGTAATAAGGCCGGTGTAACTAGGATTAGTGGAGTATTACTTAAAGAGTTTTTTTTAAGTATGAGTCTAACTTGGATTTGACATTGGTCAGTTAATCCTTGTTAAAAATAAAATAAAATCACATAGCCTGAGTAAGTCGTTGAGGGGGTGTCTGTTATAACAAAAACCAGTATTTGGATAGTAAGTGGTTTAGCCTCTTACTTTTTAATTTATCGAACATATCAGAAGATGTGAAGTAGAAATAGAAAGAAGAAGTAGAAATAAGGAGTTGAAAATAGACATTTTATTTAACCATCAGAGCCTTAATGGTACAGAAAGCTCTCTAACTGTCTATAAAACTGCTCAAATCTGACTACAAAAAGAGTTCATGGAGTCCTGGAGGCAGCAGAGGATGGATGGAGGAGGGAGAGGACACATGCTTGCCCGAGCCCTGGAGCAACCAGACAAACTGGAAGGCTGTTCAGGGGATCTTGTCAACCTGGGGCTTACTTTCTTTAGGCAGATAGTAATTTGGTTATTCTATTAAAATGTCTGTTTCTGTCTCTGCAGTTGAATTTCTGGGAATACCTAACTTTTGGATCTCTCTGAGTTTCCATCTCAGGTGGTTGAGGGAAGACTTACTTGTTGTCATAATGCCTTAAAGTGTCTGTGCTTAATAAATGTTACTAACGATTATTAAAAAAATCTTGGAGTCAACGTGATGGTCAGCCCCTGCTCAACTGCTCAGCCTGACAGCACCGTAACACGCGACAGAGTTTGCCCCCAGGAATGTGTCAGCAGAGCTGTGGTCACCAGCCACGTGCTTGTTGGGATGTTTGGTTTCTCTTTGGAATTCAGCTTCCTGGAGCTGGAGCCAGCACGGATTGATGATTAGCACCATGCTGAGTTCCCCAGGCTCGTCAGCCTCAGCACTCATCAGCGGACAGAGTCCACCTGGCACCTGAAACACGGCTGACCTTGCTCTACCTTTGTAGTTGGCTTCCAAGTTTGAGCCTTTGTAGCTTCACTTTTGACATGCCCCAGTCAAAAAGCTTTGCAATCCTGAAGACAAGTGAATTTAGTAGTTTTGATTTATTCAATCAAAGTGTGTCTTCAAGAAGTTAGTTATACAATTAAAACCTTATTCCTAGTATTTCACTTGTTTTCTTGTTAATTGGCAACACTAGTTTAAGGCCATGAGTAAAAAGTGAAGGCAATCAGTCTTACTGCCTTACCTCTGTACCCAGCAAGATTATGGCACAGATCTTCCTGGGAGCTATGTGAAAGCATATGTAAAAGAAGGAGGTGGTTTGTGACAGGCAAAATGGCTTCAGCATGGGCAAACTGTGCCTGACAAATTTAATGGCCTTCTATGACCTGGGTTGCAGTGTTGGTGGATAAAGGAAGAGCAACCAATGTCATTTTCGTAGACTTGTGCAAAGCATTTGACATTGTCCCATATGGTATAGTTGTCTAAACTGGAGAGACATGGATTTGATAGATGGACCGCTCAGTGGGTAAGGAATTGGCAGGATGGTTGTGATGCCTTTTCCTGGTCTTAAAATCAAGAGGCGAACATGGTTAGAAGGGGAAAAGGGTATTACCTTGGTATTTATTGTAAGGATCCTTGGGTGCACCACGACCAGGTCGAATACACCTCCATGCACCCCCGCAATGGCCACCGCAATCCCCTCCTCTATATCTGGTCTTACATTCTAGGTCTTACTAATTAGCATATCTATCAAAAATTCCCCAGTGAGAGGCTCGAATGAGCCCCCCTCTCCAAGGAACCCTCCCCTGGATGGTTCTATCTTAGTTTACAAAATGTGTTCTGGAGAGGACCTTGGGGTCTGGGCACACTGGCACCCTAACTACAAAGCCTCTAAAATGTTTAGTCTCTTAGCTTAACAAACAAGTCCAAGAATGTAGGCAAAAAGCACCAAGAATACAGAAGTTGCAAAAAGGTATAACAGGGGTATAAAAGAAAAGATGAAAATCATCATGGCATCAGTTTTACTCAAAGACTTGCAGTGAATGGCATGATGTCCAAGTGGAGACCAGGGACAAGTGGTGTTCCTCAGGTATTGAAGCCTGCACTTTTTAACATCTTTGTCAGTGATCTGGACAGTGGGATCAAGTGCACCCTCAGCAAGTTTGTCAGTGACACCAAGCTGTGTGGTGCAGTTGACATGCTGGAGGGAAGCAACGCTATCCTGAGGGACCTGGACAGGCTTGAGAGGTGGGCCTCTGCAAACCTGAAGTTCGACAAGGCCAAGTGCAGGGTCCTGTCTCTGGGTTGGGGAAATCCCAAGCACAAATACAGGCTGGGTGGAGAAGGAATTGAGAGCAGCCCTGAGGAGAACCTGGGGACTGTTTGTTAACAAGAAAGTCACCATGACCCAGCAATGCACACTCACAGCCCAGAAAGCCAGCTGTATTCTGAGCTGCATCAAAGAAGTGTGGGCAGCAGGTTGATAGCAACATAAGAAGGTTGTGGAACTGTTGGAGCTAGTCCAGAGGAGGGCCGTGAAGATGATGAGTGGGCTGAAGCACCTCTCCTATGAAGGCAGGCTCAGAGGGTTAGGGTTGTTTTGCCTGGAAAACAGAAGGCTTCTGGATGATCTAACTGGCTTTCCAGTACCTGAAGGGAACTTACAGGAAAGATAGGGCAAGACTATTTACAAAAGCATGTAGTGACAGGACAAGGGGGGATGGGTTCAAATTGAAAGAGAGTAGGTTAGATTAGATTTTGGGAAAAAATTCTTTAGTGTGAAGGTGGTGAGGCACTGGAACAGGTTGCCCAGGGAAGCTGTGAGTGCCCCATCCCTGGACATGTTCAAGGTCAGGTTGGATGGGGCTTTGAGCAGCCTAGTCTAGTGGAAGGTATCCAGGGGTGCTGGAATGAGATGATCTTTGAGATCCCTTTCAACCTTCTTATGATTCTTCGGTTTACGTAATTTGCAGTGAATGGCTTTTGTATTGACAATTACAATTTTCTTTGTGTTGCAGATGTCATTCTTACTGTCTTTGTTTTTTAAAAGCCTTCTCAATCCTACAGAACCCAGGAAGCTGTAGAAAAACTTTGGTCCTAAAATGTCCTAATTCTGTGCTAGCCCTTCAAGTAGACCCATCAGAACCACTCTTCCAGATTAAGTACATGGGAACTGCCGGTGAACAACATGATTTTAAATAAAAATCCATGAGATGTTTAGCACTTCAACTGAGTTGTTCCGGAACTTACCTTTTTATAACCAGGTATGTTCATGCTAATTGCTGAACAGACCTGACTAGCATACTTCTAGTTAAACTGGATTAGGTCTGCATGTTGACTTGGACTGAAGGAAGCTCTCATAAACCCGACACTAATCTTGCTGTATCTAGAGGAATTATTAATGTGGTAGCTCTGTATCTCGGAGAAGGGATGCAGAAAGCTTAATGTTCTGTCTATACTTACTGACTGTGTCTCAAATATGTAAAAATTTGAGGAGTGAACTCCTCACATCTTTTTCCCCAGTACTCTTGTTTATCTTCTAGATCATTTAAGAAGAGATAGTGTCTCTTTCTGACATCTAAAAGCTGTATATAAAGAAGACCTAGCTCTTACATTACTATTGGCATCACTGTTTAGAATTTATGAAGGACCAGTTTTTAAACCAGTGTTTGCCCTGTAGGAAAATAGTTATTGGTCCAATGTATTCAACCACAGGGAGAAAGCAGAGGGTGGAAAATATAAACCACACTGATCTGGTAAAAAGGGTGCAACTGAAATACAAAGTGACGTTTACTGTCCTGAATCAGGACAAGTTAGTAATCTTTTGCTGGGGTTTAAACTAGGCATGCAAAGCAAATAAAATCTTCTTTCCTGAAGATACATGGCACTTGGAATTGTTAATAGTAGTAGAGTATTATTTCCTTCAGCTTGTATTAGTTAGTTAGTTTCCCTTTAATGGATCTGATTATGCTCATTGCAGCTGAAAGTCTAAAATATGCAACATCTCTCTTAAATATATCAGAAGAACATTAATTTGTCCTTCCTTAGTGTGTTGTCACAGTGTGTGTTGAACTTACATGCTATGTTCATTTAATCAGTATGAGAGAAATTGGTATAAACCTAATGTTGGGCCTGTTGAATTGTAAGGCAATGAAAGCAGTAGTTTGACCTCTTCTATTTCCAGTCTTGTGTGATTAAGTAGTTTAAAAGCTATGAAAAGTTTTTCTGTGCAGTTTTGACATGCATCATCATCAACTAGACCTTTTCCCTCATTAACTGAGTAATGTCTCATGTAAACTGCAGTTGTGGTTATCATGTGTGCACATCTCCCATATGGGTGTAAGTTACAAATCTAAAAAAACAACTAAAGTGGGTGACTTTGAGGATTTTTTTTCCCCCACATATGTCAAATGGCAATGGTTTTGTCTGAAAGGCTTTTACGCAAGCAGAAAGTGTCTTTTTAAGAAGTTTTTCAAGAGTCAGTAACTCTGCAACCATGAAGCTGGCTTCATGACTCGGATTATGCATGTGCTGTGTGGTCCAGGTGTTGTCACCTTCTGCCTACCCAAGCTGTTGAGATGAAAAACCAAAATACTTCATTTGCCTTGGCAATCCTGAGTCCTAAGTGGTGGCATGAGCTTATGTATTAGTAGGTTGGCTAAAACTCCAGAGAGGTGATGTCTCTGTTTATTAACAGATGGCTTCTTGGTTTGACATTTAACTGGGGGAAGATCTGCAAGCATTTCACAGGCCATTGTGCATTTAATTTGTTGTTCGGTAGCATTGATGAAAATGCAGGGCAATATCCTTGTGGGGTTTTTCTAATTATTTGATTGAGGGGTTTTTCTTTGGTTTGGGGTTGTGTTTGGTGTTTTTTGAGGTTGTCATCTAGAGTTTAGGGTCAGCGGAGCTGTCAAGTCCCACAATTGTTTGAACATCTCACTTGGCTATTGCTCATGGGCCAAACAAATTCTTGGACTAAAGCATATCTTCTCTTGAAAATTCTGAGAAAAAAAGAATCCATCTTTAAGAATGTTGTTCCTATTTGGTTTTGCCTTTTCAGAATTTCATCTTGTTTCTAACAAGAGCCTTCTATGCTTTTGAATTGCATCTGTTCATCCCTTTTAAGTTTTCCTGTGGCTGTATTAAAGACTTTTTGTTGCTGGTAATCTTTTTTTTCCTTAAAGATGATGAAGTAAGCTGTCAGTTGTCTGAGTGGCTTATCAGAAGGACTGAATCTTTAATTCTGATTATACATAACACTTCCCCCCCTTCCCCCAGGATGCTATTTGCTTTTGCAGCTCTACTTTGCATGTTCTATAATTTTCAGCATCTATTTTTGAGCATCAGCCATGGAACTGGGCACAGTATTTCAGTGTTGCTCTTTACCACTGCATGCCCCATGCTACCTCATTCAGTATTTCCATTCACTCTCATGTCTTTGAACCCAGGAGCCACATTAGTTCTTCTAATAACAACAGAAACTCTGAATCTGATGCTTAGCTGTGAGGCTCTGTTGACCTCATCCATTTGGCTTTTCTTGCTTCAGATGTCATGGTCCTCTGATTTGCAAACCTTACCTGCATCCCTTGTTACTGAATATATATATCTTCATGCAGACATGTTAAGATTGTTTTGGTTGGAATAAGCACAACTTGACAAGTAATTGTGTTAACTCTGTGATTTGCTTTCTGTTTTATTTCTCATGCTACTAAAACATGTAATCTGTTAATTTTAGCATCAAGGACTTGCTTATTTCCAGGTAGCTAATAAAACACTTAGGTAATGTAAAGCATAATTCCAGTAACTTTGAACTGCAAAAGAAGCATTACAGTTGCACGGTGATGTTAGTCACTAACGACAGCTTTTTTGAGATCCTTAAGTTAACTAATTTTTACATATTTGTCCTATATGTTTTGATATCCTGTTTTAAAAATCCCAATGATTTGATATTTATGGCTTATGTCACATATTTAAGCCTTCAATTACTGTATGTGATGCAAAATCAATAGATTTCACTGTCCTTAGTCTTACCCCTTTTGCATTTATAAAGATGAAAATGAGGAACTTTCTACAACATCTTCAGATGCCGGGTCCAAAATAATTCTTTGCTTAGGCTGCCCATAGACCCCCTGAGCAAGCTCTTTATGTTTGATTGTGCATATTGTCTAGTCCCTTGTCTTCGGCGTTCTCTGAAGCTTCTGTTCTGTGTCTCTCCCAGCAGGAGCAAGTACACGTCAAAAGGCACTTCATCCCGGACACTATTTGCACAGAAGCCTGAGCCCGAAGAAGTCCCTTTCACTAGCAACACTTGTGTTGCTCAGGTGGGCTAAGAACTCATTTGGACTGAGGGTTTTGTTTTAACCTCCATTTCTTCTTCCAAAGTGGTGTGCTGCTTGCTTGAGGAGTTTCTTGCATAGAGCACTGCAGTGCAGTTGGCTTGGTGCACCGAGACGAGAGATGTCTGTGTGGGATATATGTGCTTTAGGGTTTAGGTTGAAATATTACAGCCTCAAATTTAGTGTAATAATCTGGCATGAAAATGTACTTACTTTGTAATTGTCCTGGATACTGTCTGATTCAATAGTGATTTTTACGCGTAGTTTTCTATCTCCTGGACCTGTAGTGTAAAAGGATGTTCAGCGACTTGTGGGTGTGAATCATCTCCAAGTTAACTTTGTTATCAAAACATAGTATCTCAATTGCTCAGAGTAACACTTTCCACTTCACTTTTGCAATCTGTGTTGCTTGTTGCCACTGTTCAAATTTAAATGCCTATATACTTTTCCCAGATGTAGCAATTAGTTATTCTCTTTTAATTTTGATCCTGATGCCTGTAAAATGAGTAAATGTAAACAGCATTCTTGAAACTAAACTCTTAATGCTATTTTCTCCTGCTGATAATTTGAAGAGGCAGACTATGTTTTCTGTTGTATGTGGCTTAATTAATCTACTTGAATTATACTTGAACAGGAACTCTGATATCAGAAGAGGGTTTAGCAACCTTGGAAGTTAGGAGCTTATGAATGAGGCAGCACTGAAGAGTTACTTTATGTTATTACTTATCTTGTTGGAAAAAGAAGGTGTTTGTAAACTCGTGGCCAGAAATGGCTACACACTTGCTTCCTTTCCCTTCCTCGTAGAGATTTTTCTGTTTTCTCAGACCTTTCATGTGTAATAACTTGGCATGGATAGACAGCTCTCGGTCCCAAGCTGAGATGCTCCAACACCATGCTAATAATTCAGTGGCTTCAGTCAGATGAAACTGGCATATTTACTGGAATACCAGAAGTCTGGGCTGCTTTATGTGTAGCTTTGGTGTCCAAAGTGCCACCTATGCAATCCATCTGTATGCAGTGGGGTCCTGTAGGTTTCTTGACTAGGGACTTCAGCATGGTGGTTTTGTTTCTGTCTTTAGCAAGTAACTTAATTTTTCTTTGATTTTGTGGTGTGGTTTTTTTGTTTGGGGGGGGGTGTTAGTGTTGGGGGTTTTTTTTCATTGTTTCGCTTTGGGGAATTTTGGGAAATCTGTACATGAAAAGCACAATTTGGTGGTATTTTTGTCCCGTATAAGTAGGGCACGTAGATGCTGCAGCATTCCTTCTTGACCAGAAAGGGTGGGGACCTACGAATTCTCTTAAATTATCGCATGTTGCCTCCCCAAAAGCCCCTATGCAAAAGCAGACCTTGCATCCCCAGATTTCCTGGCTTGAACAAAGCCTCCTATAAAGCACTTTCACATCGTGCTCTCTGTATCCATGGGATGACTTGGCACAGGAGGGAGCATTTTTGTTCCAAGTGGGTTAGCAGCCGGCACAGACCATCATTCAGTGATATGAAATCTTCAGTGGCAGCTCTACTCTAAGTAGTTCCTGCCATCACTGGCCAGTATCTGCTTGGTTGTGCTACCATGACTATTTTGTGGAGCTGTGCTATGGACTGGACAGGAGAGCTGATCTAGCATTAGACTGTATTTTATGTAGTTGTTATATGGCTTAGGAAAAAAAGTATTTAGAAGTTTTCCTTCAGCTCTGCTGTGTTTCACAGCATGGCCCTGTAAACCCATGATAGTTTGCAATTTTGGACTGAGAAGCTGGAAGGNAAAAAAGAGGATTCAAGACCTGCTCAAAGTAATTTTGTTGCCAAGTTCTTTGTGTTATCAAGCCCCGCCTGTGTGTGTAGTTCTCTTCCCTTCCTGCCGGTCCCATCCTGGGTGGCCCTATTAGTCAGGGAAGAAGAGGTTTTTGCAAGCAGAGTTAGGGTGCTGAGTTTGTACTTTCAATAGCAGCTGTGCTCGTGTGTAGCTGTTCTTTCATTTGGAATAATACGAGGTGGCTTTAAACTAAATACAGCCCGTTTACATAGATCTGGCTAGTGCCTTTATTCTCTTCGGGTGCTCTAAATATCGTGTCCATGTGTGCTTCGTGAGGGAGCTTTTTTGGTATCTGTTGGTTTTCTTTCTCAGCTGATGACCTCCAGTGCACTGCTAGCACTCTCCTGTGGCACTAACCATGCACAGAGTCACTTCCTTTTCCCTCTTACCTCAGTTTAAAAGACTTTGCTCTTGAATCTTGTAAATGGGGTGATAATTTCAAAGCAAACAGCTTCCAGTCCTTTCTTGCCAACTTTTGCCCACAAGGTATGCAAAGTAAACAGACCAGTTAGGAAATTAGTTATGTACTTTCCCTCCCAGTGCAAGGCATCCCAGGATGGTTCCTAGCCCTTTAAGTAATGAATAAAGGGAGAGATGGAGAACTGGTATGCCCGTGTTGCATTTTAATGTATGGAGCCATTGCACAGATCATTCATATTTTACAACCTTTAGGAAAACCTTGTAAAATGTTAGGCTTTAAAAAATCTCTACTATTCATATATTGAACATAAAAGTGTTTTATTGCTTGCAGCAGAGAAAGAAAACCAAAATACCTAGGATGGGCTAAAAAAATACAGAGAATTTTCTTCACATGTGAAAAAATAACTTTGAAGCAGTCTTTACCTAAATTCAAGGAAGATTCTTACATCTGGTAGGCTTTTTGAGGGAGTTCAGAAAGATTTTCCAGTGCTATCATGATGTTTGTAGATTCAATTTGGAAACTGTGAGTCTGGATGCTGTAATGGTGGGTATGCAGCGGTTACAGGGTACAATACCTATAACAGGATATGCAGATGCCATTTTGGTGTATTTACTAAAAGGAGACAAGTCTAGGCAACTATTAAAAAGTGTGACTTTGAAAAAGTTGACAAATAAATGGTTAATGCTTAATATATTTAGCTCCAGCCTAGGTATTGAGCACTCTTTACTAATTGAGCTGTAGGAAAATTTGTTAAATGTGAAAACTAGACTTAAGGTTATCGACTGTGAGGCTTAGCTACAAGGTGATGGTGGGGCTGTAAAGGGGAAAAAACATTATGTGATCTCCTCCAAATGAGACAGGGCATGTCCCAAGAGTACAAGGCCTGCAGGAATTCAAATCAACAGTCGAGTTATAATCTGAGGCCATGAGCACAAACACAACTTCAATTTTATGCTCATGCATGTGGCAGCACAAGTAGGAAGCTGGAGCCCTCCTGGTCCCAAAAGAATATCCTTCATTATCAATTTTACTCCCTTGGCATGCCTCAAAGGGCAGTATCGTAATAACCCATAGTGGTGCTCCTTCACACATTTCTATCCACTTAATAAAAGTAGCTCTATGCATGGAGTATGCTCTACTCATTTTCAGAAACAGGACCTCTGTTAAAAAAAATTATATAAAATTGAATATATTATATACAATTTGTATAATCTATTTTATAGTTACAGTCGATGGTTTTTAAAGGAAAGTATGCTCTGTCTTATGGAAACTTTCCCTTCATGTTTCCCAGCTGAAGGTTATGAAATTCGCTGAAGATGGGTTTTTTTTTCATAGAAATTCCTTGAGTTCCATAAGCGTTAATTCAAAACACCTGAAAGAATGTAACATATCTGTCTTCTGGAGTATTTCATTTGTACTTGTGCCAACAGCAGAGCAGCAAACTAGGCTGCAAGGACCCAGTCAGCTGCAAGGACCCAGTTTGGCTGTACTTGTGGTCCCTGGAATGTATAAGAAGATTTTTTTTTAATATGGATTTAATGCTAAGCTCTTATATTTACTGGAGGGAGAGGAAATATTACAATTTGAGTAAATTTTTTTTTAGTCATTTATACATATATTTGCCACAAGGTAAGGATAATGTGTTCCTGGAATAATTTCTTTTAAATAACTGTGATTCAATGCAGCATGAACTCAAACATCCCAAACCACACAATTTTTTTGCTCTTTAGTTCAAATAAACCTTACTTCAATTGACATATATATACTTTTTTTTCCTGAGTGAAATTATTAATATCCTTTTTACAAACCAAAGAGAGAGAAGGTGTTGAATTAGCTTCTGCTTAGTGTAGCCCCTTTAAAGCAGCCATTGCTTTATAAGATTTGATTCAGCACCTGCATTTTACCTGTGAATCCTTAATGAGGTTAAAGCTGTCCAGGTAATACAATTACAAATGTGATGCAAACTGTACCAAAGCCAAGAGATTGTCAGCCCAGAAGCTTTGTGTGTGAACTGCAAATCATCAGAGTAACCTCCTCTTCAGTACATACCCATTCCCATTCTCTGCCCTTCTCCTGGGGAGGAAAAGGCAGCAGTAGTCAGTGGGAGAGACTGTACCTTCCTCACTCTACTTGGTGCAAAGATCAACAAACCAGATAGGAGTCCAGATTTTTTATTTTTTGTCGTTGTGTGGCAGTTTGAATGGATTTCCTCTTGCTCCATGGACAGACAGAAGGCATTGTCTTATCTACGTCTCTTTGCAGTTACAATAGCCTTGCTTTTTCTTCAGACTGTGCATGTAAAGTATAGTGGGGATAGTAAAGTTTTCATCCTTTCGTCTGAAGAAACCTGGCAACAGATTGCTGAGTGATGGGAAGGTTGACTAATGGGAGCAGTCCTTGTAATAACTTCATATTACTTGGCTGTTTGAAGAGGAGATAAAAAAAACCTTGGTGTCATCTAAGTTAGGTTTTATCTTTGTGGTGTGAGGCTGCACATGTGGAAGTTTGAGAATGCTGGAATATTTTTCTTGTTTCTAACTTTAGCTATAAATATCTATGGCCTACTTAAATAAGATTAACCTGTGTACTTCAAAATGAATAGCAGATTACAAGAGAATCAGATTGCTTTCTTCAAGTAAGCAGTTGGGAAACTCAAAACATTCAGAAAAGGTGAATTAATTTAAAAGGGTGAAGGTGTGGAGATGGAGTACACCAAACCTCAGTCTACCTGCAGGGCACTCTTGAGAGAGAAATTGACTTTTAACTCTGTGAAGATGGAGGAAGCATCATGCTGATTCATCTTCCCACTTGGGAGTTGTTTTTCAGTCCAGGTCTATCATTAGATCTTTTTCAGAAAATGAGGTGTCTGCCATTTTACAGGAGAGCAAAGTGACAGATGGGTTTGTTACTTACTTGCCCAGGATCAGAACTGCAGATTTATTCCCCAGGCCTGCATAACCAGGCCTGCATAACCAGGAGTAAAAATCATGTGTCCAAATGACTTTTGACCCTCCAGGGTCTTTTTCTGCAGAATGACCCTCAGGTGGTGTTTTGGATCTATTTTGTACGTAAACTGTATAAATTCAATTAATAAAATCACACAGATGTTACACAGAGTGCATATTTACGCAAGAAAATTGAATTGTGAATCTGTACTACTGGGTCCAGTTGAAATAAAGCATTACCACATCAGTCATGAGCAGAGACATGTGAAGGAAATCCTTTGCTAGCATTCCTAGGGAATGCTGCAAATGCTTCACTATTCCTGGAGTGCAAAATCATTAATCCCTCCTAAAGAGCATCCAAATGCTTTTAATATTGACCTGGAGATTAAAAAAGCCCAACAACTAAGTGTACAGCTTGAATCCTATTACCGTATTGAATAGCTATTAATATGGGTGCTGTGGGAGATGGGGCAGGAAGGGAAGCATGGCTGCCTATAGCTGCAAACATAATAGCTTCCAAAGTTTTAAAATGCTCCTTCTGCCCCCCGCCCCGTGCGTGCTACCTGCCATCCTATGTTTGTATTTTGTATGTTGATTTGGGGAAATATTTGATTTGACACTACAGCACAGCTTGAGGAACCGGCTGTACAGAATATTAATACCTGATCTTATTTCATTAATATCAATTTCAGGCCTGCATTCCAGAGGGGGTTAATATTAAGCTGGTTTTAATCACAGCAATATTTTCCAGATTCCTAGACAAAATGCACCAGCTGGTTTGCACTAAATTTTACAGTGCAGGAGACAAGAAACAGGCTTCCTCACAGAAAGGGAATGTGGCCGTGTAAGTTCTGGAAGCATGGGGAGGTTTCAAGCACTGGGCAGGAAGTCTTGCTTTCACAGTGAGTTCTGGCAAGGGCAACGCTGAAACCAGAGGGACATCTTGTCTTGGCTGTGCTCTCACCTTGGTTTCTGATGTTGCTGCTCACCTCAGGCTCTTTACTCTGATCCCACCTTGGCTCTCTTTTTGACTTGTGTTTCTCTCTCATTGTGAGTGACAAGCTTTCAGGAAGGCCGTGTTTCTGGGCTGGCTTGTGGCTCTCCACTCCACTCCCTGCATCCCACCTAAAGCAGAAGTGGTTGTGCAACCATTTGCTAGAAGTTGGAGGAAACATTGCAATGCCTGATCTCCTGTGAAACCACCAAATGAGGTTGTTAGACATTAATTTATTTTTTTTTTTACACAATTCAGATATGCAGCCTTGGAAGAAGTGAATGAACCATAGCTTCCTTTTTTTCTCCACTTTTTTCCACCACATAAAATGGCATAATTAAATAGCAGCTATATTGTTTTACAAATGCCTCTATGCGTGAAATTAGTGTGCTTCCAAAAAAAAGCCCTAAAACTGAAAGACTCTGCAGTGCTTTTTACAGTAAGTTAGGCCTGTGACATTCTATCCTCTGAGAAATATTCCTGCATAGAATCTAGTTATCCAGTTCATCAACATGCATAATTTCTTCCACTACTCCTAGATTTGAGTCAAGATTGGATTTTGTGAAGATGTCTGCAGAGGAGTTTTATATATGGAGCTGTATGAAAAGAAAAGGTTAAAAATTGTTGTTGCAGCAGCCGTGAAAAACTATAGCATAAACGTTCACTGCTTTAAAATATGAAAAAAACGGTGTCTTTTAAATATCAAAGGGATTAGTATTAATCCAGCACTTGTGATTTTCTTAAATCATGTTATTTGCATAATAATACTCACCACCTGCTATATCTTCAAAGCGCTTTTCAGACATTAACTAATTGATCTTTGTAACACCCCTGTGATGTAAAGACCTGTTATTATCCCCAGTCTGCAGATGTGGAAACCAAGACCCAGAGTAGTTGAAGGAACTTGTTGGGCACAGGGCTGAGACAGTGACATCGAGGGTGCCGTGTCTCTATTGTCCTGTCTTCTGGGAGTTCAGAGTGTCCACTTGCAGCACTTCCAGGGGCAGCCACAATTTCTTCTTGCTTGCCTTTAGGAGCAAAAAAGGAACCAATTTATTTTTAGTGTCTTTGGAGGGATATTGTTGGGGGAGGTTTGTTTGTTTTGATTTTGAGGGTGTTCTGCTAAATGATTTTGCTTTTGTTTTTTCTTGCCCTGTAGTCAAAGACAGATAAGACAAAAGAGCTTCTTATAGTTTCTTAGTGTCTGTGTGCACCACAGCGTACATTGAGAGCTTTTAAGCACTTTTTTCTTTGTTCAGGACTCAGTATGGTCTTCCTAGAACTTCCGTCTCAATATGAGAAAGAAGAACATAAAGAACTTTACATTGAGGGTGGCAGAGCACTGGAATGGGCTGCCCAGGGAGGCTGTGGAGTCTCCCTCTCAGGAGACATTCAAAACCCACCTGGTTGTGTTCATGTGTAACCTGCTTCTGGTGGCCCTGCTTTGGCAGGGATTGGACTAGATGATCTCTAGAGGTCCCTTCCAACCCCAGCAATTCTGGGATTCTGTGATTCCTATTAATAGTTTTTTGATCAAACTTTCCCCTGCATGTCAGAGTAAGAAGTTATTGAAATGAGAAGTGATGGGGTGAGTTGCTTATCATTATAAAATTTAAATACCTATTTCCATCCTGTGCTGGCAGTGCCCAGGTGCCTGCCGGAAGAGCAGCTGGTGTCTGTGATCGAGGGCTGCTCCGGCAGTGGAAGGCTGGGGTGGTGCTGCCATCAGGATGGCAGCATGCTCCCAACATCTGCTTCATGGTGTTCTTTCACCGTGTGTGTGGGGAGACCATGGGCATGTGTTGTTCCAGCCCTCAGTTGTGTGGGTGACATGCAGGTGACAGGTGGGTTCCCCCAGCCTCCACCACTGCTTGCCTTGGAGCAGAGCTTAGTAAAATGCGAGGTGGGCCTTGGTAAGTGTTGTGTACCTGGAGCAAAAATGAGGCAAGAAATGGAAGACAGACAGGTGTCATGCACCTCAGTCAAAAAAGAGATATTAAAAGCTCTTTCATGGGTAATAATCTTAAAATGGGGTATTAAAAATATATATTACAGTCCCTTTAATCTGGCAGTGTCACTTCAATACTTAGTGCAAGGGCTTAGCATTAAAGTGAATGCATTTGTTTTTACAGATGTTTCAGCAGCATTATCTCTAACTAGGAAAGTAAATCTTGGTGATGGGAGCACTTGGAGCCCATCAGTGCAGGTTCAGACCAAACTTTAGGAAAAGCCTGTGTCATGCCAGCTTCCAGGAGATTATTTTGGATAACCAATTATTTCCCAAGTGCAGTGTCTATGCCCTCACAAGGACTGCAGTGGTGACAAAGGAGCAGCTTACTTCAGCGAGCTAGGGACATGGCTATATATATTTGCTTTAGTTATTTGGCCAAACAGGGGGACAGGGGAGGTGAGGAGGTGGAGCACAAATCACTCTGAATTCTATTGTACTCCATCTGGGACAGATGGGCTGTAATCTCTCTTTAGGGCACAAATTACAGGGTTTCCAGACCTTTGCATGCTTGTAGATTTTTGGCTTCTTTTCACTCCCTGGAACACCATTTCCATACACCTCTGCTGATTCAGGACAGAAAGGGGTCCAGCTTCAGGTGACCATGTTGCTTTTCCTATGAGGTGCTCCCTCCATGATTTGTCATTTTCACGTGAAAGGGATGAAACTGAAGAGTCTCTTATGAAACACTGATCCTAGAGGGAAGGGCAGCTCAGGAGAGGGAGAAGAGTGGGCAAAGCTCAGGTCATGCTTCAAGTGATGCTTGGTGGCAGCAGAAGCACTCCAGTGCTGATTATTCTGCTAATCATGGAGAGAAGTTAGATAAAAGGTGGATCATTTAGCAGGGCTGGAAGCATGGGGCAGGGCACAGGGGGTGACATGAGCTGGCTGGGGCCTGAGGTTGAATTCAGCTTGTGGGAAGCATTGTGTCAGCCCAGTGTGCTCCTCTGGCAGCCTTGTGCTGCTTGGGAGAAGGGTTTAGCTGTGGTGTGCCCAGTGCTCCCAGAAACTGCAGTGGTGCCACACAGGCTCCTTCCCTGACAGAGGACAGGGCAGGCCTCACTTCTATGCGAGCCAGCAGCATGAGAGTCTCAAGGGGACGTTGCCATGCTCACAACTATATCGGACTTTTTTTTTTTTTGTGGCCAAGGGCAACAGCTTGTACAGGGACCTCAGTCATGGCTCTTGTTCTTGGGCAGTGTTGCTGGGGCTGGTGGCAAAGATGAGGTTGAGCTTCCCTTCATCTTGCTTGGCAAGTGCTTTTTGGCCATGGGATCATGTCAGAATTACAACATGGACAGTGATGCCCTGGCATCTAAAATGTTAGATGGAGGTATGCCCTTTGTCTCTTGAATTTTCTTTGGTTTTGATCTGAAACTACTGGAAGGTGGAGGTTTGTTGTACTGTTGATGGTACAGGTACCAAAAGGAGTCTGTAGAACACTTCTTATTTATAGCATACTTCTTGTAATCAGGGCAAAAAGTTTTTAAACCCAAATCTATCATGTATCTCTCCCTCTCTCCTTTAAAGTAATCAAAGGAATAAAATAATTGTTGGCACTCAAGATTATGTTTGGGACTTGGGATTAACTTTTTTAAGCTTGGTGTTTATGAAGGATGCAGGGCTGTCTGCATCAGTGAATGACATCCTACTTAGGTCCACCTGAAGCTTCTCCATAGGATCCCATCAGAGGGCTGCAGACAGCATCAAATAGAATTTATTCTTGGCCCTTGGATCGGCCAGTTATTTTTTGGGGATTTTTTTTTTGGTTGGTTGGGTTTTTTTTAATTCTGAATACCTACTCAGTTATGGGACTGAGCTGATAGCTTCCTGGGAAACCAGGGCAGCTATCAAATAATGGTTAGTTTTGATCTCTTTTCTGCCAGACTCTACTGTAAAATCAAACCATGGAAGAGATTTCAGCAAACTCAGTTTATTTAAAAGAACATTTAAAATAATGGAAAATAGATTTGAGGAGGGATCTGAAGAAGCCCTGTACAGATAGTCCATGCTCTGTCATAAGGCAGAGAATCAGCTGTAATTATACCATTCATTGAACCTCCTCCTCTAAAGGAAAAGACTTGGTAGCTGTCATTCCTCTGCTCAACTGTTATTACTGTGAAGTTTTTTCCTGATGTTTATCCTGCAACTCCTGGATGCTGTTTAGGTCTCTTGTCTTTAATAGACATGGTGAATAGTTCATTCCCTTCCTCTGTGACTAATTTCTCCCTAGTTGTGTACTCAGTAAAAGCTAAATCACTTGCCAATAATTCTTGGGTCCTTGAAACAGCAAGGAAGCAAGCTTTTAAACTGTTGAGAGTTCTCTTAAGAAATAACACTATTTTGGCAACTTACACTGCCTTGAACTTTTTTGTGAGCTGACTATAGACTCTATAACTGGGTAGGTTTGTTTAGTAAACTTTTTTAAACCTCTCACCTTTTAAAACCCAATTGTTTCCAGACCGGGATTATAAATGGGGTTCTGTGCCTCTTGTTTAATTTTGCTGTGAACAGAACTGCTAGTGTCTTCATTCAAGGGCCTGCCTTGCTTTGTACCGGCTGATTTACAATACAATGTGTAAATGTAGTAGCAGTCTGGAACAAAGGAGAGCCTGTTTATCCAAACAAATTTGAGGGTGAGGGTGAAGAGGTAAATTGCAGCCTGTTCACTGAACTGCAGCTTGAAAGCAGAACGAAACGACCGCGGGGGAAACGTGACAGCCAAATGATTCTCGGGGAGGTTTTGGCCCAGTGTCCCTGTAATTTTAGGGCAGTGCTGACCCGAGGAGCCAAGGCGAGCTGTCGGGGTGCCCAGGTGCTTCCTGGTCCTTTGGAGGAGCTTCGCTGGCAATTAAAGATTTTCTGTAGATGGTTTTTGTGCTCTGCTCAGAGCAGTTGTTCTTCTGTACCCAGTTGTGCAGAGTCCAGTGTAACCTCTTGGCAGGTGTTGCCGTGGTTCCCCAGTCCGCAGTGCCTTAGCTGATTGCTTCTGCTTGTCCTGAACTGAAGCCAGCAAACACATTTCTTGGATTTAAGTATTCTGGGTATTTTAGCCTTATTGTTAAGCTTGAGTATTTCAGCTGTAACAGTGAAGTCTATTAGCAAAGAGATTAAATTGTGAAGAAGTTATATTGCCTTGTCCAGACATGAAAAATAAATTGTTAGAAATAGGCTTCCATCCAAGGCATGATCACTCCTGCAAAACAAATTGGACAGAAATACTGTGGTGCTTTTCTGTGCCTTGCATGTTCGCTCTTTGCACTTCCTGTAAATGAGTTTGCTACCTAATTATGAAAAAGGTTAAGGAGGATCGCCTGTTTGAACTGTATTGATAGTGCTTCCCAACGTTGGTTGGAGTAGAGGCCTGGTTTGCTCAAAATCTACTTTTTTTCTGCTTCTGCTACCATGTAACATCTTGAAAGGGTGATTTGCAGAGCAAGGAAGGCTGGGACCCGAGTAAGGAGAACTCTTTAATGCAGCTCATCAGCTTCTTGGCTCAGTCACATCCTGCGTGCTGTGTAGTATTTACTGTTGTACCAAGAAACATGAAGTTCCATCTGTCCTTTGTTTTCCTGCCCATTAAGTACAAAATTCATTTTGGTTTTGCAGAGCTTTCCTCTAAACTTTTGCTGAGTTATAAATTATGGCTTTTCTGAAATCTTCAGCCTTGCCTGTGGAAAGAACACTTTAATTTGGTTTAACAGTAGATGACTAATCTAGCTACAGATAGTGATTTTTCAGTTCAGCTGCAGTCAGCTTCTTGCTCCAACTGTTCCACTAAAATTTCAGAGGTGGCAATCAATTCCCAGCCAGCCTTGTTTATCCTCCCCTTGACTTTTCTTGTTCTCTACTTAGTCTAAGACACTGAAAAGTACCATCTTATAAAGCATGTGTGCTGTATTCCTGTTAATGGTTTTCAACACAATTTTGTTAAGTCAGGTTGCTGACCTGTGTTTGCTCTGTTCGGTCATCACCTAAAATTTTATCACAGATACTCAAATATTTCATGCTTGCCACTTCAAAACAGATGAACAGTATCTCATCAGGAATATATTTTAGCTTCTCATATCTGTTTTGGTTCTTTCCACTGTAAAATGGAAAGAACTGGGTCAGCCTTAGTTAAACTAGCTTATCTTGTTCTCCATGTACGTGAATACGAAGCCAGGCTGAAAGCTCTCATTTGGCGTGCAGGTCCACTCAGCCATTTTATAAGCACCCAGACTTGGAACACATCCTTTCAACATCGGCAAGATCTGTTCTTCGGGTGGGTGAATGGATGGGACAGAGAAATATGCCTACAAGCACAGGGGTAGGTGTGCCGAGGCCAGTTTCGGGGCATGGAGCACTTCTTAGGGCATTTGGGTGAGCAAAGAGGGGTACCCTGATGATGTGGAAGCTGCTGTCCCACAAGGTACTGGAAGGTCGGCAGATGGGATGCACTGCTCTTGAGATGCTTGTTTTTGTTTCTCTAATTAGTATGTAAGGTTAATTTCCTCTTGAGTATGAGAAAGAGGAAGGCTCAGTCTTCAGGGACTAAAGCTGCCTGGAGGAGTGGGGGGGTTGTTTTGTTTTGTTTTGTTTTAAGTGACTAAGTGTGGTATGCACTGTTCCTTGATGGAAGGACAGAAACTTCTCCATAGTTCTTGTTTTAAAAGCCATGTGCTATGGGTCAGCCCATAAATGTTATTAATTTCATGTGGAGTGGCTAAACTTCCTGCTGACTTAGGTAATGTACCCGCTGAGCTTGGATAAAAGGTTAGAGTTGGCAATTACAGAAAAATCTTTTTCCATTAAGCTTTTGTAAGCTTAACCAAGCCACTGTCAATAATTACTCTTTTTTCCCTGCTATTGTGGACTGACTCTAATCCAGACTTGGTTTATTTAATTTTTTTATTGCTTGAATGTGCACACTGAAGATACATGGAGAATATCAAGCTACATTGAGTAGACACTGAGCAAATGCATTTGCTGGATGTACCTGGTATGTTAAGCAGTGAATAGATTTACAGTATGTTTGTAAGTGGTCATAACTGGGCTGTAAAAGTGCATGCTCTTGCGCTTTTAATTCTCTGTTTGTCTCTTAAGTTGAACAAGACATCTTGCAGAGTGGCATTGGGCTGGAGGAGGGGGTACCAGGAGAGCTAGAAATAGCAGCTGTTTGTTTATGCCAGAATTTTTATTCTCTCTCTTCCTTCTCCCTTTCCTAGGGATAGTCTTATGTATTCCACCCACTCTCATTCCCTTCTGGTGAATGTGTGTGGATGTGCTCCAGGACCATATGTGCTCAGAGATAGGTACTTCAAAGGAAATTCTAGACTGCCTAGAGAAGCTGTTTGAGTTTAGATGAGGCCTGAATTTGCCGACTGCTACAGCATTTCTTTTGAAGAACCACATGGCAGTGCTGCTGTTTCTTTCCTTCAGCACCTTTACACACTGATGAACACCCTTAGCCCCCAAAGCAAGTGAGATGCTGATAGGTGTACTCTGTATGAACTTGAGCAAGCTGCATTTCACTTCAAGGCATCAGCTCAGCTGGGCTTTTTGGTGGCTCGCTGGCATGCTTTAGATTTCATTATGTATTTGGCCAGCAGTGAAGATAATATGAGGTTGTTTCTTTTTTTCCCCTCCATGCACAATGATTTCTTCAAAGAAGATTTTACCAGGTGGTTTCCTGGAAAGGTGGGAACTTGCTCCAGCTGATTCAGGGACACTCTCTTACCAAGTCATTATTTCTAGATACTGAGGATTCTGGCTGCAGACCAAAAGAACTCTGTCTATGTGTGCTCTGCTGTGGCTATTCTTGGTTAGATGCCTACCTTCTGTTTGACAAACCTCTGTGGATTCTTGATGGCTTCCATATGAAATTTGTGGTATTCAACTGACTATGCTAAACATACTCTTCATTGGGGAATGTGGGGTATCTGGTGCAGATTTTGGCATCCTTTTCCTTCCAAAAAACAGAATTCCACAATAGCTGCTCCATTCCAGGAGCAGCAGCTTTTGAACCTGCACTGTATGCAAGTTACGTGTTTGCCAGGGGTTGTCCATTGCGTTTTCCAAAATGAAACACTGACCTTTCATACGAAGGCATTTATTTTAAAAAGTCCATTTTTATGGGTATTTGGTCCACTACTCTTGAAGAATGAATGACTGTACCTGGCAGATGCTTCAGTGGACTTTTATATAGCATCTTTCACTCTTTATGTGCTCTAATCCGTGGTGCTTATCTTCATTTATTTGTTTCTGTAGACGCAAGTTTTGTATCCCAGACAGGCTGATCCTGTTTCTAGCTAGCTGGAGGTAAGGGAAGGAAAATAGTTTGATTTTTCACAAGTGTTGCCATGCAGTCATGCATTTCCTTCTCCAGAATTCACTCTTTGGTCAGCCATGAAATGCAGCATGTGAGGGTGTGTATGGAAACTGTCAGCTAAAAAACCACCTTCTGAATGTAGGGAATTGGATGTGTTAGGGATGAGCAGTCTTGCTTGCTCACATCCTAAGCCAGCAGCATGAAATTGCTTTTAGATACTTGAAAACAGCAAAAGAAAATTGCTTCTGCCCCTCACCCTGCCTTTGGAAGAGCATGTTCTTGTTAGCTGGGCTGCTTGTAAAGGTGTGACTCTCTTTGTTATCCCTAAGATGGTCTGTTGGTGTGCCAGGACGGCTTCTCGCCTCCCTGACCACGCATTTGTTTCCCTATTATTTGCAGCTGGTGTAGTGTTTGCGTTCACAGGATCATTTGTTTACAAATGATATCGTTTCTCCTGAGACTACATCCTCTGATGATGATCAATGGCTCAGTTACTTTTAATAAAGCTGAGGCAGTCAGACACAGGAATCCTTTTGAAGTTGTTGAGGCCTCATCTGAGTCATATAATACCTTAAATGAAAACAGAGCAAATAGGAAATGTAGAAACGAATGACAGGTGTTGGCAGGAGGGATGTTTAGGAAGTTTATAGCTTTCACATCTTTCTTTTCTGCTCAGGGCAGATGATTGTTCTGCCTTGAGGCACAGACAAGCCACAAATGAGAAGATGGTGGAGAAAAATGGGTAGCAGTGGCATGATGGGAGGTGTGTCTTGGATCTAACTGAACAGATCTTCCTTTTTCAGCATGGGCAAAGCTCCTTGTTCTGGTAGACCAGGTTCAGCATTTAGTGCTGATGCCCTTGGCCCCAGGAAGATGGTCACAGGACAGGGCTGGCTGGAGGCCAGGGCTCAGCAACTGTTTCCCACCTGAAAGGGAAGATCTCCTAGGATATCCAGTAATGATTAGTTCTGAGATGCTCTGGCAGGCACTGAGTGGTTTTGGGACGTGTTTGGAAGCTGATTCAGTGGTCTATAATAGATACTCTCATATGTTCCAATTGCCCCCGGCCTTCCTACCTGTGAGTGTCCATAGGACTATTTAAGCCATTTGCCAATTCAGGCTGTACGCAGGCTTTAGTCAAACTAGTAAAGCAGTGCTGCTTTTCTGCAGGTTTGGCAAAAGGGCATCTTTGAATATTACATTTAACCTTTTCTTTCATAGGAATGGATACATAGGGTGAATGCTGAGTGAGGACATCTCTACTGTTCATTTTCCAATATTATGGAACTTGAAGACATTTATGGCCTTCAAAACTCTTCTAGATAAAATAGCTCCTCAGAGGTGCAAATGAGTTTGGGTTTCAGGAACAAACTGAAGTATAAGGTGTATTGTGCTGATAGTTTTTGTAACCCTGGACATTTGCTACTGCGCTGAAGAAGATATAGACTCTTCTTTCCTCTCTCACCTTCCTATCCCATCAGCCTCCAAGCTTTTTGAACCAGCAAATATCGTCACCTCTTAATCTCTCTCACTTCTCTGCTGTGCTGCTGCATGGATGAACAGCTGACAGGTGATGCTCTCTGGGCATGGCTATGGCAGACTGCTTGTTGTTTTTGCTATCATTTCCCGTGGCACCCCCTATCTGACCACAGTCTGAGAGCCTCTGCCCTGGTCCTGCAGGACTTGCTCGCTCTTACATAACTACTGAAGGGCACTGCTGATTTTCCACCTTCCAGAAGAGGTCTAACTGTGTGTGGGTAACCTAGTTTAGGTATTGGGTCATACTAACCACCACTGATGGTAACCTTTGGGGAGAGATTGGTGTGGTCCTTATTTCCTGAGATCACAGAATCAGAAAATGGATGAGATTTGGAGGGGACCTCTGGAGGTCATCTGGTCCAACATTCCTGCTCAAGTAGCTCCTCCTAAAGCCAGCTATTCAGGACTCTGTGTAGACAGGTTTTGAATGTCTCCAAGAATGGAGACTCTACAATATTTCTGGGCAACCCAGGCCGGTGTTCAGTCATCATCACAGTGAAAAATTGTCTCCTGATGTTCAGAAGGAAGCTCCTGTGTTTCAGTTTGTGCCCATTGCCTCTGGTCCTCTCACTGGGCAGTACTGTAAAGCAGCAAGCTCCATACTCTTTGCACTCTCCCTTCAGCTGTTCATATATCTTATACTGATCTTGTCAGTACAAGATCCTCCACGAGCTTTCTCTCCTCCACACTGAACAGTCACTGCTCTGTCAGGTTTTCTTCACAGGAGAGGTGCTCCAGCTCCTCAATTGAATTTGTGGCTCTTCGGTGAAGTCTCTCCAGTGTGTTGGTGTCTCTCCTGTACGCAGCCCAGAACTGGACACAGTACTCCAGGTGTGGCCTCACCTCCACAACCTACTGGTAGCACTCTGTCTAATGCAGCCCAAGACACCATAAGCCTACTTTGCACCAAGGGCATGTCTCTCACTCATGCTGAACCTGGTATACCACCAGCACCCCCAGCTCCTTTTCTGCCAGACTGCTTTCCAGCTGGATGTCCCTCAGCATATACTGATGTCTGGGGTTGTTCCCCACGGGTGCAGGACTTTACACTTCCCATTGTTCATGAGGTTCCTGTTGGTCCATTTCTCCAGTCAGTCAAGGTCCCTCTGTATGGCAGCATGACTCTAGTGTATGGGCCACTCCTCTTGGTTGTGCATCATCTGCAAGCTTGCTGTGGGTGCACTGCCCCATCATCCAGATGACTGATGATGATGTTGAACAGGACTGGACCCAGTACTGGCCTCTGGAGTACACCACTAGTCACTGGCTTGAACTTTGCTCTGATGATGGGTATGAATTTTCTAGTGTCAGGGTCTGAGCAGCAGGGAGGTGGGATTAAAAAGTCCCTTGATTGGCTCCTGCTGGGAGCTGAAGGAAGCTTGTGTGAGCAAGATGGCAGAGACACAGGGAGACGTGGCAGTGTTTGCAAGAGATTTTGCCTGACAGGCGGGGAGATGAGCTTTCAGAAGATGTGTGTTTGTCTGGTAGGTTAATGCCAATTTGTACAATTTTATCACTAGTCTTGAAAACAGTCTATCGCCAGCTTAAATCCCCAGCTTCTGGAGTCAAATGAGTGAAGGAATGTAAGCACTTTCTTAACAGAATATTAATCTCCCCGTTCCTGGTATTAACTTAAGAAGGAAGAGCAATTTAAATCTAAATGCTTAAAAATGAAAGGTAAATAAAACCACACCTTATTTGCCACCAGTGGATGTGAGACCATCAGTGTGGCCAGGGCCCAGGTGGCTTTGCAGCCTGCATACCCAGGTGTCTGGGCGGCTCAGGTACTGCATGCCCCCCACGATGAAGGCTTGCTGCTGGCAGCGAATGTGCGTTATGTTGAAACATGTGTCGTGCTGGTTGGGCTACCTCCAAGAGACCTCAGTATGCTTGTAGTCATCCCTTGTCTGCAAAAGTAGCTTTCAGGCCAAGTGCTGTTCCCCTTTCTTTATGGGGAGGGGTGGAGTTCAGTGGTTTCCATCCTGCCCCTGGTTCCTTGTGCCTCTTTCTCTTTCTCTGCAGCTGGTGGGTGCTGCTTCCTCCCCAGCTGATTCAGCTTCTGGCAGGGCTGTGCTTTGTGCCAGACCTGTGAGATGTTTTGATTTGGGGGTGATTTGTTTGGGTTTTTTTAAAGAACACAGTGCTCTTTTGGAGGTTTTATTTTTAAACTCTATGTGTGAACGTGTACCCAGCTTGCCTGTGGTTAGGTAAGCAGCTGAATTAGCACAAGGGAAAGGTGTGGTAGCTCTCCTGTGCTGGCAAGGAGTCATAGGGGTGGCGGCAGTGGGGAGGAGGCAGCTCCCCAAACCAGCTTTGCTGCTGTCAGAGGATTGGCAAGGTGCAGAGGCATCCTTCCCCAGGTGCTTTTGCACTTTCCACCCCTCCCCAAAGCTGCTGCCCACTTGCTAAAAGCTGGTAAAACAGAGTCCAAGGAACTCCCTGGGAGCTGGTGAGACTTTTACTTCAACTCCTTGGTGACAGGACTGAGGCATAGCCCCATCTGCCATAAGTACCAGACAGAGCCCAACCACGCTGGAGGGGAGCTGAGGACGTTTTCCCACGGAGTGACAGCAGTGCTGAGCCAGGTGTCCCTTGTCCACCTTGTTCCCACTGCTATAGCTAAATCACTCTAATCTTGTTCTAGTCCAAAACAAAGTGATCGAGATTGGGCTGTATCTACAAATACAACGAGTCTTCTCATGCAGGATGAGTCACAAGATCAGTGGAAGTGGTTGTGCCGTAGTGGAGCTGGAGAGGAGCCAAGGCTGAAGGTCCTTGTACTCTGAATGAGATCTTCAGTGCCTGTGCCTGGGTTCCTCTCCAGTAACCTCATTTTTTCCTGCACTGGAGCTGGGTTTATCACAGCCCTGGAAAAGACACGGGCATTAGCTGCATTGTAATTGCCTTGCTAAGGAGCTTCTACTTAGGTATTAGTTTTTCCTGGCTCACCTCTGTGAGGAATCCTGTCTAGCAGCCAAAGGGAGCCTAGCCTTTATAAAAACCACCCATAACATCCTCTCTGAGCATCTGTTAGCTGTGTCCCAGTTGGCTTGAAGGATCTGTGTACTCGACGCTTGTGAGCAAAAGCTATGTGAACCTGCCAGAATTATGCCCTCAGCTGCAAAAAGAAAAGGCACATGGAATCCAATTACTGGCTCTAAGCAGTATAAAATAATGTTAAATAACTCCTGATTTTTAGATTTAATTAAAATGAAAGGCTGAATTGGCACAGCCACTTCTGAGTTCTCAGCGAGGGGTAAGAGTTTGCAGCAAAGTCTAGGGGAGAAACTTTGAAATTGTTCTAGTTATGCTGGAAGACAGAGATCCAAAAATATTTGGCCTTGCTCGCTGTGCTGAACATGTTCCTGTTCATGCTTTTTGTTGCTTGTTCCCAAGTGACAATGACACATTCACTTAAATCATGGGGGAAAAAATAAGATTTTAAAGCAGTTGATTATGAATCATACCAAGAACAACCCAACCACCCGCTACTGGGGACATAAGAAAAATGTAGTTCAGCATTTACAGTTGTGAGAAAAGAAGAAGTTTGGAGAAGTAACGCACCAAAGTAGCCTGCAAGTCACTATGTATTAATACAACTTGACAAGAGTGATTTCTGTCACCATATCAAACCATGTATTTTTTAGTAATCTTCCTTTATTTGCACCGCGATTGTCTGGTCTGACTGACAGCTAGTTTGCTTGTTCATTCATGGGGTAATCTGTTTTGTCTTCTACATCTGTTTGAAGCTGAAGAAGAAAATTGCAGGTAGGCTTTTTGTAGGGAGACAGTCTTTCCTGCTCATCTCTGTGTGTGAAAAGTTGCAAGCTGTGTTCAAGGGAGAAAAGAAAACCTATGTTCTGCTGCTGTTTCTGGAATATTGTTATAACACCTTTCAAATGAAGTTCTTGTACTGTGGTGATGGAAGTCAGTCCCAGATGGGATCTTGCCAAAAATGAATTTGAAGAATTCACACAGCTTCTTTAAAAATCTGTTTATTTGTGTTATGTGCTACTAATTTAGCTTCTTAAACCTGTTTTTTTTTTTCGCTTGAGATGGAAGAATTAACAATCATCTGAGTGTAATAACAATTTTCCTAGGTTTTTGAAGCATATTTATTCTAAATATGAGGCTATAACTGCAGTACTTATATTTTATGTTGATGGTGTTTAAATTATTGAGAGGAACTGCAAAGCTATATTCTGCTTGGACCTTCTGTTCCAGAAAAATAAAATCAATTCTAAGCACTTGGGCTTTCCTGAATTATACTTTTTTCTGAGAGGGACTGTAAAACCAATCCAACCTTGGAAATTCTGGCCTCTTTTCCAGGATGATCAACGTGATGTTGAGCAATGCTTGGGCAAGTGCATTTATGAAATGACATGATTGAAAGCTGCAAACCTATTTAATTATCTACCTGCAGATACACATGCTAAATTTCCACTGTTGGTGCATCACTTAAGTATGGTCTAAAGTACAACTTCTTCCACGAATCTGATAATATTTCATGGGGTGCTTTTTGTTTAAGCACAGTTGCCTGGAGTCACATTATAAATAATTCCAGCTTTCAATTGAATTACTATATTTCAAAAACTGTAGCAAAAGACAAAAACAATAAAAGTGCACTGCTGCTCAAAAATCACACGATGAAAATAAAGCCATATGGAAGGGGAAGGGGATGCCCCATGTGTGTTTGGCTTTATGGTTGGGGTTTTTTTTCCATGGGAAGAAAATTATCTGAGTCATTGCTCTGGAAATATTTGGGGTTGGCACAACTACTGCAAACTACAGTACCATTCACCAAAGCGAATAGTGGTGATGTGCTCAAATCCCCCTCTGATCACTTCCTTCGTCATTTTCTGATGGGCCTAAGCTACAGCTGTCACCACCCTAAATGGAGGATAGATCCATGTATACTGAAGTTAAGGGGAGAGCTTGTCTTTCCTCCTGTCCTTGTTAGAGTGGTGGGATCCCCAGCACTGGAGTCCCTACTGCACGTGGGCAATTGTGCACCGGGTTGACCGAGGTGTCACTGCAGACTGACTTACTGTGCACGAGGGCGTCCCACCCCAGGGGACTACAGGTGGCACCTTTATGCAGTAGATTCATAGCAGAGCTCCTGCCTACACCCCTATCCTCCAGTCTGAGTGGGCTGGGGACACACATGTTATTAGGTGCCAAAATGAAGGGAAGCTTAGATGTCAGTTATTTTAAACAGTGTGACTCATGCCTTATCCTTTTACCTTGTACTCCCTCTTTTCTCATGCCTTTGCTGCTCTTAGGCTACAGATCCTTAGTTCTGCTAAAACTGCTGTTGGTATCTTCAAGGCAGCTGGATTGCAGGGACTTGCCTTCACTGGACCAGACATGTCTCTTTGATAGTTGCCTGGTGCTTTTTGAAATGTCAGTTCTAAAAGGCTTCTCACAAAAAAAAAATTCTGGTAACAAGGTAACAAGGCACTGGAGCTGGATGCTGTTCATGCACAGCTCTAGAGGAATAAAAATAAGAAATTGCTCCTAGTTTGCTGTCTGCTTAAATAAACCAACAGTATACCAGTCTAGTGAGGGCTTCTGGGGGTCAGGTAGGGAGATTATCAGTAAATCTTACTCCTGTATTACATAGTTTTGTAGAAATCAGAATAGGAATATAAGCAGTAGATAACAGAAATATAATGAACCAGAGAGGAGCCAGCATGTCTTCTGTAAAGGGAATTTGCTTCTTGTGATTCTGTGCAAGTTTTGGAGGGAAGCTGCTATATGGATACAGCAGATCTAGCTGGTACTTTGTAAAAACCTCTTTGAAAATAAAAGTACAAGCTATATTTCACAGAAACATTTTCAAACCACAGTTATCAGGGAATTAAAGAAAAAGTGATTAAAAATAGGAACCAAAGAAACGGAAAACGTGATTAGCATCCTTGTTCTATAGCAGCTCTTTCTGGGATGAGTCCTTTAAAGATCTGTTCTGTTGTTGGAGCTGTTCAACATATTCATCAATGATCTGATTTTAAGTAGATGACAGAACTTGTAGAGAATACCAAAATTATTTACAGTAATCTGACCTGAAGCTGCCTGAAATTACTTTCAGAGACTCTTTCAACACAGAGCTGGAAATAAGGGGAAAAAAATTCAGTGTCAAGGAATGTAAAATAATGCATGAAGGGGGAAAGGAAATAACCCTCTTCTTGCTGAGGGGCTAAAAATCCCCAACATACTATTGGAGGTGCAGTGGATAATACTTTGTAAGTGGCAGTTCAATGTGCAGTGGTGGTCAGTAAAGTAAATTGAAAATAAGAAATACTGGGAGAGGAGTAGAGAGCAAAATCAGAATTATCCCTGTGATTTCATAGATCCATAAACTTTTGGATCTTAGGTACCCTGGAGGGTTCTGCTCATTTCACCTAAAGGTTAGGGCACCTTTTTGTAGAAGAAAAACTCTTCAGCTGAGGTTGAAAAAAGGCATGAGAGAGAAAATATGATGTAATTTAAAAGTACAGACTAGGAACAATGCAATTATCAAACAGCAGGCTTAAAGTCCAGTTCCCTCTTCTGCCCCTTCTCCTGTTCGAGGGAAAGCTAAATCATGGAATTGCTGCAGGAAGCTTTTAGATGACTTAGGCACATACATAGAAAATAAGACCTTTGGTAACTTTAAAGCCTTGATGCAACTTTCAATTTAGAAAGTCCTGAAACTCATTTTTATTAGGAATCTGGGAAGATATTTGGCATGAAAAATGAATGGTCTTCAGTGGCCGCTGCTGGCTACTGTTAGAATGTCGTTCATTTTCCCTGACTGTCTTTAGCAAGACACCTAATTTCTAGCTCTGTACATTTATTTACAGCAAACAATCATCAGGGGATGGGAAGAGGGGAGGCTGAGGTGATTCATGTGAGCCTGAGATAAGCACCTAAGCTAGAGAAGCTGAATTGCCCCTGGGAGGGCTCAGTCTCCTTGAAAACAGAAATAACCTCATGACTAGTTTGGGCTGCTCTGCAGAAAGTGAGATGAAGTCTGTTCTCAGGGAAGTATGTTGGACTAGAGGATGTTTCCACTGTCTTATCAGGAGAGCTCTCAGGTTTCTAAACTTAAAAAGCTGTTCATCAAAGTAAATGGTACCGGGAGCCTTAACTCAAAATGGCTTAGCACAATCACAGTGGGTATGTTGGGCTGTTTTTCAAAAGTGTCTTGAGCTCATTCAGAAATGGGTGGCAAGGGGTGGCTCTGGATGATCGTGGGTGTGAAGATGGGCTCCAGTTGAAATGTTCAGGTTCAGTAGTGTCATCCTCTTTTGCTTCCAGCCTTCTAAGGGAAATGGTGTTGTCTGATGAGGGGCTTAAGGGCTTAAAGAAATGGAAACAAATCCTGATGGAATAAGGAACAAACATATTTACAGATTAACATTTAAATATCTTCAATGAATGTAGTTACATTTCTTGAATTACACCCTACATTGAGTTCACTTCAGTACATTCCAGTGGTGCCTAAGAGAATAAATGTTATTAATTTCATAAAAAGTTGCTATCTTTAAACTGCATGCAATGATAAATAGCTCTGCAGTTCTGTGCTGGAGGTTCCAGAGCTGAGCACCGACACATAGGTTTGGTGGCATGAGCCAGTGGAGGAGCCCACTGTGGAGCTCTGAGGCATTGTGTGCACATGAGGGAGCTGGAGGAGGTCAGAGAGAAATTTCCTTGTTCTTGCAGCATGTTAATTGGGTGTATACCATCCATGAGGGCGGCTTGCCTGATGTGATAACTTAAACATATGTCTGATAGTGGAGATTGCTTGCAGTGGTAATAGATAATCTGCTTTAGTAAGGGCCTAAAATGGGTATAGAACCTCCATACGACAGGCTAGTCACCAAGTAATGAAGCTCATCTATCTACCACTGCAAACATCTCTTCTGTGTTGCTTCACTGCCAGTTGTAACAGGTGGATAATTCATCTTTTCTTGGCGTTCAAAGCAAGGTAGAAAACAGGTAAACTCCCCAGCTCAGATTTGAGAAGGGTGAACGTCAATATTTATTTATTTTACCTGTGAATGCATCACTGCTTTTCTGCATAGTAGACCTACCAAGTACGTGCCTGTCTGGTTTTTAGGTTTGTATTTCTAAATTACCACCAGATGCTTTAAAAATGATACAACCATGGGGTGAGTGTGATCCCATGCTGCAGGGTGTGAAGGCATTAGTCACCGTGGGCATGCTTGCGGTGGAAGACAGGATTCCTCCACCAGCCCACGTCACAACCAATGGCCCAACACGCCCAGGATTTTGTTGTTTCTTGCCTCTATCACTACTCCCTGCAAATCCCTTACAAAAAAGAAAAATCACCATATCATGGGAAAAAACTTCCCAATCATCCTTTTTTGTATACCAGTTAATCGATAAAGAAATTAAGAGCATGCTATCACCCATAATTTTAATTGAATTGTTTAAGTAGCAGTGCTGTGGGAGAGGATTTAAGATAAGCAAAAGGAAAAGATGTGGGTTTTTTAAAAAACACACTTATTCAGCTATTGTTCACATAACAAGTCCCGTGTAACTCCATCATACAGCTATTTCAAGAGTGATTGAAAAAAGAACTACTGAAGCACCCAGGAGAAAAGGGAGTTGCAAGATTCAGTACTTTTGAATTGCTGTCACAAACAATCTCATGTTGAAATACTCTGTAGTACAAATGTCATAGATATATCCCCAGTCAGCTGGCTTTTCATTAGAAATGCAGACATTGAAATCTTCTCATGATTCAATTTATGGTGCAGTGGGGTAACCTGGAGAACAATTCAGGAAGAAAGGGAAGCCTTTTATAACAGGGGTTTTCCAACAAGTTACCAGAATTCAGATCTATAAGACTGTTCTGCACAATTTTCCAGGGTTACGTACTGTTTTCAAATATGTATTCTGCTACTTAAAAAATTCGACCCTTTTTAATGTTTTTTCTTTTTTTTTAATGAAGCTTTATATGTATTTATTTTGTTCATTTATTACAGACCCTGTAATGTGCAAACCAATATGCTGTAATTACAAGTAGGCATTTATTGCTGCTGCTGCCACTGATGAGAAATGACTGACATTCTGAATTGGGGGCTGTGGGAGGTTTAGGTGGAAGCAAGCCTGAAATGTTTCTTTCTGCAAGAAAAGGCAACCTAACCTTTTTAATAGAGAGATGCTTGACACATCATGAAAAAGCCAAACCTTGTACTTGGGGAATTATTTCTGAACACTGACAACCAATCAGCTTAGCAGCATTAAGGAAAATCTTCCTTCTCCACCTGTTTTGGACATGTGAAAAAAGGCATTTCAGATGTGCAGAGCTTCCGTGTGCAATTAGCCAGAGGATTGGCTGCTTGTGATTTTTGAATCATTCAGGAAAGTAACACCTGCTTGGCTTCTAAAATTGTACCTTCATGATAGCACCACCTAGTAATTATTATTCTGAGTCATCAGCTAATGCTCATTACCACTTCATAGTAGCAGTATAATTAAAAATTCAGTGGCATATTCCAGTAAGGATAAAGCTCAGAAGCTAAAGACATGTCTTTAGAGAAGTTAGTTGCACTATATTACTCTACCACATCTGTTGAATGGTTTCTGAATGGTCATCAATTATTCCTGTGCTACAGTCACATTTTCATTTTTCCTGGTGTGTCTTGAATATGAGTAAACATTCTGAGGGAAGGAATGTCAGAGCAGCAAATTTTGTCTGTCCAAAAAGGGGGCTTTTGGTTTGGCTCTGGAAGAGGTTGGGGTCAGATCTTGGCAGAAATGAGCACCTGCACTTGTTGCTTTGAAGGTCAGAGGGGACCTATGGAAGCAGTTGGCTTCCATAGCAGAGGAATATCCTCAGCAGAGGCTGACTGGATAAAACAGGAAAAATCAAGTAGTCTGCAGTGGTTAATTCTGAGTTGAAAAGGCACTTTGTATTCTTTCTTCAGTTCAGATGCAGGTGTGCCCATAATGTTGGTTTGCCTTGGTTTTTCTGTGAAGAAAATTGACTCTGGAGTAGCCAGTGGACTTTCCTCGAGGATTTATTTCATCTATGAGATGTGGGAGTGCTTATAAAATCTGCCAAATTCCTAAGAACAGCTTCAATCCAGTGGATTGGCATTCTCTGATCAAATCAACTCTTAGAAAAAGACTTAACGTCTATAAGCTGACACAGACAATGCTCATCACCTCTTTATCATCCTCTCTTTACCTCCTCTCAACTAAATTAAATGGATTGGCTATAGTGTATGTCTTTAAGTCTAGTTCTTAAATAGAGCGAGTATTTCCCATCTGAGCTCTTACCAATTTAATGACATTAGATTCCAGCAGTCAATGTCAGAAACAGATACATTTTAGGAAATCCAATGTTAAATGATGTAGTTACGTCTCACAATTTCAACATGGTGCTTTGATGCTGTGTGTGTTGGAGTATCATGTTTGCTCTCTGTCTCTCTCCACTTCCGTGGAGTGATTGTGCTAGCAGGTAAACAACGGTGACCCCAATGATCTTTTACATTACTGTCTTCCAAATTACATTCTGACACTGTGAACTAAAATTTGGGTCTGCTTTCTGTGCTATTTTGTTTGGTTACAGTAACAGTGCTGCTGTTCAGTTGAGTTTATTGTACCTCATGATCCACATCATCATATCTTTGAACTTGACTTGTCCTTTTGTTCAGGTCACATGGAAATTGATGGAATGATGGATTTATCCCAGCACTATCTTTCTTAGCTAGGACCTCCACATTCCTGGAAGACTTTTGCTTCAGGTTTTGTTTCTTATAAAGACTAGGAGAGCTGGTGTACCAAGGACTGAATGATAATCGTTTAGAATTATGAGCTATTTAATCTGCTTTGTTAACTTGTGTGGCATCTGTTTTTAAATAGAACTGTTTAGTTATAAGAGCTGAGTTATAAGATGCTTAGTTTGCTGAAAGACATCATGTGCCTGAAAGCCTCAGGTTTTCCAGCAGAAGGCCGGTGGGTGGAAAGCCACTGCTAAGGTTGGGGCACCTGAGCCAGATATACCCAGCAGCCCATGCTGTGCTAATGGCAGTTTTAGGGAACATTTGCTTCTCCATTTTTCTGAAAGGTGTCTGATGAGAATATAATGGTGACCTAGTCACAGTCAGGGTGGCATGATTTGCTTGCTATTGCTATTAGAACCTGCAATTCAACCACAGTCTAGTCTTACAGATATGGCTTGCTTCAACTTAATTTGAGGGTAATATCCTACAGTATTAAGGGATATTTATGAAGTGAGTTCTTTGAAACTCTATCCTCCTGCTCTTAGCATTACTTAGTCTTGTTGAATGTTTTCAGTCGTGAAACAGATCTCAGCTAGACATAAAGAAAACTGAGTAGTGGTGCTAATTCAGTTGGCTGTGTGATATTTTGCTCTTGCATATTAACTTTGCTGTTCTGCTTCCCATTTTATTTTAATCTGAACGTTCTTGCACTGCTAATGAGTGATTGTTTTATTTAATGATGTGTATGCTGGAGAGAAAAGAAACATAGTAGAATGTTATCTGAGGAAAATCGGTGCCCATCCATCCATATTTTCAAAAAAAGTTAATAATTTTCCCAACAGAAAGATGGCTCTTGCACAAAACACTTGTGGTCTGTTAACATGACACAGGATCTCCCTAACCCCCACGTCCTTCTGTGGACATGTTCAGCTCTTTTCTGTTTTTTTCTAACCTGCTTGGCAACTTGGAGCTAAGGCAAGGAAAGGAAAGAGAAAGACGCGCCCTTGCCAGAGCAGTGGGAAGAGAGATTGCAGGCTGGGAAAGAACTCTGTGGTTTGGGGAGGCAGGAGGAAGCTGGAAGGTGGCCGTGGTCTCCCCAGCCTGGAGGAAACATAGGAGCTGCTGCTTGTGCTACCTCTGCTCATTTATCTTCTCAGACAGAAAACCAGCCCAAATTTCCTAGTATGCTCCATCAAGGTTTTGCTGCAGCACTTCATTTCACTCCCTTGTTCAGTGTCTTCAGTTTCTTAACAGAACTATAGTTGGGCCCTTCCCTGAAACAGCCAGAGGATTTAAATATGTCCCTCTCTCTCACTTTGACCCCCAAATCTTCCTGCATTTCAAATAGAAAGCATTCTGTGGCAACATGCATATTTTTATCTTATAAGTAAGAGCTCTCTCAATTTGCAGTGTACTTCTTTAGTGAGAGAACTGGGACAGAGTATTTATTTCTCCTCCTTGAATGGAGAACAATCATTTTCTCTTTACACCTTCCTGCCTGAACAAGTTGCTTCTCCACTGATGATACTGCTCCTTTGAAGTAATCAGTAGTTTGCAAGGAAAAATCCTTATCAGTATCATGAGGTTGAGGTATGTATATATATATTACAAATCCTATTATAGGAGAGAAAGTTATATAAGAAAGAAATACCATCTCAGCAGTCATAGCTTCAAGAGCTATTGGGTATTATTACTGTTGTCCTTTTTTCACAGAGAAACTTCCTGCAATGAGTTGTCCAGGCTTTTGGACAGGGATCAAATGACTAACAGTTATATTTTATTTTTAGCTTGGACTGACATAGTTACCAGGAATACTTCCATACTGAAGCACTGCAAGATGTTTCTGTAAATGACTGCTGTGCCATATCCCTACCAGTGCTATAGGCAGGCAGGCAGAACTAGGACACAGGTGTACCAGGTTCCAGTTATGTTCCAAACTCCACATCTCTTTGTGGTCTTGAGATACCTTGAGTATCTTAAGCTTTTCCTTAAGTGCCTTTCTACTGGTCATCCTAAGGAGGGTGTCTCCTTCTTCTGTTGCTCCCAGTGCTTGCCAGAGACAACTGAAATAAGTAGATTTATTATTTTACTTTAAAATATAAACAATTTTTTATTTTTGCCTATTTTTTTTAAATCCATGTTGCCTCAGGTACCAGTTAAAAATGTGTCATACAAGAATGGGCACAGCTGAGGTAGAAGCATACAGAGGCATATGTGGTAATTCCTTAGGCCATGTTTGCTGCTTAAAAAGACTTAGTGTATAGCTACTCCTTCAGTCACAGCACTTGATACTTCTTAGAGCCTTTCTTTAGAAGGACTGCAATTCTTTGCTTCTCTGCCTCATAAAGCTATTTTTCTAATAAGATTGTTATCTGAAGGGTAGAAGCGAGAATTTCAGAACTAAGTGGTAGCCATCCGTCACTGTACATGGAAGAGTTACGTGGAATCTGAAAGAGAAATCCAGCCTGCTGCATCTCTGTCCCTGAGGAGGTAGAGTCCAGTGAGTCTGTGTCCTGTTATCATGATGGTACAATTTGTAAAAATTATTTTCTACTGCTTCCTTCTTGCGGGAAAGAGAGTCTTTTAGCCCAAGTTGGATCTATTTCATTATCCCTTTTACCTCCTATGAAAAAGCAGCTTGTTTCTCCCATTCTCCTCACTCTTCCATACTGGATCATTTGAGAGTCCAGCAGCTTCTCACCTTGGCCCTGGTGGTCTCGGAATTAAAAACTCAGCTGTTCTGGGTGCCCTGATGCTTTCCAGACTATACTTTGTTCTTGGGCAACAGGAGTCCTGCAAGAAGTGGCTCTGAAGCCACAGAGATGTTGAGCTCGTCCTTTGGGACCAGTGGTACAGGAATTGGTTAGCAGAGGATTCTGCTTTTGGAAGACACACGGAAAGAATCAGAGAAGTGGAGTTTTGCTCCTGAGATGGGGGAAATGTTGATCAAAGCTGAGAGGCTGTAAGAGATGCTGAAGAGAAAAATCATATTTTTGCTGAATACAGACAAGACTTCTGGAGTCTAGATTAGCCAAACAGCCTGAGACTTGAGGTGTTTTGAGCATGCCCTCTCTAAGATACCTCAAAGCGACCTGATCATCAGAAAAAGATGCACATGCTGTCTCTGAAGACGCTGCCCCCTGTTCTCAAGACCAAAAGATTATTTAATCTCTCTGAAAAATGCCCAGTGCCCACTTTGCATTTCAACTTGTGCATGTACCAGGTAAAAAAGGAGCCAGCACTACCAGTAGTTGGAAACTGGCCCCTGGCCCTGTGTGCCAGTGTTGATGAAACCAATGCTCATCACCTTTGGGGCAGCACCTGCCTGTGTTTGCAGTAGTTCCTGTCCCACTACCCAGGGATACACCCTCTGAGATCACCAGGGGGAAAGGCACAGTTGACTGAACTGCGTTGCTGAGCAGCACAGTTGATTTGAATTCATTATTTTTGCTTTTATATAATGCTACCAGAATCTTTCTCTGGATCCTTTACTGTTTTATGTGGATGCTTTGAAGATAAAAAAATGTATCATTGTAACTCTGTGCTAGTGAGGACTGCTATTCTTACTTTGGAGACATAGAAGTGGAAGGTTGAATGATGTGGTCCAGCCCTGGTTTCTCTGGGATCTTGTGTGTCACAGCCCCAAATCATCACCATGCCAAGAGGGGCCATTTGATTCGTGGAGGGAAAAATAAAGTGTGAAAGTGGCTGAGGGAGTTAACTGGGGGACAAGAAGAGGGGGATAAGGCCATGTTTGTGTCACGGTGATGCTGTGCCACCAACTGCCTCAGCTCCCTGCTGTGACTTGTCCGGGAGAGGTGCCAGTGGGTGCCCAGCCCAGTGCTGACAGACAACAACGTATCTTTCATGCTCTCCTGATCTATCCTCATGTGAAGCATTATCCTCTGTACCGCTGGCACTGGGCAGCTGCTCCCTGGCACAGCCAAGGTAGTGGTTTGCTTCCAGGGTTGTTGTAATGGCCAAAATCTGGCTTCCCCAGGGCATGCAGCTTGGGAAGGGTGTCGTGTCCATCCCCTCCTTTTTTCACTCCATAGGAACAATGTGAGCTGTAGTTTTAATTTTAGACTATCTTAGAACTTTTAATTTTAAACTGTCTTAGAACTTGCCTCATTTTTTACAGACTGACTGGTCCTGGGTTGTGAAAGTTTGGTTGGTGTCATATGATTCTGGCACCTTAAAAAAGGGCCTTTTTGCATGATTTATCTGAAGAGCTTCTTGGAGACTGTTAAAAACGTCTGAATTTTTGAAAAGTGACAGTCTTTTAGGCTGGGAATGTGGCTCATCTTTTGCAGGAGAAAGATTGATGGTCTTCAGGGTTTGGCTCTGTAATGAGCATTGGTTCTTCTGAAGGAAATACAGAAGCAGACCACTTTTTCCTTTGTTGCAGAAGAAAGGTCCCCGGATCTCTTTCTGAACTTGACCATATAAATCTCATCCTGTGATACAGTAAAGGCCCTGGGCTTCCTGAGTGTCAGCTTGAGTTTTAATTTGTTTTCCAAAAGAGCAAAAACTCTGGAATGTGTGTACTTTGTAGTACTTTCTTCAAGATCACCTGCTGACTACATTTACACCAGCTTCTGGAAAAACCTGATTTGATCTTACTTCTCGTATGTTCAGGCCACCTTATTACTGCAGGGAGCCACCTGAGAAATGTGTTAATGGCCATATGCCAACATGCTCAGCTCTATAAAAACCACTGAGATGAACCTGCTCCAACTGCTGGAAGCCAGAAACAACTACCCTCTTGTCTACACCAGGAAAACTACAACTTGTTAATTTGCCATCGGCCAGCAGCTGCTCTTGGGCTGGCAATGGTGGAACTGGTAAACGGAGCTTAGGCATATTTAATACTGTAATAAAACATAATTTTGAACTACAGAGCAGACTGGTAATGCTGCCTATTATCAAGGTTGTTTGACACTTCACATTATAAGACTCTATTTTCAGCCGCTTACAAGTCTGCCAGATTTTAACAGCTTGCACGGAGATTTCTTTAACTCAGTGTCTGCCTCTTGCTGAACATTCTGTTATTATTGTTTAAAAAGAAAAAACAGCATTTAGCCCGAGCAACTCAGCTGTTTCCAAGAAAGAGGACTGAGAAAATACCTTGTTAGTCCTGTTAAATTTAGGTGACCTTTTCTTTTAACAGCTCAGAGGCAGGATTTGGCAACAGAGGGGAGTCGCTGTCAGAGATACTTGTGCTTTTTCTGTGAATATTGACCAAAACAGGTTGACATGCAAGTTCTCAAAACATTTCAGTTAACACCAGCTAGCAGGTCTTTAATTCATAGCAGCGAATTTGCCCGTAGAGGTGATGCCTGCAAGCTGTGCAAGTCTGGTCTTCACTGAGAGGAAACTGATTCCTACCCGGTCCCAGGAGCCTGGGTCTGTGCACAGACACTTGGGACATGTGGTGCCCATCTTCCCTATGGCTCTTGATTGAGCCTGGGCCATACAGAGGAGGGGGATGAAAGATTTAAGTGGGGCAGAATGTGATAGTGTCTGCAAGACAATTTTTGAGTGCATTTGGGAGCTTTAAGGTGTGTGTAATACAGGTAGAGGTCCCTATAGGTAATAGATGTGCAGGGACCTATACAGGGTTCACAGTAACAGTTAGCTTAATACGTTCCTGGAAACTGTCATCTGTTAAGCTACAAAATGCAAGCCGGAAATCAAATTTATTATTAGTGCTTGTCAATAGCTTTTCTTTTTTTTCTGGATATAATGGCAGAAATCGGATTATTTATCATAGAACACTACAGGCAATCAACACTGAAATTAATTTTGCTCTTGTTCACTGTAGGTTTTTCACCAGTGACATGTGGCTCTTTAGTTATTCTTTGGTATTGTATAAAGACACTGTTGAAGCTGGGTGCTACTCATGCCTGCATGTTACTGCAGGTGCTGGTGAAATTTCAGCTCCCTACAGCACTTACTGCCAGTGTCTGAAGGGGAAAAAGAAGGGAAAGCAAGGAAATCTGTCTGCTTTTAGCTGTGCTGCCAGTCCACTGCTTCCTGTAGCTATGGCCTAGCCATCAAAATTGCCTTATTCCTCCAGTTTTCTGTTGTCCTACTTACATCAGAATTGTGGGAGCATCTCATGGCTTGTTTTGCAGAGCTCCTAATATTGGCAGGCTCAGCATCTCTGGGTTGGAACATAAGCATTAATCTTTATCTACTACATATCTACACCTGCAAATGGTAGGACAGCCAAAAGCCTACACCAAAGGGCTCAGAGAATCACGAAATCAATTATACTACTTATTTTCAGGCAAACTGGATTATGGTGGGGTTCAGCTATCCAAAGATATGAACTTTCAGTTGGTGATGAGGCATGACTGCAGGAAGACTGCACTTAAATTTAAAAATAAAATTTAATTAAAACTCATGCCTTCATTATGCACTTCTCGGTGCATAATGATATCAGGCTAAGACACTTTAAACCTAAGGCAATTTTGTTTGTTGGTTTTTTTTTCTGATTGCCTGTTTTATAAAACCTCTTTTAGGCTGAAGGTGGATGAGAATCCTTTAATGACCCATCAATAAAACCACTTAGCAGAGCCGAATAGCAACTGTGAGAGGTGACCTTCCTTTTCTCACAAGTACTCTATTAGTTCTCATTATCTTGCCCCTAGGTCACTTTTTGTGGCCTTTCAAGGCTGTTTCTTTTTTTTGCTCTGAAATAAACAGCGTTTCTTTCCATCTGGAGATGAGCCCATGACATTTGTTAGGAGAGTATGTCACTCACAGGAGATGCCTACAGAAGAATACCTTGTTTGCCATGGCAGAAGTGCTCTCACTGAAGAGGAAGCTGAGGGAGGGGAGGAAGGGCAGTGGGAAGTGATGCCCTAAGTGTGTCTGATTCAAATCACATGGGGCAGTAAAATCCTCATCTGTTGCCGAATTCTGCTCCATATTTGAAGCTGATGGTGCCACCTGCCCCACCTCTTCTGGACGTGTTTTGATGTACAGCTGAAATAATCAGCCTCTCATCTGGCTACCTCTGTGAAGCCCTGCCATTGCTTTGGTTTTTCTCTAAAGTCTGTGAAGTCAAGAAATGACTGTTGGAGTTCTCTTTTCTGTCCAGCAAAGGTACTGTTCTGGTTTCCAGGTTTGTATCCATACAGGTGCTGCTCAGTTCTTCCCAACTCTCTGATATCTGGGATTAGAAGCAATTAAATCCTTTCTCCTATGGTGTATTGGCTAAGCTTGTGACATTCAGTGGGTTTACAGCTGCCAATCAAGAGGCTTTTTTAAAAGCCCTTGCATTAATATTGTTTTTATTCCTGTGACTTGTTCTGTGTAACTTGGATCTTTGCAACAATGCTGGTAGATGGTAGTGATGAATAAATAATCAAATCTGTTAGTAAAATGCTGCATTTTGCTCTGATTTAATTGCAGATATTTGAAGTGGATATGAAATCGGGCAGAATTGATGTGGAAGGGGAGGGAGAAAGAGACAGCTTTTTATGGAGGTATCTGTTTCTTTAAAGTATACTGAAATATTATACTGCACTATTGTGATCAGGACAGTTTAAGACTGTCTATATTTCACCTTTTAATAGTAACCTTTTCTTATCCAGTTTTGCTTTAGACATGAAAATGCAATTTCTAAGGCTTTATCAGGTAAAACAAGAAACTTTGCGTGGAAAGAACTAGAAATGAAGTTTCTGCAGACATGTTTTCTTTTCCTAAATGCTGACAAATAACTCCTGCCAAATGCTACATAAAGGAGAAAAAGAAACATATGGCAGTTCAACAGGAGTGAAAAGATGAGCTAATCCAGCATCCAACAAGTCTTTGGATGAGACTATAATAAAACCAACCAGCCTTTATCATGCTTGATAGCACCACTATAATTAGGAGTCTGTCACCAGCTTCATAATGAACTCTTAGCCCTATTTTCTGGGGTTTATAGTCTGGTAGTAAGAGTCACTTTGGGTTGCAACTTGGCATAGTAGACCTCTCTGTGCAGAAGGCTCAAATCTAGCTTGCAGGTTTTAAATAAACTGACTGTTAATAGTTGGGGGGTGGTGCTAGTGATGAGCGAGTTGTGCTTATAATCTGTCCTGAGTGTTTAAGGAGTCAGCAGCTAGGGTGATTTATTTGCCTTTAGCATGAAAAATACAAATATGCAGTTCAGTATCCTGTTGTGCTCTTACACTGCCTTGTAGGAATCAAGAATGTAAGGAATCAAGATTTTTATTTACTTTTTTTCCCTCTCTTGGTTTTATGATCCCTACATCTGCCCTAGCAGAAGCTGCTGCTGCAGGGGACTGGCATGTGCTGTACTCTGCCTTAAAAATGTTCTTGCAAGGAAACTGATTCCGTGCAAGTCAAATTTTCAATCTTAAGGAGAAGTCTGACAGACAAGGCAAAAATCCAGCCTTCTTCTTTCTGTCTTCTTCCCCTCCATCCTTGAGGCTTAGTCAGCTGCTGGCAGAGGGACTGGCTATGCAGAAGATGCCTCAGTTGTGTACAGAGACATACAGTTAATTCTGACTAAAGAGATCTAAGCTTCAGGAAGTGTCGAATTTTTTCTGAATCCAGAATGATTGCATGTCTAATCCCAGGTGCTAGAAGCTGAAAGGAGCCCCATTTAAATCTTACATATTGTCCTCTCTTCCTTGCAGTGCAGGAGTTTCTCAGCACCTCAGGATGTGTATTGTAGCTATTTGAGAATGTTCACAGGAGACAGGGCAGAGCTCTCACAATAGCATCTCCTCTGCAGAACATGGCTCTAGTAATGAAAGGTCAAATATTTGTATGCTAAGGCTGTGGGTTCAGATTACAGCTAGATGCCTAATGAGATTTTCAGAAACACTGAGGCTCCCCTGCAGCCTTGTGTGCCAGATTCTTTAAGAGTCTGGCTTAAAAGGAATAACTAGGCAACCTCAATAACTTGAGCAAAACCTGAGTAGGTCAGTCCTGTACCAGTATGATTCAACCTTCTGACCTGTCTGTAAAAGCAAAGGTGAACTGAGGTGTATCCAGTTCACATTTAATATACAGTAAATGTTAACTTTCCCTCCCAAGCACTTCAGGAGAGTCTTTGATGTTCATTTGATGAAGGTGAATAGGGTGGGAGAGGATTGATATTCATGAGGTGCTGCAGTAGTCCTAAGTCTAGCAGGGCAGGCAGCTGAGTGGTGCCTCTGAATCATTGTAGAAATAAAAAAAAATCAAAAAGATTTAAAACCCACACATATGAGTTCTGGAGACCAAGAGTGGGGTATGTCTCATAACCCTTCTAACTCCCTGCTGTACTGCTTCTGCTTGTCAGAAAGAGACAGTCTGTGCTGCTTTTCTGACAAAGAGACCTCCCCAAACTCTACATTTATGAATTAGTAATTCATAAATTAGCAGCTGTAGGTTGGCAGTCTCTTCAGAGGGCTATGCCAGGTTTTGCTTTCTCAAATGAGAGGCTGACCCATAAAGGCTATGCCTGTAAACTCAAGAGCTGAGAAATCTTGTCCCTTGAAGAGACATCATGCTGTTGGAGGCCATCATGCCTTGTCTCTAGGCAAACCCCATGGGAGACAGGAAATGCTGCCTCTTGCAGATCCCTTGGCCCCAAGCCCTAGATCCTGTTGTACCCTGTTCAAACCCTGCTGACACCCCTGCTGCTGACTTCTGACCTAGCTGGCCAGGGAGGACAATAGGAAGGAGAGTGGTAACATATGTGTCTCTACACACACACATTCTTGGCTTCCTCACCTAAAGCTGCTGGCAGGCATGTGGTAGGAAGCAGCTGCTCACACTACTAGTTGCATTACACTCTTCATTGGGCCCTGTGCTTTCCAGCAGGAGCTAGAGAGCACAGATATGAACCAAACTGTGACAGCCTTCTGCAGAAAGAAGGAGAGATGGTGTAAAGAACATGGGAGACAAGGCAGGCAGGGACTCTGCTTGGCTCTTGGTGTGCAGATGTCCAAGTTCCTGGCTTGTGGCATGAGGGGGTAAGGGAGGACCTTTACCACTGCGGTCCCTACTACTGGCTGCTTGGGGTAGACATTAGGGGAAAACATGGAGTATATTCTAGCATTCCTGTAACAGAGACATGTATAACCTCCAAGGGGAACACTGTGAATGAGTGAGGTTCATTCATTCTTCAAAAGCCACGAGCCATGTAGTACATAGGAACTGCTCATGCTAACGACTTTGATATGGGCACTGAAGACTGGCATCTGAAAGATTAGTGCATCAGCATGGGGGACCTTTGTGGGTGTGGTTTTGATCAGTAGGAAAAAACAAGCTGAGATATTCAATCAGGAATATAAAGCTGATCACAGAAGGAACACACAGTACAACAGTTTCGTTGAAATGAAGGCTTTTTAAAAATTCCATTAATAAGAATGTTTTTCATGTCTTTGCTTCATCTTAATTTAGAGAGAAATGTGGAAGCACTTTCCACTTCTTGTTTCACAGCAGAAGCTTTCATAACCCTTCAACTGGCATTTTCAAGGTACAGTATAAATTACAAAAGTAAAAGTTGCAGTTGATGTGGAAAACACAATCTTTGTGTCTACAAAGTCTTCTGTTTTAAAATGCTCATTTATACACTTCTCCAGAAGGTGTGGCAGCTCATCTTACTAGCAGGGCTTTTTTTTTTTAATTTGCATTGTTTAACATCTTTCTGAAAAAAAAGCCCTAAAATAGAGGAATCTTGCTCCCTTCCCTTCCCCTAACATAACAGTTTCATCACAATTCCTATCCTTCCCACGCATATGTAATTCACAAAAATATATAGATAAGCATATTTAATATTACCTTTCTTGGAACTTAAGAATTAATTACTTGATGCTTAGCAATAGCTTCCTCTTCTACTGCCGAGTAAGGCATTGGCTAATTTCAGAAAAGCCTATGAAGAAAAGAGATGAACTCTCCAACAGCAAGGATAGACTCTGGATGTTTATTTTCACTAAAACATACCAGCTGTTCCTCTTTTCAAATAAGATAATTAGGTATTTGACTTTTTTTTAACATTTGCTACCAAATACTACTTATAAAAAACAGTCTTTGCTCTTTCTTTTCATGTGACCCATGGAACAAATGCTTTGAGGAAGCTATTTTTTTCTGTTGCATTAATAGTCAAACTGTCATACTTCAATTATCAAGCTATGGTTTCATTTTTTAACATACTTACGAAGCTACTAATTTTTTTAAAATTACCTAAAATGCACTTTTGCATACCAGTTGTACAGTGGAGACTGAACCTTTCCTTTGTTTTTCTTAAGCTTCTGAGTTCCATTTTGAAAGTTCTTGGGGTTTTGGCAGTTTCTGAGTTTGATTAAACTTTAGATTGAAATAAAGAACAGACAAGAAGGAGGAAAGCAGCAATTTTCCTGCCTCTGAGGAAGCTGGGTGGCACACTGTCGACTCTCCTGGGAGGCAGGTGTTTGGGGAGGTAATGCTGTGCCATCATTTCTGGCCCATGTCTGAGGGCTAAATGCAGCTTATGCACTGTGAATTTTGCCTTGCCAGTAGATGCCTAAACGTTTTATTACTTCCTCTTACTCCAAGTGCTCAGAGGGGAAAGATATTACTTCTTCTGTTGCTATAATCTCCTAACAGTTAAGGAGCTTTAAATTCCCCATTCCTCTAGTACTTCCCCTGAGGCTTCAGAAGAGAAAGCCTCTGCTGCTCTGGTCCCCTCTTCAGTCTTTTCCAGTCCTCCTGCCTCTCCAGCTGCCACCTCTTCCATTTCTCAGCTGTTCTTTATGGGTCTCCCAAAGAAGAGCAGTCTATATTTGGTGCGATTCTTGCCTGTTCTGTTAGTGGCATTGGTAAGCTTATCATGGAGCAGTTAAATTGCCTGCGCTTAGTAATTTCATTCTGCTGATTCTTGCTTGTAAGGAGCAGGAGACTGTTGCTATCTGTCTTCAAGCTCAGGAAGTGGCCGCTGAGATACATTAGTCTGCAATTTATTTGAAAATACTGGTTTTGGCAAAACCAGAAATACCACCGTTATTTTTAGCAGAACCCTTCTTTTTCCAAAGTTGATGATTTTGGCTTTCCATTTGCCCTGGATAAGATTATTTTTCAAACCCATTATACATTTATAGTTATAGTCATCCATTTAGAAACTGAAACCACAGAGTTTCAGAGGAAAGCAGAGGAGCCCTGCACATACTCATCATGCTTTGTGGACCGCCCGTTGAAATGGTGTGTGAGAAACGAGCCTAGGCACTGCAGTGCTCTCTCCACAAAACTCTCTCAGTCTAAATCCTTCACAGAACTTACTGCTTTCTGCTCACCAAGTGTAAAGGCTGGGAAGCATTTCTGGGTAAACAGAATTATTTTTCAGGAAGAGTTTTGCTTGCAAGAAAGGGAGAAGGTTTTTACTTCTGCAGGAAAAGAGAGGAAGCAATGAGGCCTCAGAACTGAGCAAAAGCGGATACATAAAAGCACTGTAGTTGTGGATTAAATCAATACAGCATGTGTGTTTTGGATTGGTGCACACATGGTAATAAAAGCCAGCAGAAGTCTTCACAGGATTTTACCGAGAAGAAGTTAATGTAGATGCCAAATCCATTTATCATTTCTTTGGTTGTGTGCCACTGTCCTTTATGACCTCCTCCAGGCTGTAAGCAGTGAACAGTTTCTCTCCCAGTGCATACACTTGTTCTGTTTTTAATCGCTTCCTTACCACTCCACTATTTATATGTTTTGTGACACCAGCAGTTTTTCCTCTTATAGGGGGCTAGGGGCATTGGGGCATTGCTTTAAGAAATACAAGTATTTGGAGAGAGAACAGGATTGGCCCAGAAGCAGTTTTGGGGGATTTGGGGAATTTTGAGGGAAAGTTGTTTATGACAAGACTACTAGTATACAAGACTTTTCAGCTTTCACTCCTTTTTCCAGTTAATAAATTCTGTTTTTTCTTTACCCTGTGCCTTCCCCACTGTTTTCGCCCCCCCAACCGTTTCGATTAGAAAGGCTAGGTTCCACAACCACCCACGTATTTGTGGTCTACCTGAGGAAGCTGGTATAAGCTTAAGTCCTTCCACAGCCTCCTCATGCTGCCCTAGGGAAGGTGTCATGCCTCAGTTGCTCTGTCTGAATACCCAAGCAATTCAGATCTTTCCTGCATTTCACTTCATTGATTTTGCAGTTGTTCTCTTCCATTAGTGCTTGAAGATATAACACATCTTGAATGCTGCCAGCATTCCCTGGCTGATGGTCAGAGGTACTCCCCTTTGGTCATGGAGGTGAACATCTAGGTTTGCTTTTACTCTTCTCTCATCCTGAGAAGACACAAGGGTTGACATCAAGAGCTGTTGGGCAGATCACAGCTCCTCTTCTGACAACTCTGTCAGCCAGTCAGAATTAGCAGGGATAGTTTGAACAGTTTAAATAATAGGTCGTCACACACCTGGCTGGTTTTGGCAGATACAGGCAAGGGAGGGAGCATCATCCAAATGGCTCTGCTGGAAGCTTTGAAGGTTGGTAATATCCACAGGAGTCTGGACAAGCACTGTGCTGAAACAGTCACTGCTCCAACTGGTGGAACTGAAGCTGGGAGATGGTGTCTGGCTACAAGTTGTGACTAGTGCCTGTGACTTGCATCATGGCAAATCTTTTCTCCTGGTCTGTGGTTGAATAAGTTGAGTAAGAACATAGTCAAGGAAGTGTGTACTTCAAACTGAGGGTTGTGTTGTTGTGTGCATTCTTAGCTCTGGTATGTGGTCATGGGATGCAAGAGGATTTGTGACAGCTGGTGGCCACAATTTGCTCTCTGAATGTTCAGAGAACAGATTATTTTAGAGAAGACGAACACTGAGCTCACCTCAGATTAGACCTTGGTGGGTGGAGTACAGCAAGCATGTGGCTGTGCCTGAAAACAAACTTGGTACTAAGAGAAGTTGATCCACGAAACACACAGCTGGTGCTTTCTGGAGAACCTCAAGATACAACAAATGCAGTCAACAAGGGAGAATTAAATCAGGGTAATGGTGTAAAAGGATTTGTTGGTCTTCTTATAGTTAGACTAGAGCGCTCTTCCAGCATGGTACAGGCATGCATGAATATGGATTCAGAATACGGATTCAGAAGAGGAGGTAATTCATTGGATTGTCAGTCTCTTCTGCCAGGTAACAAGTGCCAGGATGAGAGGAAATTACCTCAGATTGCACCAGAGAAGGTTTAGATTGGATATTAGGAATAATTTATTCACTGAAAGTGTGATCTGTTATTGCAACAGACTGCTCAGGGAAATCACCATCCCTGGAAGTATTCAAAAGGCATGTAGATGTTGCACTTGTCTATATGGTTTAGTGGTGGATGTGGTGGTGCTGGGTTAATGGTTGCACTCAGTGATCTTCCCAACCTTAAAAATTCTATGATTCATGAAGCATTGTGAACTGGAAGGCCACTATGTGGTGATACTTGAGGAAGAAGGAATTTGACAACTTTCTGTATCCTTCATCAGCAAAACCAGAGGGAGAATTTTCAGCTTTTCTGACTTCTCCTCTGTCCCCCGTGAAGTTCACCACCAACTCAAACTGCTTTTTTCTAGGACAAAATTTTGGTCTTGTGTCTATTTGTCTATGTGTGTGTGACTAAACCATACAGACACATATCCTTTCTTTGTACTCTTTTAATAGCTTTTCACAGAACTGATCCAGCCTGGGCTTTTCCCCCTCTATTTTTTGGCAGCCTTTTTGGCGAGTTGAGTTGCTTCCATGCAGCACAGCTGATGATGGGCTGTGGAGCAAGGACACATCAGCAGTGTAAGCAGAGAGTGCTGCCAGGACCTTGCTGTGAATCTTCAGCCTCATCTGTGTCCACTGAGCTGTCTGTATGCCTTTGCCCTAGCATCTGTGAAGTACTACAAAAAGTGCTTCCATGGCAAGAGTGCTCACTTCTAGCAGAGGTGTGTGGAAGGCGTAGGAGCTAATCCCTGTAGAAGAGGAGGAAGGACTGAAAATGCCTCCAGTCTGCACTACGTTCAGAGGATCCCTTCCGTGGAGTAAGGCTGAGAAGACATGCTGCCTGTCCTCTCAGTGCCGTGGTGTGAGAGGTAACTGTGCTCTCCTCCAAAGCAGACTGATGAAATCTGTTTCCATTGCACAAAGATGCGTTGTTCCCTTTAGTGCTGAAGGAGCCGAGTTTCCCTGTGGGCCCTAGCTGTAATTTGCCTCTTTTGCTTTCAAAAGTGTCTGTCTATTTTGAAAAACATTTTTCATTTAAGTCTACATTTTCCTTGGAGCCTGCCTTCAGACTCAAAAACAACACCAAAAAGCCCCACTGAACAAGTGAAACTGCAGGCTTGTTCATTCCTTGATTCGTGGTGGTGTTTACCAAGAATGTGGCAGGACGTTGACTGACACTCTCCCATCAGGAGAAAAATGCATCCCCACTGCAATACACACATCTCCCAGTTAGCTTAATGTGAAAATGAGCTCTTCAAGTATTTTCTTTCTCTCCCAAGTAAATCCATAATTAATTCAGTTCTGGTATATTCTTCTGACCATTCTCAGATCTGCTTCATCTCTTGCATTATGGTCAGCCAATAAATCCCTTAATTTTGGAGAAATAATTCAGAAGGTTGAATTTTGTTATTTTCTCTGGACCTTCATTTTCTGTCAAAGTAATGTATAGTCTTTGAAGTTGAGATCAGCACAGGTTTGGCCTCTACAAAAAACTATTTGAAATGAGACCTGCTGTGACCCCGTGGCTTGCTTTTGGGTGGAGCTTTAGATAGTGGAACTCACGTCGTTCAGTCTGATGTGTATTTAGTAATATCCATGGAATTCCAGTATTTGAAATTTGTATTGAGAAAGCTGAGTGGGAAACAGCCTTGTCTGTCGCAGCACTGTCTGTCTGATATGCAATCTCTTGTTGCCTTCTGACACCATCAAAGTTTCTAATGCAAACCTGGACACCACTACAGTGAAATTAAATCTCCTGATAACATGCTGGCTTCTCTTAGGAACTGCTTAAAAGCAAGAGGTAGCAGGCCTGCAGAGAGTGTAGCGCATGGTTTCTGGCAGTATGGCACAGCTGTTGCGGGTGCATTGCCTGAACAGCCACCTTACAAGGCTCCCATTGCAGGGTCTGCGCTGTTCCCACCAGGTAACTGCTGACGCTGCACATGGTTGTGTGTTTTGGATCTGTTTCATGCCTTGTTCTCCAGAGGCAAGTCACTCTAGTTTGTGAAGATACCTCAAAAGAGAGAGTGCTGCTGTCCAATGAACATGTGTTATTTGGCTTGACATATGAAAACATTAGCTAGAGTTTTCTTATGCCTCTTGGCAGAAAGGTGTTCTTTTAAAGAAACGCCAATAATAATAAAAACTACTTCAAATAAGGTCTGAGTTTCTTGACTACAAGTGGGAAATTATGTAGATTACCAACCCTGAGAACCCTCTGATACGCAGTGTCATGATTAGAGGGTGTGCAAGTCTATTTGAGGACTTGGCTAATTTAAACTACTTGAGTTCCATAGCTAAATTACTTCAGGTAATGCTTAACAGCTGTGTTTTCTAGCAATGAGGGCTCAGTATGTTACAGAAGATGTAGTTTGTTTGCTGTTTGTGACCTGCTCTCATTTTAAAGTAATGCTTGCACTAATGACTGTTTTCAAGTCTTTGAAGAGGGGATAGTTTTGCTAATTGTATTCCATATTGAAGTTACATGACTAAATACTAAATAGAGGTTTTCCTTTTGCTATGTGACATGGTCTAATTTGTTGGCCCTGAAATAGATAATTGGAGGATAAGATGGCAGCTTTTTAAAAAAAAAAGGGCCTGGATTTTATCCTCAGTTTAAGAATCTCTTCCTCTCTGTGTATACCCATGCATATGATTTAAACCACATTTCTGGAACACACATGGAAGTTATTTGAAGGCAAGAAGCAACTCATGTGTATGTGAAATGTAGTGTGGATCTAACCATATGTGTATATATATTTGATAATTTTTTTATATGTGCATATTACTGGATACTAATTCATCTCACTAACACATACCACAATATCCTTTAGAACCACTATGAGAGTGTTATCCCTTGTGGCCCATCTAGCATTTGTGTTAAGAAATTGTCCCTGCCACCTTCTAGAAATCTGTTTTGGGCTGCCTTTCCCTCTTTGAGTTCAGAGAGGTTGAAGTCTCCCTTGAGAAATAGGGTCTGTGGTCTGGAGACTTCCTAGAGTTGTTTACAGAAGACTTCATCAACTTCTTCACTGTGTGGTCTGCAATGACCTCCCTTCACAGTGCCACCCTTATTGTCTCTCTTTTAATGCCAACCCACAAGCATTCACCCAGGCTATTGTCCATCCCATAAATAAGCTCCACACATTTGAGTGTTCCTTTCATGTAAAGGGCAACAATTCTTCATTGTTCTGCTTTCTTAGGTGGATCTCTTTCATAGTTTCTGTTGCTCAAGAGAGTTCCATGGTCATAAAAGCCACATCTCTTCCTGAGACGCCAGTTATGCAGCAACACATGTATTAGCAGGAATTATGCACTCCTACCTGGGCTTTTCCCTTTTGCATTTAGGATCAAGGAGAGCATTGCCTGGACTCCAGCCTTTATCCTTAGAGCTCCATAGTGATTCTTCATGTATTCCTGTTCTAGCATGGCAGTATCACTGCTGCCTACATGGATGAGCAACAAGGGGTGATAGCTGTAGCTATAGGATAGTGAGCTATAGTTTTTCATCATCCCAAATTTGGCACCCTACAAATAAACCATCTCCCATGACATCATCTTGCATCCATTGTAGATGGATGCCTTTGAGCCCTACAGAAGGATTCCCTCCAGCCACTGTTATCCAGCTCCTCTTTATGGTGTCCATACTTCATTAAGGCCTTGTGGGCCTTGAAACCCCACTTCATGGGGTTTGCTCCTCATCCCAGGCTCTTATATCACAGAACCAGTCCTGTCCATTCAGACCTGAGGGCAGAGAAACTCTCTGTCCTGCCCCAGAAGTCCCAAGCTGCCAGCTGCTTGGGAGTCGATGTCCACCACACAACTTAGCCTCCCAACATCCCTCCTTCTTCACATTGCATAGCTTGGGCTCTTGCTTTTGCAAGACTGTGAAGACCCTGCTTATCTCCTGTTCGCCCTCTACTCTCTTCTTCCCACAGCCCCCTTAGGCGGGTGCAGAGTGCCCCATGGTGTTCACTTCCCTGGGAGAGACCATGGAGGAGTACAGGGCCAGCACCTCCTTCTAGGCTGTGGCTGCTGATTTGCTACGGTGCTGCTTCCAGCCACTGCTGCAGATCCAGAACCTGCTAATTCAGGTGGGAAGGCTGAAGTGCATAACAGCCCTGGGCATCTTTCAGAAGAAGGAAAGGAAATTAATTCCTGAGGATTCCCTGCGGTACAATGTTCTACCACAGTCTCATTGGGACAGGAGGATGTGGTGTAACTGTCTAGCAAAGGGGGCTGTGCTGGGCTGGAGGGATCCTGAGAGAAGAACCCTACTGGGTAGCCAGGCTTGACTTTTCATAAGTAGTGTTTAAAAAGGCTGGTCTTGATAAGAGTGAGAAAACATTTCTTGCTTTCTTGTCTCCAGGCATCCTATTAACAGGTTTGCTGCAGTCAAGATCTCAATTTCAAGAGTATAAACAACTGTAGGGTTGCTTTTTTTGTTTTGTGTGTGTTTTCCCTACAGGGTATCGTGATACCTTTACTGGAATCTTTCTTTTTTCTAAATTTTTCCCAACCTCAGTGCCAAAAAGAAACAAGTTATCCAATTTTGCTAAGTTACTTTTGCCATTAATGGCCACCTTTGAGATGACTTTTTAAGCCACTTGAGTATTCTCACATGAAAGTCAATGGTTTTTTCTGTTGTTATTGGGTGTTTTTTTAATTTGTGGAGTGACTTTTCTTCATTCAAATACATGTCTCAGCCTCATCAGAATATTAATAAGTAGGTTTTTATGCATAAGTATTTATTTCCAGACCCAATTTGAGGCTGCTATGGTTTGTTGGATCAGCGATTTCATTTTTAAATGAAAATTCTAAGGAGGTTTTGATTATGAAATGCAATGTCTTGAAAAGAGCTATTAAGTTTTAATGTATCAATACTTGCTTTAAAAAAAAAAAGCTTTTAAAACTTCATACCTATTTAATTTATCCATGGTACCGCTAATTTTAAAAGTCTGGATGACAGAAGGCTTCTATCCCCATAACAATATGGAAAATAAATAAATAAATAACTTCTGGGTCTAATTCAGACTGACAAAAGATAGCAATAATCTAGAACAACACGCAGGATGATTCTTTAGGTCTTTTTGTGATCCAAAGAGCCCTTTGATAAGGTTTTGGGAAGTATTTTAAAAGTGCTCAGCGTGGTGGGTTGGAGTGATCCTTTTAGCACAGGAGATAGCATTATCCGAAATCACACAGTCCAACTGCACACTGGAAGTGCAGCCCTTCCCCTGAGATTTCATGTTTGAGCCAGTCCTCCCACGTTAGCTCTTGTGAAGCTGCTGGGGAGAAGACAGAAAAGTGGGGGAAGACTTATTTGGCCCTGCACAGTTTAAAAAGCCCTGTGCAACGCTTTGGAGGAAGGCACGGGAACAGTGTGGCTATTTGTGTGCCCACAAATGTGGCGAGACAGTGGTTTACATTTTGCTGACAAATGACTTGGTTTCCATCCAGCTTAAGTTGGAAACAAAATCATAAGCTGCAAGTGAGCTGGATCCTACAGCTGTTCACCACATCTGGGCTTTCGTAGGGCTCCCATCCCAAAGCCACTCCCATAGCACGGCCCTGCGCATTCTCCCTAGAGAGATTATTCAGCAGAATCCAGTCAAAAACTGGCTTCGTGTTTGCCACGAAGGGGTTTCTTGGCCCTGAGACTGGTCTGTCTGAGAGGAAAATATTCCTGGAAGATGTCTGGAGAGCCCATCCCTGTTACTTTCTGCTTGTTTGTCAGTGCTGAGGGCTGAGGAAGCCATTTTGCAGTGCACAGAGCAGTCTGTGCTGTACCCTCTCTTTGGCTGCTCCAGGAAGATGAAGATGAGAGAGAATTGAAAGGAGGATGATCAACCTCTGCTGAACCATTGAGGTTTTCCTGATTTGGATGGTGCAGTTAAAAAGAACATTATAGGTTTGCCTTGGGAACTGTAATACATGTTTTATTAGACCTTTTTTTGCTTGGTCAGGAAAGCTTGGTGATCTCCATGTTAGTTCTGGCATCCTCTCAGCCACCTTCTCTTACTGACTCCTGCTGCCCAAAGAGGTGGTGCTGTCCCCATTCTTCCCTGTATCGCCTCTGCAGATATTGCCTGTCTGCACAGTGAGCCAGCTCAGCTATTACATGGCCAAACCGCACCAAACCAAAGAAAACAAGATTTCTGCTAGACTAGTGAGTCAAATCAGTTTGTTCCTGAGGGCCAGCTGCAAGGAGGATCTGGGACTGCACAGTGCAGGCTAAGGAACAGAGAAGGTCCCCCTGCCTGGTGGTGTGGATCATCCGGGTGAGATGTCTCAGAGCTGTGCCCAAAGCATTTCTTCTTGGGTATCCACCAAGAGGGAAACTCAGTGAAATCCATCCTGTAGGCAGATCACACTAATCTCTTTGTGCCTCTCTCATTTGTTTTTCAGTGTGGGTTCTTTGAGGAATATTCTTTACTTTTATGCAATTCTGTTGAAAGAGACAGTCAAGCAAAAGAGGACAAATTGGTTTAGAAAACAAATTTCATTTATCCCAGTGCTCATAAAAGCATTTGTCTTATAACCTGTAAAAATAAATGGATGCTAGACAAGCTATTCCTATTTCCTAGTCATGCTTAGTGTAGCCACTGTCAGCACAGGTGATCCCTCACCCTCAAATATTAAAGCCGGGGCTGAGGCAAGTATTATTCTTCAGCTCAGTAATTCTGTATCTCACAGTAACAGCTTCCACAAGTCACTGACTGCTGTAAATGCCCATGTCTCACAGTAAAATGGATTTTAAAAAAAACATTCTTTTACCTCGTTTGGTTAATTAAAATCATCAAAACTTTGAAAAATTATTTCAGGGAAAACTTAAGTGTGCTGTATCTCTATGGGAGAAGACAAAATGAAAGTGTATCACTTTAGGGATGGGATAATTTGTTTGTTTGGCAGAACCTCCTGTGCTGAAAAATATTTCACAGAGACAGTGCTTCAGACTTCAGTAGGGTTACACGTTATTCTAACGTTGTACAGCAGCTCAATCTGAATGCCTGAAAACCTTTCCAGGTATTTTATGGGAAAGATTCTAAATTCTGAGGCAGTGTTAGCTGTGTGCTGCCAAACAATTAGACTGGACTTCTAGTCTTCACCTGGCAATGAAAAATAGGCTTGAATTGTGTGTATTTACAGGGTGTTTTGTTAATCATTCTTCTTTTCTAGCAAAGATTAAAGAGCTAGCCAGCCCCTTGCAAGCAGCAGGAAGCATTTGTTGGCTAGCTGTGGCAGGAGTTAATGAATACTTGGTCTCCTGCAGACACTGCTGTATAAAGAGATAACAAGAGGGAACACCAAGCATGCCACCTTGCCTATCTACTTACAGTAACTCAGCCAGCTGCTGATTAAAGCCATCTAGTTTTAGAGGGCACCAAGAGAAATGCTCTGGAATTTCACGCTGATTTGATTTAAGAAGTTACTCTTCCAGCTGTCAGCTATGTTTCTTTAGCAGGGATGGTTGAAGGAAATGAAAGTCGACTTCCCCCTCATCACAGTTCACAGCCTGGTATGCTAACTTATGCTGAAATATGCTGGCTATCCTTTTCCGGAGACTGCAACCTCCAGCAGACCGGAAGGATTCTCAGTATAGGACGGCATCTGCCACCAGGCATGAATGACTTGGACTCGTATTCCCACACTACATTACGTTAGGGCTAGGAGACTGGTGTTTGTGGTATCTCACTAACAAGTTCACCAAAATTATACAGGTTATGTATTCACATCAACAGAGAGCATGCAGCTTATGGGAAATTGTAACCTATAGCAGATGCAATTGTCTCTGGAGGCAAATGCACTTGTGCATGTCTGGCCACACTGCCACGGACTTCCTTCCCTAACTTTAGAAAGGGCAAGGGCATGTTTTAGCTCACCTCTTGAAAGAGCCTTTGCAGTACTTTCTTTTATTTTGAAGGAAGGTGTCCAAGATTTTGTTTTTCTTCCCTTTTGTTGTGGTATGCTGTGTTGCCTGTTTCAAGCCCTGTTTCAAAACTGGGCTTTCTGGTGCTGTTAACCTTTTGTCACGTGTAAAGCAGGGTTTAAAGTACTTGTATTTTAGAACGTATTCTTCTGCTCATTCACAGAATTGGAGGGAGGGGAAGGCTCTTCTGTCAGGTCCATAAAATAAATTCAGGTCAGACAGGTTTTGAAGCTTCTAGAAAACTAGAGGAATGTGTTGCTGTTAAAGGACTTGTCTTACTAGAATTCTGCATGCACTGCTGTCAGCCATTAAGGTTTTTTCCTTCTGTGGGATTTGATCCCTAGGAATAAACTGTGATAATTTTGCAGGCTAGATACCATTTGGTATTTTGAGGAGGTGTAAGTATATAGCTTTCATGAAACGAAGTCTTGTTTAGTCTTAGCAGAAATTGTGCAACATGTAAGAAGGATTCACAAATAAAAATCAAATTATTACCTTTTTTCAAGATTTGCCATTTCCTCTAAAGTGTGGTGGATTCAAGTCATTCCTATGAACTCAAACAGAGGCAAACACTCATCTTCTGCAAATTACTTTAATGCTTTTTAGGTATCTTTGATTTGTATCTTGATGACTGGCAATGAAGACAAAGTTATGTAGGTGACAACTGCCTGCCAAAACCCCTTTATAGCTATATGGTTTGTCAGTTTACTGTGAGGTTACTTACCATTTTCTCCTTAGTATTTTCTACTAGCGTGGAAAATTCAGGTTATTCATTCATTGAAAATGTTGAAATAGCTACTCTATCATTATCTTAATAACCTGGGTCAATGCAGCCGGTGTGCACTGCTACAGATCAGTCCTACCCTCCTTAAAGCTGTCTGTCAGAGTGCATGGCCTTGATCCTCAGAAAATGCTGGGCAATTGAAAAAGACTTTATTTCCATGCAATTTGCCTCTCTGAAATGGTTCTTGCTTTCTGCACTGTCACCCACTGCATACAGCTAAATGGATAAACATGAAATTGTTGTGCATATCAGTATGATGCACATGCCAGAATGTGTCATGTATAATCTGAAATTACCAGCAGACATTTATCTGCCCTTTTTCTGTTTGTTTGTTTGTTTGTTTGTTTACGGATTTCTGTGCATATGTGTTTTTGGGCTACAGGTATATGTTAGATTTTTTCATAAACAGATCTAGTGTAATGTATTCTGTTTTGAGTAGCTTCTCCTCCCTCCATTATATAAGCATGTAATGATAACTAAATAACAAATATTTTAACAAGTCAAATAAATGTTTTTTAAAGTTCTCATTTGGAAAGATATCTCTGCAGGTGCCATATTTTCTTTAAAACTGTCAGTTGGCAGCATGAAGTAAAATTTAAAAAGCAAAAGTATGCATTTTTAAAAGGTTGAGCCATAGAAAATAATACTTCATGAATAATTTTCTTTTACTAACCTTAATTCTTAGAATAATTGCATTTTGTAGTTCTTTGCTATTGCTGTGTGATTGTGTAGTGGTTTTCTATTTTTTATGAGGTAAGCATGGAGACCTTACCAATCTTTGCCTTATGTTTACCAGTTAAAGATAGTACCAGTTGCTCCTAACTTATAATAGGTTAAGGAGGAAAAGACTCAGACCTAGCACTAGTAAACTGAAAAATACTCTCATGAGAAATGAATGTTTCTGCATTCCTTTTCTTCTGCTCTTGGCAGAAAACATAACAGTGGTTTATACGCATTTTTTTCCTCCCCTTTCTTTTGCTGGTGGCCATTAATGCTGTTACTCCATTATCATGTTTCAATCAGTGTGCCTTCCTGCGAGAAGGTTCTTCTTCACACTGCAGTATATTTAAATATGATTCTGGTCAAGACACGACTGTTTTTCTCTTGAGCTTTTGGCTCAGTATGCTGGATTACTGAATTCATTGGATGCTTTCTGACTCTAGAAAATAATTTGGTTATCTGCCCTGCAAATAAAAACAAACTCCTAAAAGAAGAGCTTTTATAGACATATTGCTTTCAAATAGCAGAAGTCATCTTGAAATAATTTCTCCTTCTGAGGTGGTTTTAAGAAATGAGTTAGCCTGCCAGGACAAATGCATGGATTCTCTAACATCCCTTTTCTCTAAAGGTGCCTATGAAGTCTGACCACTGCTTTCAAGGGAAACATTTCAGTTTATATGAACATTGTTTATATGTCTTTGAAATCCAAACATTCTGAACATGTGGCGGGGTAACACACAGCATTATTCGCTGACCACCTTTGCACTTTATGTACAGTCTCTGCAGTACTGATCATAAATGTGCGAGGACAAATAATTAATCCTTGCTCTTACTAGAGATGACTTTTGTGTTTACTTCCCAAGGAAACTACCTAAATGCATTTGGTGTTTAAGAATTGCTTGTAAACATGTAAAAAGCTATTACTATGCAAATTTGGTATCCACAGCCTTTCCATTTTGCTGATTTCCTGGGCTCTCTGAGGACTATAGCTATAGTTAAAGTGCTGCAAACCATGGTAGAAACCTAAGGCGTAGCTTTCAACCCAAGACTTGGCTGAGCTCTTCACAGCTGTGTGAAGGCAGCCACATCATGTAATGCAGTCATCTCATTAGGTAATCAGTTGACCAGATACATCATTACTTAAAAATTCATTGTAGAGAAAAATCTCTTCTGATTCTAATCTGTGGTTCAGCTGTGATGCTAAACTTAAAATCAAGCAAGTATGTATATATATTTAGATGACTGACTTCTGAATGCAGGCCAGACAGAAGCAATTTGCACATTGAAATGTGACAAGCTTACAGTGTAGAATTTTAATCAATGAGATATTTTAGCTCATTTCCATGTATTATTTATGCTTGAAGACTAATATCAGATTAAAATATGGCAAACTTGCTCTTCCCAGAGGAGAGTTTGGAGAGAGTGTAAGGACTCAGGGTGATGAGGCTAGACACAGTGAGGACAGTCTGCCCCATTAAACTGTTAATCAAACTGGCTGATTATGACAAAAGGTATCTCTGTTACCACCTTTGTAGCATAAACCAAAAAACTGGCATTCTTCCATGTGCCAGTATGTTCTCATGTTAAAATTGAATTCCAGAGACAAGACTACTGCTAGGCCTTCAGTGCTTAGCTTTATGGAAATTAATTACTTTGTTGTTCTAATTTGTGAGGTTAAATGATTGTTGTGTGGAATAGCTGGCTGTTGTTCTCTGTTACTAGTGTCAGACAACTTTTTTGGAGCTACCACTTTTCAGAGGATTTTGATGAAAATACCACAGATCACCTCACAACATAGTGTACAGTATCCAAATTCCAAGACGAGTAGGTATTTTGCAACTGCAGAACGTGGCTGTCTTATTGAAAGTATCAGGATAACATCCTTTGACCATCATGTGTGTATAGGTATCATCCATCATTCCCAGTATTTTTAGTACTTGTCATATGAAACTTACAGTTCAACTTTTCTAACCTTAACCAACAAATATGAATTAAAATATCCTGTAATAAGAAAGAATTCCTATGTACTAAAAAGAAATATGTGTTCATTAAAGGGACATTGAGATCACTGGAAACATCAAAAATGAATTTGAGGCAGAGAATGATTGACTTGTATTAATAGGGAAGAAAACTTTATTCCCAGCTGGAGAGGAAACTGGACTGGCAGAAAATCTTTGAAGCACTTGTTCATAACAGAGCAATCTTGTCTTTAGGGTTCTGTTAAATGAATTAAAATCAGCTTCCTTTCTCTTAACTTTCTGAATTAACTATAAAAGATTAACAGTAATGCAACAGAATTCTAAGAGTTCTGACTCGACCAGTTCTTTGTAAGTGGATAAACTTTATTTTGGCCAGTGTTCAACAAGTAGCTCATTACAAATAAGTAATTCAAGATGATGAAGTGGGTTTTGCTCATAAAAAAGTTAAACTACATTATTTAAATTCATTCCATACATTTTTCTCCCCAGCAGTTAGGCAAGGGAGAAGAGGTGCCATGGCTGTTCTTTGAGAGTGCTTAGAAATCTCTTAATTATCATAATAAGTCCAGAAAAGCACCATAAGGATGAGTGGGTTCTCAAAAGTTTCCAGAAGTTTTACCTGAGATGTCAGGCTGTTCCAGAGAGTCTTCAAAGAGAAGCACTTATAGATATGAAACTGCAGAAACCATGTGTGTGATTTGGCAAGTAGAAAACCTTGCTGGGGGTGTTTGTGTTTATCACAGTAAATACTTAATAATCATCAATAAATCACTTAAGCTGATGGTGAGCCTAAACTATCTTCAGGGTTTCAGCTTCAAACATATCTTGTACAGTACTTGAGGCCCAGAGTGCATGCGTGTGGAATTGCAGATGAATATTGTTGCATCAGTAGTTCAACTGACAGTGTTTCTTATTCAGATCATAGCCTGCACAACTGGTAGGATGCCCCATGAAAGAAATTATTGTAATGGTCATAATAAAAATAATTTAACATATTGCTTTTTTTATAGTCAGCAGTCCATAATGATTTGGTTTATTGCGTTATAAGCTGGTTAATTCAAACATGCATATTTGAAATGTAAGTAAGAACTTTTAAGGGCTCATAACTCAGTATGCATTCAGGTAATTTTTTAAAATGGAATTAATACTTTGTGTAATACTTTATTTCACATACTGTTCCCTTGGGATTTAGAAAGACAGTAATTACATGGTAAACATACACTAATTATTGGAATCACTTCTTGCAGTTTAACAGTGTCCATGAAGATTTGTCACTTCTTTCTGAGGTATTATGGTAATTTAATTTTTGGGTTCTTAAGTCTACCACCTATCACAATTGCTAAGCTCCACTGTAGAACAGAAGGTAGTTTGAGTAATTGGTGTTGGGTAAACTGTCTCTGTTAAATAGGTGGCAGGTGCTTGGGAGATACTGGTGCTGCTGGTCCAGGAGCTTGTGATAGGATTTTAATAGGTTATTTAAGGTGGGGTTTTTTCCTCTCCTGTGTAGTCTTAAAGCAATTGCAGCTTAGCAGTTCCCTTCTGTGAATATCATCTCCAGATCAGGATGCCATAAAATGCTGAGACCAAGAGCAAGTCATCACACAAGTGGTCAAACATCCAAAACTAGACAGAAAAGAATAAGGAAAGAGAAACACATACCATCTCCCTCCATCAGACCATGTGGGAGTTAAATTGTGTATCATCATTTAATCTCACAAGGGAAATACAAAATATTTAAGAGACATTGTGAGAATACTGTAGTTTTGAAGGATAGACTCATACTCAATGATATTTTTTTAAAAATTAAATCAATTAATCAAATTCCCCCAAAACCAAACATCTAAATGGAACACTCCATGTGCCTGTCCTGTATTTAAGTATCTATTTTTCTTTCAAAAATTCAGTTTGTGACTCAGTTAACCACAGGGATGGAGAACCTCTCCTATGAGGAAATGCTGAGGGAATTAGGATTGTTCAGCCTGGAAAAGAGAAGGCTTTAGGGTGACCTAATTGTGTCCTTCCAGTACCTGAAGCAAACTTACAGGAGAGACGGGGCAAGGCTATTTACAAGGGCATGCAGTGACAGGACAAGGGGGAGTGTGTTCAAATTGATGGAAAGGAGGTTTAGATTAGCTATTAGGAAAAAATTCTTTGCTGTGTGGGTGGAAAGGCACAGGAACTGGAGGCCTGGGGAAGTTGTGGATGCCCCATCTCTGGCAGTGTTCAAGGCCAGGTTGGATGGAGCTCTGAACAACCTAGTCTAGTGGAAGGTGTCCCTGCCCATGGCAGGTGGGTTGGGATATGCAGAGATGGTCTTCAAGGTCCCCTTCCAAAACAGTCTACGATTATAGGATTCTGATGAGCTCTTTTTAACTTTCACCTTGTGACACTGATTGTAGCTGCATGGAGAGCTACTATCTGCACATCTGACTTCAGATGACCTTGACCTTTTTAATATTGTGAGGTGGTGTTTGGCCTTGATTATATCCTTCTGCATCTTTTTTGCGTGTTCAACTGCTAGGCTATTTAGTCTCGTGTCTGAGGGTCTGTTGATACAAATCTTTCTGCTCTTTTTGCCCGTGTACATGTTTTAATTCTGTGGCCTTTTTCAGGAAATGTGGATATTTTGAGTTGTTCAATCTTTTGAGAAGGAGCAAGATAATTATGTAGCTTCTAGTTAGTTTCTGTCTTGCTGGTAGATCCTAAGGTGCCCCTCTAATTCTGCCTTTGACTTCTGTGAATTTGCACTGCCCTGGTTGTTCTGGTGTTAATCTGTGAGGAACCACTCCTTGTCATATCCTAATCCTATTTCTAACAACTTCCCAGGTCAAAGGCAAGAAGTGATCTTCCCAAAGCACCTTGAAGGGATGACTCTAATGCTCTCCCCAAGGGACTCTGAAAGGAGATGCCTGTTTGTATCCCACCCATTTGTGTCCCTCACTGCACAGAGAGCAGTTCTTTCCTCCTCCGCCTTCGGTTTAGGGAGTGTGGGAACAGTTCCCATGGCTTGACAGAAATTTGGGGCAGTTGTACAAGTGAGTAGGAGAATCTACTTGCTTAGAGTACAGCCCTGACCCTGTTAATCAGTAGGAAGCCGTATCTGTATCTCTCTCCTGTATCTGACTGCACAAAAGCAAGCCCTTTTCTCCAAAACCTAATGTAGATTGTCTGCTATTTATGGTAAAATACAGACAGCTGCAGAGAAAAATAGACTGCATTTTAAAGCTTTGAAAACATGGTTATGTCCTTTAACTGGACTTTGCAAGGTTGTGTCTGTGTAAGTGCCATTGCAGTGGAGGCAGGTACATACCTGGCTAGTCTGTATGCTGCATTTCAGATCCTGAAAATAATCCCACATCTGACAAGTCTCTGTGGTACTGGCTCCTCCAGGGAGTTTGTAGGTTTTTGAAAATTCAAGATGCTTCTTAGTATATTGTGAAATAGTAAGAACAATTGACAATAATACTTGGAATTAATGCTTCATAATTCTACATAACCAAACAGTTAATGAGTTTTCCAAATTAGGAAAGTATCTACAGATACTCGTATAGTTTTTTAGATGTAGTTCTGACCTGAAAGAAATGGATTTGGATTTAAAACTGTGGTTCAGACCTGCCTCAGAATTTATTGTGGGAATCATAAAAACAAAGGTAGAGTGCTCTGTGTTTGTGTTTTAACATTTCCATTGCCAACAAGGTGATGAAAATCTGGATACACTTTTGAAACTTGTATTAGGAATACTTAATAATTATTGTCTTAAAGCTATTGGTAGTTGAACACTTTTTGTTGCTTTGCAGTTCTTGTAGAATTATGAGGGGTAGCTCCTTTTTCTCATTTCACATTTACTTGGGAACAAACAAGATTGAGAAAAATGCTATTGTCAGGCAACTCAGGACAATTAAAATCTCAGTTTGAGAAGTGATATTTAATTACTTACTGCCTAGACAAGCTTGTAAAACAAATTTAATTATGTGCGTCAGACAAGCTGATGACCTCCACTTAAAATCATGTGTACATAGGATGACCTGTGTGTCTGGCCTGAGATTGAACAGAGAAAAAATACAAAAGCACAAGTTTTCTCCTGCACGTCACCAAGGAGCAGCTGTGCTCTATACCTCCCTGGGGAAGCAAATGCATTTGCTGTCTGCCCCACAGTCATGATGGAGAAACCAAAAGAGAAATTTAACCAAGGTAGAGGTTGAGACGAGTCAAAGGGCTTCTGACCACAGGAATACTGAGTTCAGTGCACTGGCTGTGAATAGATGCGCTATGCTCTATCTGCCAGATACATCAAAATAATAGTTACCAGTGGCTTTATTTTCATGCTGTTGTACAAAGAAAAGCCTGCTGTTGAATTATGGTGATGAAGATGGATAGTTTAACTGCTGATAGGTTCTCATGACAAGAAAGTAAATTTAGGTCTTCGCGTGTCTTTGAAGGAGGGAGTGGGTTGTTCATTTGTTTACTTCCATGCTACAGGATTGCACTGCAGTCCATAAATAAACATGCTTGCCCAGGAGGAACATCTGTAAGGCATAAACACAGTGTGCTTGCCCAGAGCTTGCTGTGGAACTGGACTGTGAATGAGGTGAAGGTGGTTTGAAAAGAGCAAAGCAGACATGTGATATCTTTTTAGAAAGTGCATCATGGGAAGGTCTTTGTGTACAGAACTGGAATGAAAACTTTGCAATGGATGCCAAAACATAGACAAGTCCCCCAGACAGTGGTATGGGAATGGGAGAAGGAATTATGGTGATGCAGATGCAGAGCCAGCAGTTGAGTTTGGAACTGTGCATCAGTGCTTTTTGCCTTTGCTTTTTACTAAAGTCCCAATATTCAGGTCTCCTGTGTAAGGCTCCAACTCCCAGACTTGAGCAAATGCAGTGGGGTGAGCTGCATCATTTGCCCCTCCCAGGCAGCAGCTTTGCCCCTGTGCAGGAAATGAAGCCCACCAGCCAAGGCTGCTAAAAGCACATCCCTGCTCCTTGGCTGCTTCACTTTGCAGGCTGGTATGGAAATGAAAACAGTGTTTTATGTTACAGCGTGTCACTTCATCGTAAGTGCTTCCCAACCTCATTTTATATTGAATTAATATATAGACCTTATGATTTTATTTCGGCATTAAATTAGCCAGCGATATATATGCCTTGCCTGAAAGATGAGCAGCTACCTACCAGTGTTGTAGATGTTTGCTTGTCCTTGTAACTGATTGAATTCCAGGAATATATACACTGTGAGAAAGAGCTACAACCCTGTAGAGTTAGTGTTGCTACTCCTAGCATATCTATAATGTCCATGGACACACACAGGAAAAATACATACAGACATACACATGAATCTAGGAAACTGCAGCTTTTCCTTATAATCGTGTACTGTATGTTTCTGTCCTTATATGTATGTATTCCCTATAAAATACAAGTTCCTTTTCCCCAGTATTAAGCTGCTTGATCAAAACTCCTTATCCATCACTATGGAAGATGCAGATACATATTATGGAGAAACCAAATTGAACAATAAAATACTGTTCCTCACAGGAAAGTTGGGAAACTTTATAGCTCATCTGCTGCAGATGTTGCTCCTTTTTGCAAGGAGGTAAGGATAACTGTGGTGTTACCTAGTGAGGGTAAACAAACTTTCTTTTTCACTAAAATTTATTTAGATTAATTCCCAGGGAAATGGAGTTTAATGCTACCATTTTCAAGTCATACATGGCAGTCCGTTGTTATAGCTGAAAGTTGTTCTCCTTATGTCCTGTCCTCTGCATAATTTTGTCCTGCCTGTTGATCCTCTCTGTAGTGGCTCTACTTTAAATGAGCTCTGCAAAAAAACTTGCTGTCAGGTCTGGGAAAGATAATGCAATACCTTAATTTTCTGTGTTACAAAATGTTCTGAAATGCTTTCAGAGGAATCCCAGTTTGTGCATTGAGTCAGCTGGAGTAATTAGGGCATTATGCAATTGTTTCTTTATGGGCCCGAAGCCATCCCAAGAACCACAAAGGCTGATGTCTTCCTTGTTAAAGGTTGCTTTAACCCTTGGCCAGGTGGGTGTCATGGGTTTTGTTCAAACACTTTGAGTTCTGAGACAAATGGAATCACAAGACCTAAAGTTACTCAGCTCACAGGACTGCAGATCAGCATGTGCCTCTCTAAATATTTAGGAAGACCAAACATTGTTCAAGGAATGTGATTTTGGGTTGGGTTTTTCTTTTGCTATGGAGTGATAGAAATACCATTCACAGTATTCTACTTGATGAATCAGAATCTGAAACTATTTATTTTGGCCAGTTAATTATGTTGTTATTTTCCGTCTTCCTTGTGGAAAATTTTGGCCTTTTCACTAGTTCAGTTCCTTGAGGAGCATTATTTTGGACTGCTGAGAAGAGAAGCAAAAATGTGCAAAGCTATTTTCTCTCTGATGGTAAAAGGAAGTCAGTTATAAAGTTGGTGATTTGTGCTACGTGCTTCTTCTTGTTATGATTACAATAATTCTGCATTTTAAGAGAATTTAATAAACTATGTTCACAGGCACACTTTAAATTTGGATGTTATGTTTCTAAACACTTGCCTGCTCTCACTCAGGTAGCATGAACTGGTAGTGGTCTTTCTCTCTGACTATTACGGAAATATAATTTTGAAAATTGAAAGGTGCTTTGTGGGTTTTGGGTTTGTTTTTACTTCAGAAGAGCTCAGACAGGTTAATGGGGAGGTTTTTGCAAGTTGTCCATGTAGGAAAGGTTCATGCACATTTAATATCTTTTCTCAGAAGCCTGCAGTGATGATTTTAGGTTCGTATTTCTTTCATAAATACTTGAATTTATCGACTGAAGACAACACATTTACTCTCTTTGCAGCTCTTTTCACGCCTTTGACTATTGAGGTATAGGAAGGATGTGTTATAGTGATCCAAACTGAGATCCAATTTTAAGCTGTTTTGTCAACATTTCTGTTGTCTTCTGTGTAAGTATTTACGCTAAATCTCCATGCATGGAGTGGGAAGGAATTGTCTCTCCTACCTTGCAAACACAACTTGCACATTTTTGATTTTTCTCTAAAAAGGCAGAGAGGACTTCTTAAATACCTCTCCCCAAAGATTTGAATGGCCACTTCTTTAAAAATCATTTTGTGACCCAAGATGCAGGCATTTTTGTGCTCCCTCTGAACACATCACTAGCTCAGATAAAAATCTGACCTGAATAGATATGTGCCAGAAATGTATCACTAAAGATCGGAGCCTAAATAGTGGGAACATATTGAGGGCTTTCACTTTTTTCTTTCTTTGTTTGTCTAATAAATATCAGTTTACCCTGATGTTCTTCATTACCTCTAGATTAGCCAAAACCTTCTTAAACTAGATAATTATGAGCAAATAGTGTGTGTTATATTAATTTATACATGAATAAACACATGTAAATTCAAACAAATGGGGGTCTTCACAAACCTCACATATTGAATATTCTGGCGTGAAATATTTTTGCAGCAGCATATCATCCTTTTTTTTATCTCATGCTCAAGGCAGATTCTCCTTCAGCAGGACTGTATTTGTTATTGATTTTATTTAATTTTCAACCTTGGACCCAACCTGTTTAAACAGATTGCTCCTGGCTTTTATCTGAGTCAACTTCCTCATGCTTTCATCAAAGCAAAAGAGATTATTTGAATTTCTGTCTCATAACACAGCATTACAAGAGAGTCATATGTTAAGTGACAGTGATGGATTCTGTATCAAGAAATGGTCATTCTGTCTGCATGTAAGTCTCCTCTAATAGTTCCTCGTCAAAGAAAAAAAAATCTCATTTTTATTTATTTGGAATCTATTTATTAGTATTCATTACAGTTGTATTTACTCGTAACTGGAGCTAATACATTTCAGAACTAGATTAGGTGAGAGTGTTTGAACTGGAATAACAATGTGTAGGCATAATATGTTTGTATCCTGGCACTGATCCTGTACCTTAGTTTTCTTGCTCCTAAGGACACAGTATTTCTGAACTGACTAATTCCTGGCAATAGAAGAACGCTTTCTCTTCAGATTGACTTGCAGTGTAGCTGGGAGATTTAGTGGTAACTAGCACCAACACAAGCTCTGGGCAGAAATTATGTTTTCTGGTGAGAACAAAACTTCTTATCCTTTATGTCTGATTTATAAGAAGTTTAAGATGGAGATAGCAAGTTGAATAGATACTCAGTTGACTAGATCTATGGAAAATACCTGAAAGAATCTGTGGGCAACATATAGAACTCTGTCTACATTTACTTTTCAATTGTCTCTGCAGGAACAGTTGCATTACAGGTGTAGAGTAGGGGTTCCCTCAGCAGGCAAATCAGTATAGACAACAGCAGGTACTTTGGAGATACATAGCATCATCAGGGATTGTGGTGTGGACTGACTGCATGTGCATCTCTTTCTCTGAACTCTCTTGGGCTTTGTGCTCACTTTTGTGAACAGGTGAAATGATAAAAGACCTCTCTAGGTTCTGAAGACAGTTTTTCCTAGAGAGGAACCACAGATATTTCCTACCTTTATGAAACTGTGGTAAAAGGACTTCAAACTGCAGCAAATGACAGCTCCCAGACACAGTCTCAATAGTCGGCTGAGCAGGCACAGGAACTCTTCCAGGGCTTTCATGCAGGAGGCACATGACTCCTTGTGAGCTGTGCAGATCTGTTAACTCCCTGTCATGGCCAGGCTTCCCTTCACATTGTTTTCTTTCTGAACAAACAGTACTTTATACAGAGACCTCGGTGTCGTCAGCCTGGAGAGAGCAGCAGTGCAGGTGATCTTGTGCTGCCTGCACTAAACCCCAAAGCCCACCACAAATTTATCCTCCAAATGTGGGTCAAGGATTCCTCCTTGTTCTGGGAGGCCTGGATGGCTTAGACTAGACCCAAGTGAAGGATAGAAGTGCACAGAAACAGGAGCTGCAATAAACTCAGGAATGTACAGAAATAAAGCATACTCATCTGTTTAATTTTTTCAGGTTAGCCACTTTAAAAGAGCTGCTGCAAATGGTCAAGGCACTTGCATCTATTGAGGGAGTGTTTCTGGTATGGCTCAAAATTGAATACTAATTGGTTGTATTTCTGTAGGAAAATCAGCACAAGCCTGAAGTTGCTATAATAGTAAAAGATGATGTGCCTCGGCATTTGCCTAGGCTGTGTATAGTCTAACATACAGACACACTGCAGTCTTACTGGCAGCCTGCAGTAGCTCTAGGTACACTTCTGTACAAAAATGAAGCAGCAGAATTTTAGTAGTAGTTATTGACATCTATACATTTATGATCATAATTACTTTTCATAATTATATGTTTCACAGGCAACATACAGAATAAAAAGGGGTAATACTAAAATTACAATATCAATCCTGACATGGATGTTGAATTGTTTTTCTGATAGTGGTCAGTAAACAAGTTAGGAAGTAGCTAAGGTTTTTTCTGGCCAAATTAGGTCTGATTAAGTTAATCACAAGTGGCATGTGTTTATCCTCCATAACATCTCTTTACTGAAAGTTTTATGTATATACTGAGAATGAGAAATAAATGGACCTCCAGGCATTTTGTGTTAGTGTCAAGGATTATTATATTTTTGTGATTTTCACCTATACCACGTAATGGAATATAAAAAAGAATAGCAAAGGTGATTATAGTGATCTGAACAGGCTCACTCTTAATGATATACAGCTACCTTCCTATTTTTTGTCAAAGCCTTTCTCTGATATAAGTGCCTAGAATCTTATTAAAAATCTGATCTCATTAGGTACACCATCAGTATTAAAATAGTGTATCCTAAATCTCAGTCATTTAGAAATGATCTGTACATGAAAAAATTAAATGAGGGGCTCACCAATTAGTATAAATATCTTAGTGGAACAGAAAGTGACTTTAAAGAACTTGATTATATATTTGGGTTTTCTGAAATATTTTCTTTCTTTTTTTTCTGAAGTATTACCAATTTGAAGACAACTTTTAAACTATTTTTGCATAATACTGGAATATTTGAAGCTCTTTTTGTCACTTTGGTGTGCAAACCAAATGTAAGGGGAAGAATTAAAACATTTAAAAATATTTTAAAACAATCTCTTTTTAATCTTTAGAGATGAAATTATTGAGAATTAAATGTAAAGTCTTAGGCTCTTTTGCTCTTCTGCTGCACCACTGTTTGTTCTTACATGTGCAGTGGGGTGGAGTTTGATGCAGCATTTAATCCTGTTATCCTTGGTGTACTGCAAGCCTTCCTATGAGAACACTGTGGTTGAGTCTGTGTCCAATCATCTCTGATCACCTTTGCAAGACGTTTTTGCCCCTATCACGCTCAAATGGTATCAGACAGTGCTACAGAGCCCAGTAAAACTTGAATTCACAAACTCCATCAAACTGGCAAAAATCTGAAGCCTCAAGTCCTGCACAGAAGGCTCCCTCCATCATGTGAGGAACATTCCAGTCTCAAGCAGCTTTAGTCCAAGGCAGGTTATACCTTGGAGCAGCTGGCATTTCCAGCTTCCAGTCCTCCTTCTTAGCATTGTGCAACATCTGGCAACTGAAAAAAGTTTTACTAAAAAGTAGCCTTAGAATAGAGTCACATGCTGTGTCAGGGACAGCTTGGAAAGAAAGCAAGTATTGTATCCTCTTGTGTGCAACATCCCTGTGCTGTGGCCTGGTTTTCCTACTAAAAGATGCAGCCTGGTTTTAAATTTGGATTATTTTGGTGTTGTTCTTTTTTTAAACAGTGATTCTTAGTTTTCACAGAAATTTAAGCAAACTGATGCTTGTTTTGGCCACTCTGCAAGGGACACTGCATAATTCAGATGTAAACCTTTTCATTATGTCACTGCATAGTGAAGAGATCAGTCAATTCCTTATCACAGCTAAACCTCTTTGTGTTTTCTGCTAGCATAGGAAGCAGGGAAGGAGCAGTACATTAAAGCAAATTGTGTGTTTTTGTAGTACCATGCGTATGAATATTGGTGCAGTGCTGCTAGTTTCCATATTATGTGCCAGCCAAAGTTTTTTGAAATCTACCTGAGAGCTGTAGGTCCAAAAATGCATGGTAAGGCAAAAAGGTGAAAAAGCCATTTAAATGGTGACAGTTTAGGTGGGGAGTTGAAGGGGAGCAGGGAGGGGGGCATAACCACAGACTCATATATTGCTATGTGAGCAGGAAGGAGCCCAGATGTATTAAAAAAAAAAAAAAAAGAGGGGAAAAAGGCTTTTTTCCATCTCAAGCTGTATCAAAGTCCTCCCTCCTTAGCTTTTGTTAATCTTCCAGCATTTTTAGAAATTATTGTTTTATAAAATATGTAACTATGTATAATATGTATATATTACAAACTTACCCAAAATTATGTCATTTTCAAAGACAGGATAAAAGCCATTACTGCAGCATGAAAACGCTTTTCTATCACCTCTAATAATGTTTCCCACATCTTTCCATTTGAAAAAGAAGTGAAATGTATCAGCATGAGGAAGCTGTTCATACTGGTTCCCAGCTGTGGATGTGTCAGGGGAGATAAATTCATGTCCTCAAATATTACCCTTTCCTGAGTACCAATTTGCACACACCTTAAATTCCACTTTGACAAAACCAAAGCTTTCCAAGGTGTTCATCTGCTCCCTCAGCAAGGTTTTGAGGTTTCACACTGTTTGTACAAGGAGGTTCAAGGCCTATGTGACTAAATAAAAGTAGCCCAGCTGCTGTAAATGGCAGCTTTTCTTTGCTTTCCTTTTGGAGGAGCAGGGGTCAGGGATATACATTCATTTTCTTTGTTGGTGCAGGTTTTCCGTGCCCTTCCAGCCCTGTTCCTGTCCGCTGGCCAGCTGGGTTTTTAGTGGCTGATGGCTGAGGAGCAGAATCTGCCTTTCTGAGCAGAATTTGCCTTTCTGATCAGACTGGCCAGTGCACTTCGCAAGAAGTCTAGCTGTTTTCCTTGGGTCACTTTTTTTATAATATGTACCAAATCTGAGTAGGCTTTCATTCAGTTTGGAGTCTAGGGGTGAATTAAATGTCCTTTCTATCAGATTTATTTGTCCCTCAGCTCAGAAAACTGGCAGGAATATTCCCCCTCTTCCCTCAAACTATCATGTTCAAGGTTTTGTGTGGTGTTTAAATTAAACATTTTTGTGCAACTATATTTTCTAGAAAGAGGAAAAAACTCTAAGGTTCTTTATTTATTTATTAAATTCATGTCACCCTAAAAGCTGTTTTTGCAGACAAACTGCTTTTGCATGTTTGCTTTTGTAAAAGATATGTTTATGTGAATGTACACCTTCTTGGTGACTTCCACAGGGTAGAACCCTCTGTGCTTTTGCATCACATACTGTACCTTGCAGAAATTACCTCTGGGTTATTGTAATGCCAGTTTTCCATTAACTAACGGACTATGAAAAAAAATTTAAATAAAATGCCTTTGGGAATGGTAAATGACAAACTTCTCTGAATGTGAGCCTTGCAGCCCAACCTCCTAAAAGAAGCACCTGCAATCTGGCTTTATAGCTGATACACAGCTAGTTGGCAGACAAAAACCTTGCTAGGATTTCAATTTACAACCTATGATACACAGGATTCTTTCTTCCTTGTAATGCTTTAAACTGAAATTGAATTTTAAATTAACTTGACACTGTGCTGTTTTCAAGTCAGATAAATAACTGTTCCTTTTCCCTTTCCCATAATATATTTGATATCTTACTATGAAAGCTTTTCCTGAATTGATATTAAAATTAGATATTTGCCTGTCCTTACTTTCCTTAGGAAAAAAAAGTGAAACATAACCATGGAGCTGTAAGAAGTATTGTTCACACTTTGACAATTATATAGTTTTGTACTTTAGGAATTTGCCAGTTTTATTTCTGTTGCTTGCTGTAACAGCTTGTGGTTTATTTCTGTGTTTTCTCAAAAAGCTTTGATCAAACAGTGGTCTTCAGGATTTTATGTTCTTTGAGCCTTCATGCATGTAGATATCTTCCATTTACTTTAATTCATCGGAATACTCCGCTCTTCGCTTCAGTACCCCATTTACACCTTCACAGTGTTAATGAAACAACGTCTCCACATTGTTTTGGAGTGCTTTTTTAAAATATATTTTTGAGTGTTGGCAGTTTGTTAAGCTCTTAGACCTACACAGTGCAGGTATGAATGCTTGTAAAACACACCAGGTAGTTACAATGTGGTCAGTGGTGTCTTAGTCTGACACCTGGGAGCAGAAATCTTTTTTACACTTGATAGATGATGCCACCAGGAAGAATATTATAGAAGAGCTGCCTTAAAAAAAGGCAGATGGATTCTAAGTATTTTACAGAGAATTAAATAAATAACCATGTTTCTGAATGTGCATGTGTAGCAGAAAGAAGGACGTTTACAGTACAACTGCTTGTGGTTTGTTTTTGTTTTCCCTGATTCTCACACACTTAATTGAACAAACCTTTCTCATCAAACTGTATCTGAAAGAGCTTACACTGAAGGACATACAGTGGCAGAATTTACAATGGTAGCATGCTGAGCAAAATGTATTTCTTCTGTTCCTGGTAAAAATATGCCTAACACTATGGCATATCCCTATGTATAAATTAAAATAAGGTATTGAGGTACATCCCTCACTAGCTTTTTCCCCTAGGAAAGTGTTCTCCAAACAGCTCCCATTTTGTACCTTCTGGCTTTCAGCAAGGCATTAGCATTCCAGAAAGACTTTCACCAGCCCCTAGGCTTTAACAGTGGTCAGGACAGGCAGAAGGAAAAGCTACCCAAACACTTCCCCTCTTAGGCTTGGGGCTTGAATTGTAAACCAGGGGCTTTTGGGAGTGTATTAAAGAGCACTGTTTTCCTTGCCTACTCTTTCCCTATTCCCTTGTTTTCCGGTACCAGTATGACCGAAAATCCTTTTTTTTTTAAATAACCAAGCACAATGAATAAATATTTGGAATATTTCATATCTCTGAATGTATTAAAAAAGGAGGAAAAAAAACCACCTCTGCCTTAAACAGGACAAGAAGTTATGCAGACCTGCCCAACTCAGAAATTCTCCTAGGGGAAGGAATGCCACATGAAATTGGAAAGTTACCATTTTCTCAAGTAAGAGTGAAATACCACAGCCTTAATTTGGGTGCTTTTCACTGTTTTATAGTCCAGTCATCTCTTCTCTCTGCCTACCCCTACCCCCGACACTCCCCCAAGGTATTTAAATGGAAAAGCTTTCTTTCCAAGGTATTTACACAAAGAAGGCATTGGGCAGCAGATGAGATGTCTTCTGATCCAAAGCATCTTAGTGTGCTGTGATCCTTCCCCAGAACCTGGGGAAGGTAAATGTGCTGAGAAGGACTCTTGCTCCATACCCTGTGCAGTTACAGTCCTTTGGGTGGACGCTGTCACTGCACATTCTGGGCCATGTGCCTGAGCGTACCTAGGCACATTTGTTTGAGTCTCTGCCAGCATATATGCCAAAGAGATTATGTTCCATCTTTCATCCCAGGGAGAATAGAGCCTAAATGGGTTTATCATGGAGTTTTCATTCACTCTGTCATTTCTCCCTTCTTTATAGCTCATTGCTAGACTTCTAATTTTTCCCGACAGCAGTGCACACCCCTGCAGCTGGCCCTGCATAATGATTCCCTCCTCCTAGACTGACAAGAGTGGATGCATAAATCTACTGCCATCAGGGTGCCTCCTTTAGCAGACACTGCCCCCTCTCCCCCCTGGAAAAAGATCTGTCCCCTCCCCAGCACTCTCATTTACCACCTACTACTTTTGCCTGCTGAGCCAAGATGCTGCCTGTGACTGTTATCCTGCCTATGCTAAACATCAGGAACTGGTTCTTTTTGGACAAAAATACAACCTTTTTTTTATGTTTCCTCCTAATGATAACTATTAGTGAAAATTTGAGTGCCTTTGGCAATTGTATTTGATGCAAACATTACAGCATACAGCAACGAGCTCCTGTGAAAAGCAAGGGTGGATTGATTGTTTGAATCAGGAGCTGGAGGGTGAGAAGAACAGTCAGGAGCAAGAATTTTGACCACAGGTCTTTAAGAGGTCTTAAGTTAGAGATCCCCATGTTCTCTGAGGCTTGTATTAACTCAAAATGATTGCTTTGAACTATCAGGTATGGGCAGTAATGTCAAATCCAGGGCTTCCCAGCTGCTGAACTCATCAAGCACATTGACAGTTTATAAATCAGACAGAACTTGTGGACCTTTTACAAAGTATTATTTGAAAATCTCTTCCTTAGCCCTCCATCCTCAGCTATAGCAGTGGAATATTGCAGCTGGCTAAAAATCAGCGTAGGACTAGTTTAAAAGGCAGCAATCTCTGCTCCTGTTCTGAAAAGCACGCACGAGGTGAATGTGCAGTGTACAGCAAGAGCTTCATCATTCTTTACCAGCAGCGAAGGTGTAGGTAAAGGTCAGCCCCTTTCATCTCCCAAGAGTCTAATCCACAAAATACTAGATTTCTCCAACAGGTATTTGGTGTTAGCAACATGCTGATATTCTGATATTCATAGCTGCTTTAAAAGTTAAATTATTATTTTTCTTCAGATACAAGTGTTTGGCAGTTTTCTCTGACGCTGTCCTTATGATGATTCATACTGCAGTTATTTTGAAGAGATGGATAAACTACAATTGTTTATATACAAACAGAATATGCCATTGGCTGCCAGAAAACAATCTCACTAATATTTGACTTGTTAGGTTGCCTCAAGTTTCATGTTTTGGCTCAGAGAGAGCAAGCTTAAAATTAATTGAGAAGAATTTCTTTCCTTCTGAGTGTGTTCAAAGCTAGTGGTATTTTCTCCTCTGTAAATGCTGGCAATTGATTATAAAATGTCAGAGGTGTTAGCAGTGTCAGCGACCTTCATCTATACGGCTGGAATAATAGGCAAGACTTGCTTTAGGACACCCTGCAGTTGCTGACAGGTTTTGTTGCATCTGCAGCCAACTCTGTATCATTAACGAGGAAAAAAGGATGGATGAGGGAGCGTGGATTGTAAATGCAGGAGTGCTCACTCCACTAAATTTACTTGAAAAATGATCATTTTTTGTGTCCAATGGCATTTTGTACTCTTCATGATTTTCTAATTAAGCCTGGAGGGCTGTGGATCCAGGCTTTGATATGAGCAGTATCGACTATCCTCTTTCCAGAGAAGAGAACAAAGCTTCCTCACTATGCTGCTGCATGCTAACTGATGAACTGGTTTTTCTTCCATGCCTTGGTTACTGCATATAATTAGGAATCTCACTCTTGTGACTTCATGTGCAGAACTGCATCCTTTCAGCAGACCTGCCTGCCAGCTGCCCGTCATGCACAGCTATTCCCAGGATCCTTAAATTTAACTTTGCATCTCAACTGTTCCTATTTACACAATGAGCGTGGGCATGCTGAAGAAAAAGCTCCTCATGTCTAACAACAGTCTCTTTTAGACTCTGTTTGACGCTAAGGCTCAACTTTAAAAGTGGTCATGATGTTAATTTATTTGAAATAATTTTATTAGAAAAGAGAAGTACCTGTGATTCTTGAAAAATGAGGGAAGAAAGAATAAGTATCCACTTGCTGGGTACACCCATTTGAGTGGTTTTCTGAGGGGATTACCCCTTTCTTGTCTCAGTGTTCCCTTGCAGCAGTAGCAGTGATAGAGTCTCGTGGCCAGTGTGTTGCTGGGGTTAAGAGAGAAGGCATCTGGAGTTCTTGGAGAAGGGGGAAGGGAGAAGACAAGTGATGACAGAAGTGTCAGAGCAACAGGAATAAGGCTCGGTTGAATTTAAGGAGAAATTTCCAAACCTGTATGGCATTCCTTCACCTTAATGATGGAAAATGTCTGTTTATTTTTTATTTTAATATCTTGTCTTTATGGTATTTTAGGACTGGAATTCCTGTACTTCATTCCCTGGATATCTTATCTATTAAATAATGTCTCTATTCCTCTCTGCTGAAAGCAGGTACACAGAGAAACAGAGAAAGATCTTGCTGCATTGCACATGGGGTTTTTTTGTGTTTAGTATTAATCAAGAAACACACACATTTAAGAATTTTTTGGGGAAAAAGAGCCTCAGAATGTTTATCTTCCAGGAATCTCTTTGAAAAGTCATCTTTTTACTGTGGAGTAAATCTGTCAGCCAGCTAAAAGGTTTGATTCGTGGACATGATGGAGGCAGCTGGAGTTTAGGGCTGGAAAGTGGCTGTGTGATGATCCATAGGAGATATGGGCTTGTGCCTTGGAACAGAGAGGTGTTACTGGGGGATGGTGCTGGCAGGGAGAGGTGTGGAGTGTGCAAGGGATGCCACTGCTTTCACTGCAGACAGGTCTGACAGCCGTGTGACATGGGAGCTGATTTAAAAGTAGTGTCCCTTCTTCAGAATCACAGGTAGAAAATGAATTACTGTAAAGGTGGAGTTTCTTCTACAGGAAATACTGCCACTGTCTTTTACCCCCAGTTCCTTCTTTAGTGTTACCTAGCGGAGGATGTAGGATACATTCTCTTAGCTTTCTTACCAGGTTAGTTTAACCTAAATGCATTAAATCCTTTCAGTTTGTGACATGTGAAAAGATACTTCTGATAATTTGAGATTGAAATAACTTTTTAAGAGTTTTCGTACATAAAATATGAATAGATTTGGACTGTTGAAAGATTCCTTGTTGGAGAAGATGCATACTGTAAAAGTGGTGGCAAATGTGAAAAAAAAAAAAAAGGTTGGCTATGTTTCTGAAAAGCACAAAGTAGTCTTTGTTTTCCTTTGGAAAAAATTATAGGATAACTTGTTTTGGAAGGGACCACCAGAAGAGGTCATGTAGTCCTATGGCTCAAATTGGGGCCAGTGAGATCAGCTAGCTCAGAACATATAAAATATTTAGCGGTCGACTCTACATAGCTCAAAACTTAAGAATATGGTCATAAGTTTCTTGGGATTTCTGAAAAGAAAAAAAAAATTATTGTAATATGCCTCCTTTGTCTTCATCTTTCAGAAGTTTAAAAAAAAAAAAAAAGAGCGAGGCTCAAGCTTTCCTAGTTCTTTACTATGCATTTCCTTTTATTTTTAGATGGAAATAAAAATTTAATCAGGCTAAACCTTACTTTCCATACTCAATTATTCCCCAGAAAGTTTAAATAAGTATAGATGTAGGCTTTTCGAGAATATGCCCCTAGAAGCTAATTTCTGAAGCAAAGGGAAACTGGAAGGTGACATTGCTTTTGAAAATTGAGCCTTAATAATGGGCTTCATTTAGTCATCCATCCTTGAAAATGGGTGGTGAAATATGTAAGGGTTGAGAGGGAAAGGGGAAAAACAGTGATACAAGAGAATGATACCAGATGAACGTACAAGGTAATTTGAGTCCTTGGTTAATGTCCTCGTCTGAAATTAGTCCTGGTTGGTTTGGTCACCCAAAAACTGGCAGCTCAAAACAAAATTCTTACCATAAAGTGTTCTTGCCACACACTGGGCTTTAGCAGGTTTGTTATGGGGCTACTGTTATCTTCTAGAAAAGTGGTCCCTCCAAGGGGGAGTTAGGATGCTCTGTAGACTGCTTTCTAGTGCTTTGCATGTCCCCACGGTATCTTGAGAGGGCACCCGCAGTAGAGAGGAGCAGAGAATCATGCTTAGCAATAATGGCAGCTGTAAAGAGTTTCCCCTTCTGTAGGGCTGTGTTGAGTCTCCAGCAGTCAGGCAGTGTGAGCATCCCTCGCTGTGCCTTGGGTGTGGAATGTTGCGTCACTCCTGCACTGAGGAAGCTGAGCACCTGTCCTCTTGTTCCAGGTGCGAAGAGTGAGGGAGACAGCCCAGGGCTCAGTTCTGGGGCTCAGCTGGTACCCCCAGGAGCACAGCTGAACAAGAGTAAGCACTGACGCCGCCTTTTCTCTTCCTGAAGTCCCAGAAGAAGTGGGTTCTTGTTTCCCAAGCTGTGGTGTGCACACAGATTTTTCATGTGACTTTTCTGTTTTCAGGTAAGCTCATTTTTTCCTGATTTTTTAATACAATAGAGTTTTCTAGATGCAAAATTATATTCTGGTTTTCTAGACAAATTTCTTGCTATTTATCAAGGCTTTCAGACATTGCTGGAGCATTTAATAAGTGTTTATTACTACTAATGGAGATAAAACTTCTAGGAGTCAGTCTTGCAAGAGGCATTAAAAATTAGCAAAGGAAAAAAAGCAAGAATAGCTTGGCAGAGGTTCTGTATTCATAAACCTATTTATAGATAGTGTGCTGGGTAGAGGAGCAGGTTTGTGCCTCTGCCAGCAACATGCTGCAGCCTACTGCTGTGCTAGTGCTTGCCCTAATTTTGCACTTACATTCTGAGTCTCCCAGGAGATGCTGAGCAGCTGTGTGGCTGACCTGAATCTCGAAGGTGTGTGGGTTTGACTGTGACTCTGAGGATGATTTGAGAAATTCGATCAACTTCTTTTCCAGGACCTGTTCACGTTGATTAGCATGTGTTGGCTTGGCAGGTTTCTCAGAAACCAGCGTGTAAAACCTTCTTCTTTATTCTCAAGTGGCCAAAGAGATCCAAAGCAAGATTGATAAAGGGGTTGCACAAACATGGTTCTCGGATTGTTCTTTAGCTGCAAAGTGGTTTAAATCCATTTTGGCAGCTTTCTTGGTGCTGGTCTCTTTCCCGGAGGTGCTGCCGCTGAGAGCTCTGGTTCCAGCCTGGCACAAGCCTGGAGGGGAAGGAGAGACGCTGGAATCCTGTGTGCCTCCTTCCTCACAGTTACCAGGAATAATTGTCCATAGACTGAACTTTTCGGAAGATAGCACTTAGCCTTTCCAGCAAGAGAAACACGTGTCTCCTGCCCGGCACCAAAGAAAAGGGAAACGGTGGGAGGGGAAAACAAAACTTACCAAGAGCCAAGTTAAGGAAACAAGTGTATTCTAGAGTTTAACTAGTATCTGGCCACCTGCCAGTTTGGGAGGGGTTTTGTTTAGGTTTTTAGTAGTTTTGTGTTTGGGGGGTGGAGTGTTGTTGGCTTGGTTTGGATGCTTCTGTGTTTTAAGTTTTATTTTTCCTTAAAAACAAATGGGGAAAGGAAGAATCAAAATACAGCTTTCCGTGCATGTATGCTGCAGAATGAATAAAAAGTGAAGACAGATGTTCTAAACCAAAAATGTACATTCTGCCTTCACACACTCATTTATGTACCTAAAATCAGGATTTTTTTCAACTGTAGGAAAAAGCCAGGAAATCACACAGAAATAGCCACTATTTAAGCTTATTTAGAAATGCACATCAGGAAAGATGAGTATCACTGAGGAACAAAGGTGGGTCCTGTGGGGGATGCGAATGTAAGAAGTGGACTCACTGAAAGCAAGTAATTGCAGAGTAATTTTGCTGTGGAATTTTAAACCAATTGCGTGAATAACAGAGCATATGTTCTGAAAGTAGTCAGAAGTGGTTTTTTGTGGGTATAGCTAACATGGTTCAGAAAGCCTCTTCCTGGCCAGGGTTAGTGCTCCCACAGCTGAGACAACGTGAGTGCTTGCGTTTTTGGCTGTACATCATTGCCTTGCTGAAAGTCAGCCTTTCTCAGTCTGCCTCTCCCATGGTATATCTTCCAAAAAATGTACAAAGGTGTGTCTGATAATACCTAGTGCCTCAGCTTGTTTCTGTCTGACTGGAAAGCCTGGTGTTCAAAAGGTGCTTGATCTTATATTTTACAATTACTAAGTGTTTTGATAAGTTTCATCAAACTACATCAAATTTTACTGAAATTACTGCAAGTTTCACATAACAGGACTGATTAAAGGTGCTATTTCAAGAAGCCTTCACTAACCTAGTTGTTTCTTGAGCTCTGTTCTTTTGAAAGGGAGATTTGCATCCTTTTGCTTTTTAATAAAACGAGACAAATACTAAAAATCCACTATCAGCAGTTTGGCTTGAACACCAAGGCATGTGGCTTATTGCTCTCCAAAACATGGAGGATATTAAAGGTGGATATTAATTTTCGTCTTTCCTCCATCACCAAGAAAATAGAAATGCTCACACGAGAAGGGGGAAACAGTTTATGGGATTCTTCAGCATTGCCTTTTATAGTATGCAATTGGGAATTTTGATGCCTAGTGGATATGAAATGTATACTAATGTTAAATATATGTAAATAAGTATAAATCATGTTGGTTGGGTGGTTTCTCTTTTTTTTTTTTCCCCCTAGTAAAACTGGTAAAGCACCTACATGGTAGCACACTTGACAAGTGACACAAAAACTGTGAGATCTCTGCTAATCTTTCTTTTGTTTCTAGGAGGTTTCAACAAACCTCCTTAATCTTTGAAGTTTTCTCTTTAAATGGGTGGTCAGTGTAAGCATTTCTGCAAATTCGTTTCATGTGAAGATTTTGTCTCTGAAGTTGTTCAAGCATAGCTGCAAATCTGATTCACTTGTGTGGCACTGAACTTCACATGTAAATCATGCTTCTAGTAAGTCAGTATTGTGCTAGGAGGTGCTAATGGCTGCCATCAATCAGGGCTGGAAAAAGTTGTTCTCCTCTTCTCCCCCAGACTAAATGAGACAGCAATTAAATGCCCTTTTGTTTCGTGATAGCTGAGACAATGGAAATCAATGTCCAAAGCACAAAGCAGAATGGCAAGTCTTAAGTATAAGCTAAGCCATGTGTCCCAAGGGATTGGCATGTTGATTTGGTTACAGCTGAGAGGGTATATGAAAGGAATAACCGGGGAGTGTAGGCAGCAGGAGAAGCAGTAATGCTCCTTGGACCGAAGCCAGAAGGGAATATTTGCTGGGAAGACTTCTCACTGGGGCTGTGCTGCCATGATCTTGCCTCCTTGCAACCCAAGCTCAGCTGACAGTACAAATTTGATCGGGAATAGGCCCTGGTATAGGATCATGATCAGAAAATATGATACCATGTTTGTTTATGGTATGTTTTTATGCTGGCCACTCAAGAATGGGCTGTGTCTGATCTGGTGAGAAGCCTACCTGAAGTAAACTTCACCTTTCAGCTTTTTTGAAAGTGCTCCAGCTGGGAAGATGAGTTTACACTCGACCAGTGCTGTTATTGCAGTGGTTTAGATCCCTGGAATAGGATTTGTTGCATCCTAAGAACAATATTCCCACCCCCCTAAATGCCATCATTTTGTTCCCAAGTGCTTGATAGGTGCAAAACTTACTCTTGCATCTCTCCTAAATAAAATTGCACTGTAAGGAATCCCAGTTTGCTCATCCATTTCTTGTAGATGCAAACAATGCCTCGAGACGGCATACTCGATAACTAATTTTGTCCAGAGGACATGAAATCACTTAGGTGGCTGAATGTGTTTTGCCTGTCTTCTTCCCTCCAGACCTGCTCCAAAGCTCATTATGTCAATGGGACACTTCCTTTTGACTCCAGCTCACAATTCTGCCTTGGCTTTATTGCCTTGCTGAAAGGGCCTTGAGTTACACAGGACTGCTTTGTCTCTAATCTGTGTGGGGTTTTTGTTTTTGTTGGGGGTGGTTTTTTCTGCTTTTGTGCAAAATTGTAAATGCATTGAGAACAAGCCATTGCATTTACTAATGGCAAAGCACACTGCTGTCATGCAGCTCATATGCTGTTGGCAGAGACTGTAGCTATATGATGCTTTGCAGCAGCTGGGCCCAGTTGAGAGAAAGCCTTTTGCAAGTTTAAGGTTTGGAAGAAATGTTACAGTAAAAAATTACTTTATTTTTTTGCCTGAAAAGTATTGCACACAGATGACCAGAGTCATCTGAAGTAATACTAGAATTTGATTAAAAGAAAATTTATCTGCTTGGAGAACTCTGTATTGAATTCTTTCTGTGGGATGCTGTATCTGTTGCAGCTCTTTTGGGGGCTTGAACATAAGAAAGCGAAACTACCTGTATTAAGAGGTCCACAGAAATCAACAGACACAAGCAATGGCCTAATACAAAACCTGTTAGTTGGTGTTCCTTGTCCTTATTGCTCAGTGATAAGATGTTGTCCTTTTCTTGTGTCAGGAAACACAGGAAATCAGGGAGACACTCTTCAAACTCATGTTCTACTGCGCTTGCATTTGCTCTTTGGCAGTACTGGCAGTTGCTGTCTTCTCAATCCCACTGTCCTCATATCAATTCACGTGTCCACCTTTGATGTCGACTCTAGTTCTGGCCACGACTTGCACCTCACTTCTGCATTAGATTCTCTATTAAAGTAAAACACAGACCCAAGGAACCAGGAGAGACTCTATTTGGGCACAGTAATACACTGTTTTATATTTAATTCCTATATGTGTAATTTTGAATAATCACAATTAGGCTTTTTTAAGCATCTGCTTTTCTGTTGCAAGCCTTCAGCAGTTCAATAAAGCAGAGCCATTGACTCATATTTGATGTGTCCATTACCTCCTGTAAATGCTTTGGAATACAATGGAGTAGCATGCAGACTTCAGAGCTGTCATGACAGGTATTAAGAATGTGTCAAATCCCAGTGATGGCTGATAACATATCTGTCATTTGTGATGGGATTATTAGGAAGAGGAAAGCCACTAGGAGAAAGATACTCTAGAAAAGAAAAAAGGGGAGGGGAGGGGAAGACAAAAAGAGAGAGGATTTACTGTTCTTCAGAGCTGCCTGGTTTAATTAAACCTTGTCTAGTCCATAAACAAATCTATTAACTTCCTGTATGGTTTGGCAGCTTATTCCCTTCAGTGCTGCTGCAGTAATTCCATGGAATTTATGTTTCTCTTTGGTGGATAGTTGCACTATAGGTATTGTGGCTATGAAGAAGATTCTTGACTCACCTGTGCCTGGAGACAGCTAGTGCAAGAGTACTGTATTTTTTGCTTTCTAATCAAAAGTTTAACAGAGCACCCTGGAAGAAAGAATTCAGCGGACACATAAAATATTTTCCGCATGGAAAATATATAGAACCAAGAAAAGAGAACAGTCTACCATTGCCATTTGATTTGCATCTTTGGTTAGCAAAAGAAGGATTGCTTGGGGTTTTTTAAGCCTGTGTGTCTTCTGTGAGTGTAGAAAGAAGGCTGAGCTCCATCTCACTTGTTGAAAAAATTTGCTGTAAAACTGGGCTCTGCTGAAGGAGCCCAGTGTGTCTAGTACACAGACATTTTCAGGTGTTTCAGGCTGAGCCATAAACACATCCAAGATCTACAAGCAGTTACATATTAAGACAAAGGAAGCATCTTGTCCATCTGCCTTCTGGTATTTCAGCAATGCCGGAACAGAGGTGATCTGAGTTTCTTGCTGTCAGCATCTTTTTGGTGCAGGACTTATTCCCAGGAGCAGCTAAACTGTGTAGTTGTCTCATATGGCGTCTACACACAGAGATCAATTTGGGAGACATGTTAGATGTCAGGAGAGGGGGAGACTTGAAGCTCAGTGGACTGAGACAACTATTCCTTGCTGTCATATACTCCCTTAAATTCCCTTTCAGGAGGGATTCAACAGCTTTTGAACGGAGGCTCATCACAGCATCGAGGTTGTCCCTTTGTCCTTTCTGCTGATTTATCTTTTAGCCTTGTATGAAAATGGGCTTGGTCTGATCTCTTCCCCTTCCACAAGCACAACCAAGGTGCTCAACAGCTCTTTCAGAGTCCCAGTCCATCAAGGAAGCAAAGGTAGTGGAGGTCAGTGCAGTGCCCAAGTGGGCATTTGGTAGCACCAGATTGTTGCTGGAGGTCAGCTGCTGTGTTGGGTGTTCAGCTAGGAGGCACTGGTGGCCATCCATACTGGCTGCTTGGAGAGAAACAGCTGCTCTGAAGGTGAGCAAAGGACAGTCTCAGGTTTGGGAAGCAGAGATGGAGAGTGGAGAGACCTGTGTGAAGACCAAGCTGTAGTTGTTGTGTCACAATGTGAACAATATTTGATTGATGTTTGAGTGATCATTGGTATGTGAGAGGCATACAGTGACTTAGCCAAAAACCAAACGCGCTCAGGTGGCTTTGGACCCCGTTCCTCACAGTCACCTACAGTAAATCAGCTGACCTACACTGCCCGTGTCTGCCTGGTGTCACACAGCACAGGCAGGCCGAGCCCACCCAGCTCCAGAGGAGCCCGCTGCTCTCCTCCAGTGGTGCGAGCTCTCCTCCCGGGTGAGGTGACTCCACACAGCCCTGCTGGGGCTGGGGTGGGTAGCCAGCCTCCTGTCCCTGCTGAGCATGTGGCAGTGGCTGCCTGGGTGCATCAGGAGCACGGGCTGTGAGCTGCAGGGTGAGCAGGGATGGTACCAGGCACACCACCATGTGCGTGCTCGCAGCAGGATGCCGTGTGTGCACCATAGGGGAAAAGCAGGCACTGGGGCTGTTGCAGCACGCCCATGGGCTCACGCCCTTGCTTACCTCATGGAAACTCACTCACCTGTCCAGGCCCTCAGGAAAGACCTTTTATTTTCCCCATCTCTAAATGCACGTTCACCCCACCCACAGAGGCTGGCTGAGCAAAGATCGAAGCGCAACCTGAAGCAAGGACACCAGCTTTTAAATGTGATGTATTGCAGCTTAATTAATTTCCCAAGGTAGAAGGTAGTTCTCTCAAGGTCCTCATGGCAAGCATCCCAAAATAGTGGTTGGGGAACCCAAAGCTGGTTTAGCTTAAGGGATGTTAAAGGAGCCTGATTTTTTTTTTTCTCTCCAGAAGCTGAACTCAGCATTTCTTCACAGTACCTTGAACTGTACACCCAGAAAGCATTAATCATACTATAAAATCTTGGCTTCAACTTCCCCCTTTAATATGTAGGCGATTACCATACTGTTTGTTAATGCTGTGTCTAGCTGGCTGACAGTACCTCTGTCCATACTGCTTAAATTTGGTTTTGGAAGAGGAAGGGCTGTGGAGAGTGGTGCTGCAGTGGAGAGCCTTCCTCCGCCAGGCTTGTGTTTGGTTTTGGCCGCAAGTAGATGCCACACAGATGCTGATACATATTGGTGATGGGCAGTCCACAGTGCCTAACTTTCCTCCTCAGTGGTGGCCCCTCAGGGAGGACACTGGTGCAAATAGGGACTGCTGGCAACATTCACTGCCTTTTCTTTTTTTTTTTTAACCCCACAGTGCTCTGATTGTCTTTTGTATACTCCCATATTTAATAGATTTACATCCTGAATGGATTTTCTGTCCCAAGAAAGGACTACAGTAAAGTGCAGATGAGCTTGGAATACTCCCTGGAGAAAGCTATTCCTTCCCTGTAGTCTCTCTCTTTTCCCCAATTCACTAGATTTTGTCAGTTTAGGAGAAGAAATGGAAACTCTTATCTGGGAGCTGTTGAAGAAGTTGAGACTCAGCTATTTCTTTCTTTTTTTTTTTTTTTCCTTTGCTGTACATGAAGTGTCCTCAGATAACACAGAAAATTAAGAGGTTGAGGGAGTCACCAGTGAAGATCATTGAACTTTCCATAAAATTCCTTTGAGTGTCCAAGATCAACAGTGCCCTGCATGGTCTCAGTGTGCTCAGTTTTACATATGCTCACACTTAGCTACAGTTCAGTTCTTGATTTATTTTTTTATTTAGTGGTTGGATTAGAACCATGCTTTGAAAACAAAACCAAACCGTGACTCCTATCCAATTTAAATACAAAAGGATATCTTTAACCTGAAAAGAGAAAACAACTTCATGAAGTTGTAACTCTTACTTTTTACCTTTGTAACTCTAACTCTTGAGTTTATTGAACATTTGAATGAAAACTGAGTTTCATGTTTGTTTGGACAAAGTAAAACATTTCAAAAAATTAAAGATATCAGCAGTGCCTGGTGGTTGCTGTTTTGGGGAGGGGATCTGGAAAGCAAAATATTGCAACATGACTTTTTGCAGATAACAAACAAGCCTAATAGGAGATCTCTGTTTTGAAAATATGTAACTGCTGACACAAGGATGTTAGAATATTTTTAGTGCTGATAAAGAAAAGAAACATTCATTGGAGTTTTGCTAATCTTGAACAAAAACACGTTAAGCTCTGGTTGCTCTGCTCTGGATGGTAGCATTACACTGTGTATAGGGAAGATTCCTTTCACCTGTGAGTTTCTTCTGTTGTTTCCACCTCTAAGAATTTTATACTGTATTTAGAGGTGAGGGAATGAGAGAGAGAAAGAGAGGTTTGGTTATAAGGAGAATAGTGTACTACACAAGGGTCTTTGATAGGACTTTCAAGGTGGTGTTTGCAAATCGAAATGTTGCAGCTAAGCTTAGGTAAAGCTAAAAAAATTCATTTTAATTTGTTGGTGCACGTCATTCTGCTAGTCCCATCTCAGCCCATCTGTAGTTTCCAGTCAACTGGGACCTCCCTGGTTAGCTGATAAAAGAGGGAAGGTGGCTCAGTGAGGAGTTTCACCAGCTCCCTCAGTGGATCCCTGGGGTGGATCCCATCAAGCCCCATAGACTTGTGTGTGGAAGTGGTGTAGCAGGTCACTGCCCCTTTCCTCCTGGATTACAGAGGCTTTATTCTGCTCCCCGTTCCTGTCTCCAAGCTCAGGGGACTGGGTACCCAGAGAACAGCTGGTCTTACTATTAAAGACTGAGGCAAAGAAGGCATTAAGTACCTCAGCCTTTTCCTCATCCCTCTGTTTCCCCCCACCTCCAGTAAAGGATGGAGATTCTCCTTAGTCCTTCTTTTGCTGCTCATGTATTTATGGAAACATATTCTATTGTTGCAGAACAGTCATAGAAAATATTTTTAATGTGCTACCTGACAGCATGATACTGTAGTATACAAATTTCTTTTCCTCTGACCTCTTACACACCAATTGTATTGAGAAAACATTAATTAAATGGGAACAATGTATTTATTGTGACTTGAAGTTCCATTAATTGCAGTTGCTGTTGTTCAGGTTCCTGAAAAGGAATGAAAGAGCCTGCTTAAAGATGCTCTCCAAGCACTCTGTTTAAGGGTGGCTCTTTGTTCCTAACTGCCAAAAAGTAGCAGCAAACTATAGGGAAAAAAATATCTTCTTTGTAATTTTAGTCCCTTGAGTCTTAATATAAACCATGCAAAATGGTTTATATTAATTCACTTCCAGATTTAGTTTAGTTTAATTTTAGCCTTGGTCATGGGCTACCAATGTGTTGTGCTCTTCTGTAAATGGACTGTGCATCCCTTGGTAACACCTTGAAAAAAACAGTAATTTTGGGGCTTTTTTGAAGCAGCAGGCAGCATCCAGCTTCTCAGATCAATCAGTGCACCCCTTGTAAATCTTGTAATTTAAGTTCCTCATGGACTAACAGGCTGGAGGTGGTGTTCTTGGACTCTGATCACGGTCCTCTCCATCCTGTACCTTTTGTCAGCATTTCTACTTCTCATGGATGCATGTAGCCAGAGGCTGGTAAGAAGAAGGGAGTGAGAGAATTTCACACATCAATAAGAGCAACACAAATGCTGTAGCAAGCTTTAAAATGGAAAGGAAACAGACGAATGACAGAGGAATTGGTTACAACTGGACAGGAGAGCAAATAAAAGCAATCTGCCTTTCTGCATGACATATATTCAATTAGTCTGACACATCAGAAAACAAAACTTCATTACAGAAAAGCAGGAACAGTAAGAAGGGAGGAAGAGGATGGATAAAAATTCAGCAGAGCACTTCAGAACAGGAACATTTCTGCTGTGTACAGCTTGACCTAGTGTAACTTTCTGGAAACTGTATAGGCTAACACAAAAACTATTTTTTGAATTTAGGACAGAACAGAGAATTGATTATGTCATGGCATGTAGCATGCCATAACAGAAGCAGGGCTTCTGAGGAGACAGAATTGGTTTTGTCAAGCCAAATTGCATCATTAGGGAAGTAAGAAGCAGTAGGGCTCCAGGCCTTTTCAGAGGGACTTGACTTTCTGGACTCTGCACTCAAAATCTTATCCTTGGTCTCCAACTTTTCCGTCTGCCTCCTGATGGCCTACTGCTTAAGAAGTGTTTTGTGGCTTAAAACTTATTTTTTACCCTGCAGTTATCCATAAGGTCTGCTGAAGAGTCAGCCATCTGTACGGTTACTTATATTACTGCGTGTTTCATATCTGGCACGCAAAAAAATATGTTTATTCTTTTCTTCCTGGTGTGAAAGCCATTCTCAGTCAATAAGCTGTCAAGCTACCCTTTTGTCATCACTGCCTAGTTGTGTTCTTTCACATCAAGTCTCCTGCATCTTGCCAGTCTAATGTGTTAAATTCTTTGACAAGAATGTTCCAGTTTGGGAGTGCTAAGAGCTTTGCTTGTTTTTCTTCATGAATGGAATGAAATGCTTCTTGGTGAAAATACAAGTACAGTAGAAACTTAAGAATCCAGGTTTTCTTCAGAATCAGCAGAGGGAAAACGAACACTTTGGAGTGTAATCCACTGCAACCCTTGAGCTCTCCACCTTGGAGAAGAGGAGCTGCATTCTCCAAGTGCCTGGTATTCTCAGCTGATAAAGAGAGGTTAGTTGGCTCCCTGTGAGAGCTATTTGCATGCTGTTGCTGTGGAATATTATGAAAGATATGCTCCAGCATTTTGGTTTCAGCAATGAAACAGCTAAGCAAGGACCTGTGTCTCTTCTACAATGTTTCTATTTACAAATAAACAAATGGGTACCAAAAACTATTTAGCTTGTGCCTCCAGTTCACATGTCAAAGTTGATCTGTGAGGTCCTTTCTCCTCCCCCTACGTAGTCTGTTTTTTTGGAGGCAAGCTTGGCTGCAAAAAGATTGCTTTAAAGTTTGAATATTCAAACTGAAGCTGAATCTAGTGAAGTATTTCAAAAATAAGCTGTTCATATTCCTTTCCTAAGAACTCTTACACAGTAGTGCCAGGAAAGCTTTACCAATACATGTAGTAAACAGATTATTCTTCTCTAACATTAGCCTTTTCCCTGCTATCCCTGGGGAACTCAGTCCAAATTCATGTTTTGAGACTATCTTATATTTCACATTTTTTTTATACTCACGATAATGCAGAAAATGGGATGCACTATTTAAGGTCAAAATAATTTTGGCTTCTGCCTTCCACAGATTGTATTTAGGGCTGTTGATGGCCTTCTGAAAAGTTGTTTATCCTCAAGACGGTCTCAAGCTTTGCACAGAAGGCAAGGATGGAAAATGTTTAGGACAGAAACAATTTCTGCATCTGTAATATATTAGAAAGGATTTTTCCCTCCAATGTCAGTGCAGTTTTCCACCTATGTTTAGTCTCACACAGCACTGCATACTGTTTTAAATATGAAAATACATGTTAACCTGCTGCAGGCAGTAGGGAAAAGTGTGTGCATTAGGGTAAAGCTCTGTGTCCACTCCATGAACAGCTGAGCTGCTGGAGGACATCAGTGTGGGCAGGCAGAGCTGGCCAGGCAGAACAGCTGAGCCATAATTGTCCTTTCTGTGACAGGGCTGCTCCCATCCAGGGTGATGTGAGCTCCACTGGATGACTCTAACCAACTCCAGTGCCCAAGGAGAATTACAGTAACAGGAGATACTTTCTTTGATAGAGCAAAGATATGATCTTGTGAAAAAAGGCACAGGACTTTAGTGGGCTTCCCTTGTGGGCTGTGCTGGGCCAGGGTGGCAAGTGTTGGGCGGCAGTGGTAATACTGTACCACTCCAGCTACCCCTTGAAGAAAGAGCTTATCCAAAGCCCCGGTTATATCTGAATTTCAATCCTCTAAACAGTTTGGTGCTTTTGGTTTAATTCCTGCCATTATTGTCTGGTGTTTGTCTCTGTTGTGTTGATTTACTGGTCTTGATGACAGTCAGTCACTCGTGAACTGTATTTTCTTTTCAAAATGTATTTTCTTTTATTAGCTTGTGAATTGTCACAAGGTAAATTGATGTGCTTGGGTCTATATTGTTTATGATTTAATTTTATTCATTTTCTTTCTTAACTAAATATTCTTAGCCTTTTCAGTTGTGTTTCATATGGAAGCTTTCCAGAGATGCATTGCATGTGTTTTATTTTAATTCATTATACATCAACTAGTGATTTCTATATATAAAAATACATATCTAGCTAATATATTTATTCATTTAGTACTGAAATGCACTTTTCCAAAGTGATAGGCCTATAATACATTATTTAAAGGTCTCTGACTCATGATTGCAGGCGTATTTTTTGATACAGGGTAATAGCAGAAGTAAGCTTTGATCTGTGGCTTTCACTTCTGAAAGGAAACAGTTTCCTGGACCATTTGCATACCTCCCTTCTCTCAGGCTCTTGCTAGATACTGGGTAAAGTGAGGTGTTTGTCATCTCTGCCCAAATGCATCCTCCAGTGCAGCAGCTTGTGAGGTGGCAGCCCCCTGGGCTCTGCCCTGCGGGGGCTGGCAGGTCTGATGGGTGGGTACCTGTACAGCTTTCTCTTTAAATGTCTCATTTACCAGCTGGCTGGAGCGAGTGGAAAAGTCCTTCCAAAAACTGTCACTGATTCACTTGCAAAATTGTATTTCTCACTTCAGCAGAGCAAAAAGGGATATATATGCCTGTATTTCAGACCGATCTGACTTGCTCATGCTTTTTTATCAGATGGTGCAGCTTTTCCTGTGCTGGTGCTCCAAGCCAGCCGGCTTGTTCCCCTGGAGGCACAGGGCAGTGATTCTGAACTTGCTCAGTGCTTCCTTCTCTTGAAATGCTGCTGACCTGTGATCTTCTTTCCCCAGGCTTGGCAAACAGTCCTGCCATCAGGATCAGTGTGAGGTGTCCTTCAAAGCTATAAACCCGGCTAATTTGTTGGAAGGGAGGCTTCTGAGCACTGGCCATTGTTTCACCTTTCCTGCCTTGCTACCCAGTGAGACTTTTATGGCCTTTCTATGGCTTCCTTGTCTTTTTAAAGTATGTGTTTGGGCAGGCAACAAAACAAAACAGAAGAAGATGCAGTGGTTGAAGGGTTTTTGTTTGTTTTAAAAAAAAAAAGAGAGAGAGACAAATGCTTCTTTAGTTCAGCCCACAGCAATGTAATTGTTTTTTTCTCTCTCAAAACATATCTACATTTGTATGGTAGGAAGATACCACTTTATTTTAATGCCCTGCCCTGCCCTGCCTCAAAATCCAAACCTGTTTGTCATTCTACCAAGTTACCTTTTGCCCATAGTTTCCAAACACCACCCAGGCATTTAAAACCAGAAATGATCACAGTATAGAAACAACAAAGTCTCTTGCTTAATTCATTTGCATGTGTGTGTATTATCCGTGAGAAGCTATCTCCAAATGCAATGTAGTTGCTTGTGTAGGTGGTTCTATTTTAATCCTCTCCTGCAAGAGGGAAGTCCCATGATCATGGCCAACCACAAAGTTCTCCCTTCTTTATGCATGGACTTCTTCCAGTTGAAATCACTCATACGTGATGTCTAACTCCCTTTGAAGATGATGGAAAAGATTTTTGCTCTTGTAAATACGCATTATATGGCCTAAACATGCACTGTGCTGGCTCACAGAATAGTTTGCAACAGTTAGGATTCCTGCAGGTTTTTGAAACTTGGCTTTGGCTGTTTTTGTTGTAAATAAATGACTAGGCTCAGTATTTCAAATATGTCTTCACTGGACCCTGACACCACAGTGCTTCCAAATTTTTTCTTTCTCTTGCATTCCTCAACATGAGGTTTACCACTCCTGTCTCCTCTGCCCCTAATCCCATGGAAAAATTTCAGCTTGGTCTTGGAAGATAAAAATACCTTGCAGATGACTCCAAGCTGGCAGTTAGGAGGAGAAGTTTTATGTAAAACAAAACAAAACAAAACAGCCTAACAAGCCCCCATGCTAGACACTGAGATTTTACTCTGGCAAAATCCTCTTGACTTTACAGGCCATTGGTTTGAATAAAAACTAGTAAAAATATGATGTGGGACAGTATAGATATGGCTGCCAACTGATTCCCATGCTGCTCATCCTATACACGGTTGTATTGTCACACATTCTTTGTTTTATCTCCCGAAGACAGTAGTAATTCAGACAGTCAAGAGGCACTTCATTTGAGAACCGCAATATTAAAAATACTGCTTCTTTTTTGGCAAGCTAGAAACATCCCTCTGTGTTTTTAAGAAAGATGGACTGGATATTTTTGGATGCTCACTAATTCAGTTCAGCTGTCCTTGTTGCTTTGTTCGCTTGGATATGGAAAGTGAGAGCAAGGGAGGATACATAGAATTACATGAAAAGCAATTCTTTACAGAGCTGCAGACCACCTTGTTTATGTCTTCTCCATATAGCAAGAAATCGATCATTTACTGTGTCTTTTAATTGCTAGTTCAAAACATGTATTCTTGTAACAGGCGGTCCAATTCAGTTTGTCAAAGTAATCAACTAAGGGTAATATTCTCCTGCATAGCTACTCTTGTATCTGCAGTGTCTGTGTATCTTTGATGTGTTTATTCCTTTACTTACACTGCAAAAGGTAAGAAAGCTTATGAAAGGAAAAAGAATAATGAAAAAAAAGAATGGCAACAAGGCTTGTGTAAAATATTGCTGTAGAAAATCCCCTGAGGGATCGTACCCCAAATCCTGAAGCAACTGCACTCTACCAGAAGTAAAACCACACTATCATGAGCTGATGGATGGGTTTCCATGCACAGGAAAAGAAAATGTAGATGGTGGTAGGGACAGGCTGGGGCTACTTTTCGTCTTCACCCAAAGGCAGCTGCTCAGTTTTCATCTTCCTGCAAGGAGTGGAGGCAGGAACCAATGTGCACAGTTATAAAAGGGTGGAATATGGTGCAGGAGGAGAAAAGGAAAAATGAAAGTCAGGGAAGCAAACAAAAGGCAGAAGGATAAAAATCTCTTGAGCTAGTGTGACGCTCCTGAAAATCTTTAGGCCTCTAAAGATAAGTGGATGCAATTCTTCCTGAGCTTGTTTTTCTTTCTGGTGGTGCTCAGCATTTCACATCGTATGTCTTTCTTTGTTGCAAGTGAATGAGAGAAGTTATCTGCCTTTTGAGAGAACTCTTTTTTTTTCCAGCCCAGGGCATGATTACTCAAGGAAAGGTTCTTAAAACCCCAATAAATCTTAGGAACCGAACAGATAGTCTCAATATAGCTAATGTTTTAAGCTTTCCTTTAAGATGACATGTTTCTACTGCTCCTTTAATGTTAACAAGGGATATACTTTGATGCATCTGTTAGCAGTCAGCAGCTTTACAATGGCATTCGAAAATGGCACCAAAAACTTGGGGGTTGTGTGCTTATGGGCACCTTGAGATTCTTGGTGGGTAAGGATTATTTTAATTGACGTAATGATGTAAAGGTGCGGTACAAATGAGAGAGACTGTTTTCAGGTTGGGGCACATTAGTTTGCCAGTAGTAAAACCTAAATTGCAGCACGTTATACAGCCATCCCTAGAAGATATGAGTTGATAAGGTTGTGCAATACATACCTGTTCAGAGTGGTGTGCTCTAGTCTCCTGCTTCCTCAAACCTGCTGCTTCCCTCTGAGCATCCAGAGCAGGCGGAAAAGTTAGGGCACAGACTTGCCTCTTTGTGGGTTACATGTATTAAGAATTGAGTACAAAGGGGTTTGGGCTGAATATGACCATGATTTTACAGTGCATTCAGAATGTCTCAGATGGAGAGGGAAGTTAGGAGGATCAAAATACTTCCTTAAAAATTGGAGCCTGAGCTGACTTTTGAAGCTGCAGAGGAAGTGCTTTTCTGCATGATTAGTTTAGGCTGTGGCAGCACAGTTGTGGATGATAAATACAACTGGCATAACCTGCTGGTTGTGCTTCTGGGGTGTTGATTTTGAATACAGTTCTGTCTGTCAGGGGGAATGTGTGGGTGAAGCTTCCTGTGGGTGGCTGCAACTCTGAACATTTGTTCCATAGCTCCAAAATTGGATCACAGCTGAGAAGCAGGAGGACTTCTAGGCATCTGTGGGATCCTGCCTGCTTTTAAAATGTATTTCTAAGGCTGTTAATGCACATAAATTGTGTAGCCTTTCAGGGACATATGGGTTTGTTTTAAACTTGCTAGGTATGATATAATGTTGGTGTAGAGTCAACAATCTCTCCAGAGCATTGGAGTGGAGAGGTCTCTCAAGCCTTGAGCAGGACAGCTCTTGTCGGGGAAATGGAACCCCCTTCAATGCCAAATTAATGTATTTTGGATCAACTGCATAGGTGTAAAAAAAATAATCTATGCAGATAGGAGGCAGCTGGCTGGTCAGAGAAGGGCACTGCAGCAAGTGTTGTGTGGGCAGGGTCACTGTGTGAGGCACTCCCCAGACCAAGCCTCAGATCAGGGACAATCCTGACTACCCACGGTTCCTCTCCACTGTCAGGGAACATGGAGGGAGAGATGGGGAGAGGAGCCAGCCGTGACTGGGAGCAGAGGAACAGCCTGCCCAGACATCAAGTGTCAGGGAGCACTTCCAGCTGGGATGGGACTTTCTGCTATTCTGAGCTGCTTGACTCTTCCTTGCCACCTCCTCCTGCAGGATCTTGTTACTCAGGCTCCTTTCTGCATCCCAGCCCTGCTTCCTCCAACCTCTTCTTGCTTTTTTATTTTCCTTTCTCTGATCCTGGCCTAATTATCCCCCACCCCAGAGCTTAAGGCATTCGCTGCCCTCCTGTAGTGTTTGCTGTCCTTGTTCTTCAGTCCCTTTCTCTCCCATTAAGGAACCACACCTGTAATGGATGTAAACACAGCCTTATGTTTGTTTTTATATGCACTGATCAGCCTAGTGGTAATAATTCGCCGCGGCCCTTGTTAGCTTCAGAACTGCATCTATTGAAGTGGGGGGCTGGGTGTGTTGGGTAGGTTTATTTTGAAGCTGGTTTTATTTAAACTAGATGAAAGGGCAAGAAGTGGTTAAAAACAACTTTTAGTCACTGGCTCAAAAGGGATTAAATAGTATATACACAGGAATAATTTGAAAGGAATAATTTGAAAGGCGTCTCAGGTAATATGAAGATGTATATATCTGCTAACTGCCTGGGCAAATTAGAGAATTAATTGAAAGGGAATGTTAGCTCATTAGCTGAGCAAGCTAATGTCAAGAAAAACCTGAAGCTTTCCTTTAAGACTTACAGTGGTTTTTTTTCCCCCAGAATAACAGACTAATGAAATGATGTTTTGGAAGGCAGCCTTGGAATAGAGACAAGTGTTCTGATAAATCATCAGCTTCCATATATTTTTGATTGCATTCTGAGGTTAATCTTTTAAGCCACAAAGTGAGGTTCCTCCTGCCTCCTTACCCTTCCACATTAAACATCATGCTTTGAAACACGTTTTTGGATATTAATAAAATCTTGAGTGTAAAAGAATTATGAATTGTCCTTAAATATGTGCAAGTGTTTATGTATTTTCATGTATTCTATAATATTACTAAAATTTACATGGTGAGTCCAAATGTTTGTGGATCAAAAGGAGTACTCAAAACTACTTAGAGGAGAACGGGCACCTCTGAATATGTACTTCCACACAGGAAAGGTGGATATCTCTTGGCATTTCAGTAATGAAGCTGTCACACTGTGTGAGAGGGAGGAGAGACAGGACTTAGTTAAGCATTCATAAGACTGAGCCCTGAGTAGTAAAAAAGAGCATCTTCCTGGAAAGAAAACATCTTGAATTAGCATCTGTTTCGGGGACTTTGTGAATCATTTACCACCTCTTCTGAAAACCACAGAATTCCTTCAGTGGAGAAGGAGGAAGATTTTTAAAGAATTGAGAAGTCCTTGACATTCCTGAGATCCGATTAATCCTGGGGCTGAGAATTTGCAAGATGTTGGTGTAAACCTGAAAGTAGAATGATTGTTCCAAATTGATTTGGATTTAGAATAGTAATCTGAATTCATGTCCAACTCAAATTGAATGCATACCATGAAAGTTTGCTCTTTTAAATAATTATTTGTGCTTTGCTGGGAAAGAGAATGCTCTAAAACACTGTGCTGCAATTCAGTGTCCCAAACCTGCTTTCAGGTGTCTTAATTCTAGTTGTAGTTTGTCATCCAAGGATTGATAGAAACCTACTACAATTGCTGATGTGAAAGTAAGAACAAATTATTTCTAACAGTACTTGAAAGAAAAATGTGTAATGTTGGACTTCAAAGCCAGCCTCATGATCACAGGTGTATGGTTAAGACAGAAAATATTTTTATTTTTTGTTTTATAAAATGGCATCATAAGTAGTTCTGAAAGTAGAAATAGTATTAAATATATTTCAGAATAATGTACTGTGGTTTGATTATCACAGGTCAACTATAAATGTGCAGCTTTCTTGAGCTATAAACCACAGGCCATGTAAGTGTTTTGGAATAAAATATTTATGCATTTAGCATTCAGCAGTGTTGCTCATTTAGACTAGTCATTGGAAAACGATGTTCTCTTTATTGCATATTATTAAAACATAAGTGCTGCCATTTAACTTTATAAACACTAATGAAAAAATGGTAGGTGTAAATGATTTCTTACTGTTTTTAAAGAAATACACCAAAATACCTGTCAGTCTTTTCTAGTATGTGCAGCCCTGTGTGCAGGTTCATTTTAATTTAAAAGACGATTACTCTGAAATTAAACTTCTGACTCTGACGGGGGTAACTGGAAAAGAAAGCCATATATTGCTTCTTTATTAGACAACTTGAAAGACTGAGGAAGTGTGTGGGGGAGATGGGGGAGGGGGGTATTTCCTGGATTTGGTTTTGGTTTTTGGGAATTTGGAAAAGTAAAGATTTGAGAAAGAGAAGGTAAAAAAAAATCATTTTGTCCAAGGTTAATAAACTAGTTTTATGATAGTCAGCTATGTGTTTGAACAGTACCTGCGTATTGCATATTTGTTAAATGAAATGCATAATATCTTTGAGTATCCCTTGAGAGAGGACACCTTTTTGCTTTTCAAAAATATTGTGATTTTATGTAGCATCTCAATCCATTACTTATGCCATTTAAGTGTCTTATTAATGCCCTTGGGAGAACAGGGAGCTTTGTCCCTAAAACTCACTAACTGTAAGCTCTCAGTATCAATCTCCTCTGTTTTTCGTAGCTGCTTTGCACCTCAGTTCTACCAGGGGATTTCTGGCTAGTTTTTGCCTGTGCAAACCCATGATTCTCCTCTCTGCTGCTCTGCTAACAATACTGAATGGCTGAGAGAATATTTTCCTGTCACCTCCTTCGCTGATCAGTGGGGGAGATGCTGTGTTTCTTACAGGAGAGGAGGTACAAAAGCTGATGAATCCTCTCCAAAGAGAATTTAATTTAATGTCTGAAAGTTGCTTGACCAGATATTATTGGCTTGATGGATGACAGTCCCTCCAGAGCACATAAGCTGCCTTCATTATTTATAGGAATTCATTAAAGTAAGCAGAAAAACCTTGTTGATCTTTCAGATACACCTTTGTGGAATTAGAAGAGTCTATTGTACTAGATCAGAGTCCAGAGATATTTAGATGGTTTTTATGAGGATATGGTATCAAAATACGGTAAAATTATATGTTAGAATATTCTTCCCTAGATGCACAGCCTTTATCAAGTATGCTTTCTTCATCAAGATATTAACTTTTTTTAATTTTTTGGATGACAAGGAAAATATTTAGCTATCAAAGGACATAGGTTAGTCAGCAGTAAATATTCCACTTAATTAATTTTATACCTACAGTCCTCACTATCTCACAGACTGGAGAGCTGTGAATGGCTTTATCCAGATTAGAGTGACCCTTGCCAATTCATGGTGCAACCAAAGGCTTATGCTCACAAACTCCATGCATGTTGTTTGTGGAGCAGTCCATCTGTGAGAGCTGAGAGGTGGGAAACAAGCAAAAGCATTTTGTCTTCCGCCTTTCTGCCTGCTTACAACACACCAGAGAAAAATTAGAAATGTTTTGCCTGCAAGAGAAGTGAGCCTCACTTTCTTGGAGTAATGTCTAATAGCTAGATTTGTAGATGTCAACTAACTCTTTAGAAGGACCCTTTCCAGTAAAATATACAGGTAGGGGGAGTGGGTGAAAGTCAGAAGAGAGTGCTGGAAGACTGAAGCAAATTTTGTAGAATGCCAAGCCACATGTCTTCCATCCCGTTCCCTTCTCCTGAATTTCTTAGCTAGATCCCTCACATTTTGTAGAAGCTGGAAATAAACTAATAGGTAAACAGTATTTTAAATAAATAATTTTGTTCTGTTGGCATGTGATGTAGATACTGCATTGCAGGTGTTACTGGAAAGGGAAGAGGGTGGAAAATGTAGGCATTAATTTAATTAATCAACTCCAGTCTGTCCTTTCTGACTGAAAGTATCTTTCCATATATTTTTTTCATTCCCATATGTACTGATATGGGTTTTTTTAAGTTGCTGCTCATATGCATCTCATCATTGTGCTACTCAAGTACCTCTTGTTCTAAATCTTCACCTCCCTTCTGCCTGTTTTCTATCTTTATGCTATTTTCTTTCAAATCCCATATCCTGACAGAAAGCATGTTGTTATAGACCAGCCACACTGTCCTCATTCCTCTCAAAGAGGCAATGTTGAAATGCTCTCTTTTATTTTCCTATAGCGGGAAGTTACAACTCCTGCAGATGCAGGTTGACTCAAGGGCAAGAACATGGAGGCACCAGGTCAAAACAGCAGTGCCAGCTGTGCTTTTTCATGTCTCTTCAAACACTGGGTGAAACACACGGCCCCTTAGTGCTCTTGAGTCGTGTGGTAGGAGCCTTGCAGCACGTTAATTGATCCCCCATTTCATTTGGCAGTCGATCTTGCTCTTTCTCAGTCAACATAGCATTAGTAGTTGATAATGTTCAAATGGGTGTATTCCAAGTCAAGTTAAGCACCTTTAATGCTTAATACCAAAGGCTGTAAAATGCCTTACCAGCAAAAATGTGCTGAACTCCTTTTCTAGATAAGGCAATGCTACTCTCCTGAATTGTGCTGAACATGCTACCATTTAAATGATGCTATAGATCATTAAGTGGTCAGATGCCATAGGGTATCCAGGACCCTGGCCAGCCTTGGGCAGGACTGAGGTCAGAACTCCCTGGTTTCTGGAATGAAGGACCTTGTGGGGCAGAAGGGAAAGGACAGTCCACCTGAGTGTAAAACTCACACTACCTGCCCATGTTTTTAGTTGAGAACACAAGTCATCTCCACAGCAGACATGATCCGTGGATATGTGCTAACCATATCTCAAGTCTGTTTGTGGTTTTAGATGCTGCTTTCACTTGTTGGGTGGCTTTTAAACCTCTGTCTCTGCTGGAGTACCTGGTGCGAAGGTGACCTTCACACTCCTCTGTCTCTTTATTTTGTAGTTAGCAGGAATTCCTCCCCATTTCTGCATCTGCATCTGGAAAAGTGCATGATCAGCTGCATTCTCTTCATGCTCATGCCATGATGCTGTGGCTTTCACTCCTCTGCCTGCTGAGCACACAAGAACTGAAGCTTCAAGAGCAACTTTAACATCTATCTCTCAGGCATAAAGCCAGTAGGTAAACACCTTTCTGGTGTATTTCCTACCATTTAACAACAGAATCCCCACTCCCCTACCCTCCCATAATGAGTTCAGCCACTAGTTTCTCAAAGAATGTGGTAGATGGTAACCACTGCTGTAAGAAAACATCTAATCTAATCATAATTACACAGTAGCAGAGAACATAGGATACATTTCACTTACAGACTGAAAAGCAAAATATACCATGGTATTTAAATAAACTACATCTCCTTTTGGTCAACTAAACAATCTCTTTTTGAAAAAGCAGTATGAAACATTGCAGTCATTCATCTTAAAAGGTTTTATTTTCCTCCTGGTCTACTCTTCTTTGTGCGTTTTACCTTTTCTGTTTGAAAACTCAGCCTTTCTCAGCAGAAAGGTTCTGCATTGAAGTTCTTTAGCTGAAAGCATATGTCCTATTTGTCAGTTCCAGTAAAATGTTTAAGTGCCAATGAGTTTATGATTAGACTTCAAATTACATTAATCATTCACCAACTACAGAAAGCAAGCTGGTCTGTACTTTTGTTGAGAGCTTGTGTAGCTACTGAAAAGTACTTTCCCAGACAGTTTTTAAGAGCGGAAGCCTGTGTAGTGTAGTGTCTGCATCTCATAGGAGGTTAGTCTTGCTTGAGGACAAAAGAGTTGGTTTTGCGTTTTCAAAAAGGTAAAGTCAGTCAAGTATGTCTCCTGATAAATGAGTGTTTTATGTTTTAGGTCTTAAATGATTTGTATCTTAAAATGGAATTGGGTATATTCTGGTTGTATGGCTTTTTTGAGGTTTGTTGGGGTTTTTTCCTTCTCTCTAATGGCAGCAATATTCTGTTTCTACCAATGTGCAATTAAACAGATTTTGTGCCAGAGAACCACGGAAAATAAAGATCATGAAGTAAAGAGCTACCTTCTAATCAGAGCAGCTATGCAATATGTGGGTGGGGGATCCATGTCTCCTCCTCAGTGCAAGGAGATAATGGAATCCAGTGGGAAATCTCAGCCACCCATGAAATTGCAAAACCTCTGGCTGCATCCTGTGTTTCCTCATTCCACCTCTTGAATCAACTTGTGACCTTGCCTTTGTAGAGCTGCTACTCATTGCCATGCCTGGCTGTGCCTACAGCCTGCGGAGTCCCACTGGAGCAGAGGACATATTCCTGGTGTCCTCACTGGATGACACCAGACTGTTGAGGGAAGTCACTCCTGTTACCTCTCATTCACACATTCCTCTCATTCAGCTGTCCAGTTGCATGTGATCCAGCGCTGTGTTTTTATGTGAAAGAAAGGAAAAGGCTGAAGGATCCTGTATGTCACATACTTTCCAGGTCCCTAGGTCTCATCCTGGCAAGTTTTTGGGGTTTTTTTTTGAAGGCAGTGGTGGGTTTTTTCTTCATTTGTAAATTGTATTTGCTGATGGTCTAATGTCATCTGCAAGAGCGTTGCTTGTATTATGCACAACAGTAGAAAAGGAGCCTTATTTCAGGAGAAGCAGATCGTCATTGCTGGTTAGGTTAAAACATTCCTGCCCACAGAACAACTTTGTGGATTTGATTTATTCCTTTTCAAACATACTGAGAGACTTCAATCGGTAATGAAATCTGTACATTTGAACAATACTATTTTGTCTCAATCTGTAAAATAGGCTTTTGGTAACTCTCAAACTTTTAAGTAAAGCTTTTAATTTTACTCCTGCTAGGTAATAAAACTTTGCAGGGGAATGTGAGGTAATTGCATGGATGGGTTGATTTGAAGCTAGATAATTTCATGGTTTGTTCACTTGGTTAGACAGTAGGAGAGACAAGGATGAGAAAAACAAAAAGAAGGTATTTTAAAATGCACTTTTAGAATTTCTGGCCTAATAGTGGCTGGCATAGAGATGCATAATTTGAACTTCAATAATTTGACTGCAGTGGTTTTGTAGACACTTCTGTTTTGGAAGATATTTGTGACTGATTGGTCTTTTCTGACAGTTCTCCTGTTGTCTTTCTGATGCAGCTTCATTTGGAAGCTCATTGTTTTCATTTTGGGCTTTCCCCTCTCTAAAAATACTCTGCAAGTAATAACCACAAAAACAGCTTCTTTTGAAAATGCTCCCACTTGAGCTGTTAAGAGCTTGAGTAATATTGTTTATCACTTACATGGAACACAAAATGGAAATGACATTTTTTTATCCAAGGATTTTTGCAGGGGGTTGTTTTTGAAAGAGTTTGCTGTGGTCACTGCTGAAAAAATAAATCTGCCATCATTTTCAACTCAGGCAACAAAGGTTCAAATTTTACTTGGTCAGAAACTTGTTTGTTTTGATTTATTCTGAGGATAAAAATTCAGGTGGGAAACCTCAAAGTTTCCTATTTGAAAGAGGCTTGGGTTAGAATAAGGTCTCCCAGGTGAAGCTTAGAAAAGTTGCAGTGTAGTTGTCACAGGGGAATAATCGTGACGTCAACCAGCTACATAGTATTGCTCTGCCATAATTTTGGAGACCTTTAAGGATGAAATTAACTTGAAAAGAGCATGGGACTTGTCAGGGCCAAGCCCACGGCGTGGCCGGCTGGGCCGGTGCGAAGTGCGGGCATTATTCCTGCCGCTGAGCGCTCCCACTGCCGGGAGCAGCTCGCCCCAAGGAATGGGAGCGACAGGGGCTGGAGCCGAGCAGAGGGCAGCCACAGCATGCAGGAACCCTGAGACTGCAGGAACCGAGCACGTGCCATGCTTTTTCTGCAGCCCACGCTCTTTGATGCTCAAAAATAGCCACCTCAAAAGGCATTTAAATTGGCTGGATTTTGTGCACGTGTTACACATGTGATGTCTGAATGGCAGACTGGTGTCAGCACTGTATTTTCCTCATTTTACAATTCAGAGCAGAATTTTGGAGCTCTTTGATCCATGGTATAGCAGGACAGAATTGGTACTCCTGTTATGACAATTTAATTATTTTTTAATGGTTCTTTGTGGCCTTATGTAATTTTACAAAGCACATCCTTCCCTCAACCTCCTTTCCTCTGCTCTGTTGCCACCCAAACTATATTACAAAATTTTTAAAAGAGTACAGGGACTTTTGAGTTCTTCTGGGTGCCTGTGATGATAATAATTCCATTTAAACAGAGAGAACAATGTGTGAATCTGCCAGTTTTCCAAACACCCTGTACAAACCCATTTGTCCAACTGAGAAAATGTTGAGTACTCCCATGACTGAATGAAAAATCAACAAATTAATTCTTTAAGTAAGACAGGCTTGGGTATTTTTTTTCTTTAGAAAAGAAGCGTGCTACCTACATTTATCCTCCAGCCATGGGCTGAATTCCATTGTAATGAAGTGAAACTGTTCAGATCCAGTTTTACCTGTTTTTCAACTTCCTATTTCACTTTACTTTTACTTGTAATCTTCTTTTCATGCTTTGCTCTTGCCCAGAACATGGTAGTCACATAAGCAAATAAATCCTCTTAGCAAAGAAACACCAAAACAACATGAAAACTAGTGCAAATAGTTTGTAGTTGTTGTTTTTAGCACAAGTTTACTGTCCTGAACTTGGGCTGCTGGTTCCTTCTGCTCTAGTAGTCAACCCCCTTCAAGCTCTGTTTAGGCTTAAAGCTACATACAAAATGTTACTGGTCAAACACTCTGTTACCAAAATAGTCGAAATCAGCTGGAAACTGTGACTGCAGAATACTCAGATTGGCATTCTTGACAGTTTTGTCACTTCTTTATATTTCTTCCTGTTGCTGGTTTTTCAGATCCCTGGAAAGGCTGGAAAGGTTCAAGTCACCAAGATGCATGTCTTAAAATGGGCGTTTGGGAGAATGCATCTGTGTGTCTGTCCAACCATGTATACATGCATGTATTTCAGGTTTCCAGCACCAGGATGCTATAGCTGCTGTGGCATTAGTTGCTATATAATTGCTGGTTATTCTTTAGGCTTGCTGCAGTATTTCTTTAATGCAGTCCTTTGGCACTCATCTTTCCAAACTCTGCAGAACGGTTCCACCTCCTCCTCTGTACTGCAGCACAAGCTGTAAGAACAGGTTTTCTACTCTGGCATAGTAAAACCATATAACCCAGACTGGGATACAGAGCAAAAGGGAGAGGAACAAAGTCTTGGGAAGAAAGGAAGTTTCAGTCAAAGCCCTGGGCCCTGCTGAGTGTAGGAGTACAAGTCATTTTCATTTATTGTTCATGTTTGAGCTCTAGTTTTACATCAAGCCTCGTTGATAAGAAATTTTGAATCTGTGCACTTCTAAGTTAGTTAGGATGTTTCTAATCCTCCTGAATAGCTGGCAGCTAACAGAGTGCCTTGCCTGGCTGGACTGATTCTTTAGGAATAGATTTCCCAGAGCTGATGCCAGAAGTGGGTCTCCCAAACGATGTCATCGTCATCTGCCCGCAGACAGGAATAACAGCAGGCAGTCTTCTTGTGCTGCTGACAGGACATCTACGATATATTTGTCTTAACAGACAAGTCATCCATAAGTGTCTTTTGAGTTATTCAAAACGTGTCATGTGTGGGGGAGTGAAAGCAGAGAGGTGACTTGTCCAGTGCCTTCACACACACCCACTCCCTGCTGTTTGGATCGCACTGGTGACCTGAAAAGGGCTCCCCCTCCTACCCTGCTCCCGATTCTTGGGAGCACCCAGGACCCTTGCCTTCAGCCTTCACCCTCATGTCCTCAGCATGAGGAGTGAGTGTGGAGGTCCCAGCTGTGGTGCATGACCTGCTCGCTGGAGACCTTTTACATCTCCTAACACCACGAACTCTCCAAAATCATTTTATGAGCTTCCCCTGCTCACTCAGCCCACACGCTCTGAGTGTGCTTTTGTTCACTCATCTTTCAGTGTGTATCAGGATCAGCTCTGCAGAGTGAGCATTGTGAGCTTTGTGGCATGCCAAGGCATGAGCCTTGTTGTCTTTAAGAAATGCATCAAATATCCATGTGTGCTTGACAGTGCCAAACACTTCAGTCTCACTTGCCGTTTTCCCTCCACATCATCTTTCCAAACAAATAGTTTGCTTGACACAAAAAAAGGATGAAGTTAGCTTGAAGCCTGACTTGGAGCCAAAGTATATGTGCCCATCCATGTCTGGCACCAGTGGGGCACATCAGCTGGTGCTTGACTGATTCCCAAAACCTACAGCTTGGAGAGTGGTGGCACCACCATTGGTGCCCCTGTGTGGGCTCCTGGGTGCTGTCCCCAGACCTATAATTTTTCCTCCCTCCACCATATCCACATAGCTGCTCCCGTGGCCCATTTACAGCCTGAATCACACTTGGTTAGTCTCAGCTCCTCAGTGAAGTAATAGATAAGGAATGTTACAAGTATATATGTTTCTCCTCCTGGCAGACAGGCTCTCGTGCCCACTTGGCCACCAATTACCCAGCACAGCCATACCTGCCTTTTTTAGGCTCCAACAGTGATACCACTGGGACTGTTACACATTTTGTAACCTGCTGCAGGCTGAGTCAGCTGAGGGATCCTGGCCAGTAGCAGAGTACTGCTCAAGTTTATGCTATAGCTGCCGTTACCACAACACATAGGAACCCCATAAACAGGCTCAGGATCCCGTGGGAAACCACAGATCTCCCCTAGATACGTCCAGCATTACTCTAGCATATTTACAAGCTTCCCCTTTATGCAAAAAAAGAAGTAGGATGATGTGATAATGCTGAGTTGATAGACACATGTGAGTCAAGAAAGTCGAGTTCAGCCTGCAGCACAGGAGAGTGGTGGTTTTCATTTAGCATCTTCATTGGCAACACTGTAGTTGTGTATTTGCATCATATGACTGCAGAATTCGGAATGTGCCTGCATATAGACAGGGCTTCTCATTTCCTAATTATCTGCTCTCCATGCTTTGGACCTGAAATGTGTGCAAAGAGTTTTTGGAGGCAGAGATTGCCTGCTACAGGTGGTTGTTTTGTGCTTGTTACATCATCTGGGACAGCTCCTTTGGATGTTATTTTGAAATTCAAAACTCTAAGCGGGAAAGAGGGAAATGTGTTTCTTTTCCCCCACTTCATTCTTTCCTGACATCTGTCTACACCCTGGATTTCCAGGTTTTTTGGGTTTGACTGTTCCTGCTATTCTGCTTTTCTTTTGTTATTTTGGTTCATTTAGAAATATTTTTTTCTGAAACATTTTCTTCCTTCTACTTCTTTTAACAAAACTAATTTTTGTGGGATGATCTATGCAAGTGCTTCCAAATTTCTGCTACTTTACAACATTATCCCTATACTCTTTAACAAAAAAAAAGGCAGGAAAAAACCCCTGAAAAACAGAGGGAACTAAACCCAAGTGAGTCTTGTAACTGAGAGACTCTCTGAGTCTGGATTTGCAAACTAATGACTAATTTCCCTAAGTACTTGCCTACTCCTAATTGCTTCTAGATGAGATTCTTGGATTGCTTGGGGCAGGCACATATTCTTTAAGTGCCTTGCATGTCTATGTCATAAGAGAATAATTCAGAATTATGGGGAGCTAGTGAGATGTACTTACCCAGGATTAAATTTGGCCTCTGTGTTCTGGTTTTGGGGAGGCCAAAACAGCTTGAAGATCATAGTCAACCTGAGAATACTCCAGATTTTCATAGCAAAATCATCACATACTTTACCTTGCTTGCCCTTGTGAAAAAGCTTCAAGGTCTTTGGGGTTCCTGGCCCTTCTCTGTTCTGCAAGTTTTATTTAACACAAGCTAAATGCTGTGTACATCTCATCAGAGCCCTGTTGAAGTATTGAAGAATGAATGGTGGGCGTGCTTTAAAGAAAGGCATCAGTCCTGTTGGGAAATTTTTGCTGAACCTACTCCCACCTTCCTTAATTGTTACTGTGCCTGTATTGTAAGAGAGAGTCCCTCCTGAGCACTCTCAGACCCTGAGCGAACACATCCCTCCCCCAAAAACTTGTTGTGACACATCTGGTTTATATTGAGACTGCTGGGTTTCTGCTAAGCCCTCCAGCACAGAGGAGTATTTGAGACATTTATTCTGCATTCCAGCTCTGAGCTATTTGCTAGGGGAAGAGAAAGCAATGCAGTGTCTTTCATTTAAAAAAAAAAAAAAAAAAAAAAAAAAAAAAAAAAAAAGGAATACCTTTTGGAATGCAACCTCCCTTTTGTAGTAACCCACATGGAGGTGAAGGCTGTAAAGATAACAGAGCCAGGGCTCAGCCTCCAGAATGGAATAACCGTGTTGCTCTGGTCAGCGGTATCTTGGTATTTCTCCTACATCTTTTAAGGTGGTCTGATTGCTAGTTAACACTTACTGATCTATTTTCTGGTTTCGATTTCGTTCTGATTTTTTTGGTTTTGTTCTGCTGCAAGGCATGCCTCTGGCTGTGGTGGCATGTCATTTAGAGTATGGATTTCCTATAGTAACACTGGAATATACAGTTCATATGTAACTCCTGAGGACAGACCTAAGGCCTCTTTGTCACTCACAGGGGCATTCTTAACTTTGCAAAATAATTTTCTGAACTTAATGGGAGGCAATTGGGCCACTGGCACCATTATTGCCTCTCCTAATGAAAAACTGATGTTTAAAGTCATGAGACAAATTCTATCTAGGCATTTCCTTTCACTTTTATTTAAGGTTTCTTTTCTTCAGAAACTTAAATATTACATAAGTGCTATTAGAGGTTTAAGATATTTATCCTTATATTAGAGAAAAAAAAAAAAAAGTACCCATTAAAGCAGTTCCATGAGAATAGATATTACTATAATGTGTTTTGTTCGTAATTATTTTGTTGCAGGCTGTAAACACTCAAATACTTCCTGTTGAAATTCGTTATGAAGTTAATGTTCTCTTTAATATTTAGGAGTACAATTCTTGGTAGCTTCTAACTTAACTAAGACTAATTATCCTTCATGTCAAGCACTCCTTTTCAGCCTTTCTGTCCTGCCTTTAGATTATATGTCAGCAAAAACCTAGTAATACCATTTGAATTAAACTTGCTGGAGGGAAGTAGAATTCCAAATTTTCATTTGATTTTTAAGGTTTTTTCAAGATTCAGATTCTGTGCAAAGTAATAAGATCACTGGCTTTTAATTAAATTAAAACAATAGTTTGCCTAAGTTTTGAGTACATAATTTTAAAGTAGCTATATGCACTAAGCTTCCCTTTTAATTATAAATCAAGCCAGACCTCTTCCTGTAACATGACAAACACTGACATAATTTTCTTTCATAAACACCTGCAGCTGATGCAAATGGACTGTTTCTTGATTTCTGTTGCGTGCACTTCAGTTATGTTTAATTCACTGTATTCTTAGAATCCTGCTGTCTCCCAGCCCCTTCTGACTCATTTGCATAGTATTTCGAGAAGTGTTTGATAGTCTCTCTCAAACACAAGTAGTAGCCTCTGCAAGGCATGCTGATGTTCCAGCTAGGAAAGCTTTGCATGGGTAGGGGTCTAAACACCAATATAAAGTGGTTGCGTTAGAACTCCTTAATTGTAGACCTCTTCTAATTCCTCGGTGTCTTTTCTTAATTGACACTAAATAGATACCTGTTCTCCTCATTTGTCTATCACGCTTTTTGTTCTTCTCTGTTTGCCTGAACTGGTCTTACATAAGGTCCAGATGAAACATCTCACCCCACATTTGCCTTGCACGTACTTTTACTGCAATCACTTTTTCACACCGAAATACAGAAGAGGAAGCTTGTGAACGCAAAAAAAAAGGTAATCCTCTTATTTGAATTATTTTTTGTGGGATATTCTGTTCCTTCTGTCTCGTAGTGCATAATTTTCCTTTCAGCAGGGTCTGGTGGATGAGCCCAGCTCACTGGCCAGCCTGGCATGCAAGGAGAATGTGCCAGACACCATGAAAAACAGGGAGAAAGGCAGGGAGAAAAGCTGTGGCAGAAACACCTGCTCCTTGAAGGTCCACCAAAGCACCCCAAAGACACTGGTCATTAATGAAAGAGCTTGTTAAACCTCTGCCACCACTAAAGCTACCCTTCTTGCAAGGTTTATAGCTCCTTTTTGAGAACATTGTTAAGCTAATCTATGTAAACTTTGAGGAGTTGCATCTGAATGTCCCGTCTCAAAGTGGTGTGTATCTGCAGTGCTCTTTCAGAGAGAATGTTTTGTTGCACTTTGTCAAAGAAATTTCCATTTAAAAAAAGAGCATAGAATGAATATGAGAAGATCTTTGATCTACTGGTGGTTGTTTATAAATATGAAAACTGGTATAAGGGACTTAAGTCGCAGATCCAGGAGGAAGCACAAGCACGAGTTATTACTTCTGAATTAGAGTAAGAATCTAAATCACTTTGTGCTACTTCAGATGACTGAAGATATCTTTTATTTTAATGAGAACCATATAGGCTTTTGTGTGTGTTCAAATGTGCAGAATAAATTGAAATTCGCTTTCTGTGCGCTGTCACACATTGCGCTTGGAATGTGGTTTTGCTTCTGGCCTGGTGAGATCAGGTTGAGGGGTTTTTTTGTTCAAACATAAGGGTAATTCATTCTTCATAGTCAATTGAACTCTACCATTTTCAAGCCAGCTGCCAATTGTGATACATGCGCTACTGGCTTTGTGGTGTATTCTTTTGTCCCCATAGAGAGAAACTGTGAGCACTAGTCTGGTGACCTTAACCTTTTTTTGGAGGTAAAAATGAGTCCCTTGTTTGTCCAGACTAAAGTTTTCACTTTTTTTTCCTTGCTTTCCTTCATCTTTCTCTTATCTGAGAGTACTATTCTTCCTTTACGTGTATGAACTTTGTGCAGCCCAGGAAAAGCAAGGAAATGCACTTGTAGGTCTTGGTACCACAGACTAAAATTTTCTTACTTCTTTTACCAAGGAAAGGTCACATTGTCATCCAATGTACACTGGTGTGCTCATAACAACTTTCAGAGGACCCTCGTGTTCCATACGAAAGGGAATGCGTCCATACCCAATCCTCACCCCCCTACCCCAAAAAAGCCACTATTAAAAGAAAACATATTTGTGGGTTTCAGTTTTTCTCAGTGACATCCCCCTTTGGGATTTATTTTCATCTCTTTTAAATTATGACAGTGAGGAGGAGACCATGCAATAACATCATTATCCTAAATGGGTAAGTGTGGGCCCTCCTCTTTTCGGAGCTTTAGAATGACGAAAGTGAGTATTTTGATGTATGGCTTAACTTCATTGAGTATTTGCAGTTCAAACAATCACTAAGAGTTAATCAGACTTTTAACCAGTGTTCCATACTTGGAAGATAACAAAACAATTCATATAGTATTGTGAAATGTTTTAGGGGTTTTGTCTTCTTTTCTGCATGTCCGTGTGTGTTCCTCCAATTCAAAACTGCTTTTTTTTTCAGCTTCAGGTGGCATTAGAGAAAATGTCTTGTGGCTATTTTGCTGAACTGCTGCACTAGAATGAAATATTTGAAAACAATGTGGTTTCTTTGATTGACAAAACATGTTGAGAGAGAATCCCAGAGAAAAAGCTGGTGTACCCACTGTTACTTGGTTAGCTTTCCTTCTTAAAAAGTGGACCAAAGCAGTTATTTCGATTTGGACAAATTCTGGATTCGTTGGTCTGAGGCATGTTCTGGCAGTCTTAAAAGAAGAAAGAGGGGTAGCAGAATGGAGGGTTTTGGCTGTTTCCCTCCATCCCTTTGTGGGGGTGAGCTCACTGAAGTGAGCCACTTCTACATTATATGGTTTGTTTCAAACCCCAATAATTCACATTTATGCTTGAGCAATGTGAAACAAATGAGTATTGGCCAGGAGTTTGGTCTCACAGGAGGGACCTTCAATACCTGCCAGGACTGCTGATATTTATGGAGTTGGAGGTGTTGTGAAGGCTTCATCTGGAACAGTTTTTTCTCGCTGCCTTATATATTCAAAAATATATAAGAGTTGGTCAGAATAATTTTTATTTTGCAGTTAAAGGGAGGGGCTAGTGTAATATCTGGCATTGTGGTTTAGCTCTTACTGCTATACCACTAGATATACCCAAAGAGAGATAATGTGAAACAGGAAAGGTATTTACAGAGCAGTGTCTCAACTTTTCTACCAAAACATTTTGAAATACACATCTGAAGTTTACAATCTGTTTTATAATGCTGTATTTGTAGGTACCAAATCTAGAAAGTTCTCAATCTTCCAAATATAAGAGAGCAAAATGTCCCAAGAATCTGAAGTCAGTGTTGCAGCAGTAACAGCCTCACTAAAATACAGAGCTTTTTACATGACTGTTAAAGATTATTATGTGGGATTTTATAATTCCTTCTTCAATGGTATTCCGTTGTAGACTTTGAGGTGGTTTTTTTTGCCCTGAAAATTGGACCCCCATGCACTTCTCAAGTATTTTTTGGGTTTTTCCCCTCTGATATGCTGCCTTGGTCACCAGATGAGAATGGAATAGATGCTCTTCTTAGTCTAGCATGAAAAGTTAACATCAGTTGGTCTTTAAAGCAGATTTCCAAGTAAATTGTAGAAAATCTGTAACCCTAATAAGAAGATAAATTTGACATAGTCACCACAATAAAATATTTTTTCTAATTTATTGGATGATAATTTAGTGGAACATGCAAAAACAAAAAAAAAAAGTAGCTAAGGAAAATATTACATTAATGAACCAGGCGAGCATAGCCAGTTATTTCAATATGAACAAGCCTTACTATCCCATATTGTAACACCCTGATCTGTGTGGGATAATGGAGACTGGAGTCAAACATGGAGAGAGTATTCTTTCTTTCACACAGCCATCATTTGGAAGGAATAGTAACCCAAGCACCTCTAGGAATCTAGAGGAAGGGCTGGATGAGGAAACTGCTGAGAGATTGAAGTGCAGAGAATTTGAAAAGTAGGTGATTGCGTGTGAGGAAGAGCGCTCGTGGCTGGTCTGTGGGCAGTGCTGTGTCTGTGCACATGGGCCTCTGCAACTGACAGTGGAGAGAGGCGAGCATATAGGCTTCTCTGGGATCTGGTTATACAATCCCCCCAAACTGTAAAATTCCTTTCCTCCTTGTCCTCCTAGACCTATGGGCTCTTTAGTCAATTTGGGGTACGATAGAAGAAGATGTTATTCAAGTGGAGTGGCAGTAATTTGGTAAGAAGGGAAGGAAAGGTATTCCAGAGGATTTTCATGCAAGGATGCTGCTAGATTTTGACATTTGCCCAAGTCAATTAAATATATTTCTCTGTACTGGAAAACCTGTTTTAAAGGGAGAAGTTGGGATTTCCAAATCTGTAGTGCTGTATTTCCACAACACAAATCCTAGGTGTACTTTGAGATCTGCCACAGCAAGGGACTGAAAACTAAATAGTAATAAAGATAGGCCTTGGTTTTTATCTTCTTTCTCCTGACTGAGAAGGGAGGGGGATCTTTTTCTGACTACCCAACACCCTTGGACAAGACAGATTTCACTCTAGTGCTTGTCTAGGGTTTCCCATATGCAAATCTGGACCACTCCCTGTGAAATGACACAGATGCTGTGATGAAGACTATCGGTGGGATTGTAAACTTCCTGCCTCTTATTTCTCCTCTTTCCACAGTTTCATTAAAAAATATTTCCTTCTTGGGAGCTTTATGGTAAGTGCCTGAATGCATCTGCTGTGACTTTCATTTCACCTCCTTGAGTCTCTTCTTATAGCAACATCTGGGAAATTCATTTAATTTACTTCAATGTGAAATCACTTTCAATTTGTCAGACATCAGCTTTTAGTTTGAGTGTTTGACTCCCAAGTGAAGCACATATCATTAGCTGATTATTATTTCAAGAGCTAAAGTTTGTATAACTAATATTCTAAATCTCAGCCAAATCCAAATATTATGGTGACCATGCTTTAATAGCTCCTCTAATTACTTTATTATGAAAAGAGATAGATAGTATATAACAGTGTTGGTTTTTACAAGCAACATTTTTTTCTCAGTCAAAAGGCACTGTTGTAATAAAACTCAGCAAAAAGAAACTAAGCAGATCTGTTTACTTTGCTTTGCATTTTCTATTGACAGGTTCTTAATACTTTGGAATGGGTTATAGGAGAAGTAATGGCAGGATGTGACCTGTAATTCCTGAGCATTTTGGGTGCAGGCAATGCAAATACCCATATAAAGTCCTCCCAGGAAACTATCTGTCTTAATATTTTATAGTATGCAATTTAGTCTTCTGCTTCCTCTATTATTCCACAATTTTTTTCCTATTATGCACATCACCATGGTACATGAGTATCTACTGCATAATCTTTTCTCCACCTGTCCTAGATGTATGCATGCATAGAGTGGAAATTAATTTGCTGTAAAACGCAAACTCTAAGTACGAATTAATGTTCAAGCTTACCTAAGCATTGGAAGATATATACAAAATAAAGTAGTATTGTCACCCCAACTGGGCAGCAGTGAGTAGTATCCTAAGTGCCAAATGACCAGTCTTGTACATTACTCTTCACCAGCCACTTGTAGTCTCTGCTTACACCCTGTAATACTTTCCACAGGGCTTGGCCATTGCTAATTAGCAGCTGAGAGAGGGAGGGACTGGGAGATAATAAGAGATCGCTTTCCCTTCCCTGTTTTTCCTGCCATGCCCATCTCCCTCACCCATACAAGGGAATGCAGAGCAGGGTGCTGGCGTAAAGCAGACACATCTAGAAGGATCTGTGACTCCCAGGAAGGCAGGAGGCAGATGGGATTATACTCAATCACAGGGTCATGCATCCAAGGATGTCAGTAAAAAAGTAGAGGAATAAAATTCCCTAATTTTCACTGTATTGCTGTACTTCTTTAATGCATGTGACAGACTGAAATTCATCATGAACCCTCTTAGAGGGTCCACAGATCCCTGAAATAGCACTGACTCCTGCCCAAGAGGTTTAATAATGCTCCATTGTGTCACAGTCTTCACCCTGCTAAGGGTGCTGTTCCCAGGTTTTGACCTTCTCTAACATCTCAGCCAATTGGTTGGGTTTTCCCGCTGAGGAACCTCTCCTCTCTACGTTCCAAACCAGAGCAATAATTAGCCTTTCTCCCCAGAGAGTGGATTAAATTCGCTTAAGCCTTTACCATCCTACTCTACCAAAGCAGTAAGGAATTCAGATTATCAATTTGCATAAAACAGTGCTGTATTTATTAAAATATATATGTGTGTGTATATAATTAAGTGAGCCAATGCAATACATGAGCAATGAATGGGAAGGTGGCCCATAATAAGGGTGTCAGTGATTGCTGTATCTGCACAGTGAAACAGGAATACTGTGAACACGCCTGAAATCTGGAAAGTACATATCCACTCAGGAGCATTAGTTGCCTCATTGTGTTTAGATGACTTGTATAATTCAGAGTTAATGATTGAATTCATGTTGAAAAACAGTCTGCTCATCTGCTGCTACTCAAAGTCTCAGGGAGACTGAGCAAGTACAAAACAGCCATTTTGAGGAGCGATACTGAATCTAAGGCAATTTTCTTACCTTTTAGCTCCATCGTGGTAAGTAGTGCTTATCCTTCAAGCAGGTGCACCGGAAGGTACTGCCAGTAAATGCTGATGAGTTCTTCAAGGGGGGAAGTGATGAATGAAAGATATGGTTATAACTACATAACCATTTAAAAATCTCTTCCAATTATGCTGTGTGGAACAAGGATTGTAAGCATCCACTGAAGATACAATTTTCTGAGCTGCAGGGATTTATTGATTTATTATATTTTTCTCTCCTCCATGGAATTGGTGGGAAGGATTAACTTTCACTTACACTCCAATGACATTTTTTACTGGTACTATCACCCCCATTCTCCATCCAAATGTGCTGCTGAAATGTGGCAGGTGGCTTTGCCAGTAATTGCATGCTACTTCATTCCATTTTAAATTAAAGTATAGAGTACAGTGGCCTTCCTCTCTCATCACTGGCATACTTCACAGCCGTATGGTATTGACTTAGAAAACGCAGAAGGGTGGGCTTTCCTTTAAATTGCAAAGATGTGTTATCTTGCTGTATGTTCCCTTAGGAGACAGTAACTTAATTCCTGTGCAATAAGCTTCTGACTCCAGCATTTTTTCATGACAAAAAAAACAAAACTGCATCAATTTTTTTAAATGTCCACGATTTTTTTTTTTACTAATAAAAGAAACTGAACATGTTTTTGTGTATTTAAAATTCATTATTCGGTGAATAGTAGGCAAGTTTCTATTACAGTATACATATGCTTGATCTCATTCTGAGGCCAGCAACCATGCTCTGGTAGAAGATGGCTTTTCTTTGGCCCCAGCTGTGCTAAACACTATTATAATTAGCACGATGGTTAACTTAATCAGAGCACTTGGCTCAGGAGAGAGGTGTTACAGAGTGCACCATAATTAGCATTTTCATTTCTTTGATCCTCAGTCTGTCTTTATTGACAGAAATATCAAGAGCTCGTTTGTTTTTTTCTTTTAACACTTCAGGAAGTGGAGATATGTGTGGCTGTGAGATTATGAATTTAGTAATGATTTAAAAAAACCAAAAACAAACAGACCTGTCCCAAAGGAAGTAGAAGGGATAAAGATCTGCATGTATGGAAAAATTGGTCTTTAGTGTAAGTCTTTAGTGCTGCAGTATGTGGGCAGGTGTATGTCCAGGAAACACCTCCTGGGGCAGCTGCATCCCTTTGAAGTCGCATGCGTCTTAAGAATAGTTAAAAAGCATCTTAACTATTTCCAGTGTGCTGCTGTTTGAGTCTGTAGAAAAGGTGATCTTTCCTTAAAGTGAGGAAGGGAAAGGCCAGAAGTGTGATCTGTTTGGGGGAAAAAAACACAAACCCAAAGGTCTGGATGATCCTGTAGCAGCTAAAGCTTTAGATACTTGACAGCTTGGTCACTGAAGCGCAAGCATCCCATCCTCCGTGCCTGATGTAAGCAGGTGGTGAAAGCATGCAGCAGACCAGATGACTGCTGTTCATGAAAAAGCATAACATTTATGCTGTCAGAAAAATGCTGAAGACTTCCAAACTCGCATCTGGCATCACTGCATTGATTGCAGGGGAGGAAAGTTGAGACGCCCGAGAGACTCTTCTCATTACACACCACAGAGCGGACGGGTCACTTGCAATGCCAACCTGTTAAAAATAGGAGACTTTAGTAGGTGAAGCCACTGTCAGCCTTCATGAGATAGCCTTTGTTAAGCTTGATAAGCACACTGTCCTCTTTGCTCACACTGAGTGGGGTGCCTGTAATGTTTTGTATCCGCAGTGTGTGAACCACACTCAATGAATTGTCTTAGTTGGTTTTGAGTATTTGCCCAGCAAACTGGAGCAAATGCTGTATGCACTTGTTTTTATTGGCTTTGGCATGATGGTAGCTCAGGTATGGCTAGACACAACCTCTACATTTAAGTTCCTTATGATCTCTGTAATTTTTATTGCTGGTTTTAAAAAGAAGGTATAGCAATGTTTATAATGGAAAAACTGGGCAAAAATAGTTGAGGCTCTTCTTGTAAGAGCTCTTTGCAGGTTTTCACTCATCCTTTATGTTTATCTGTCTCTTTCCAGTCTTTTACTAAGAGGAAGAGCTATCACATGCATGTGTTCTTATAGTTCATTTCAATCTGCTTTGCCAGTAGAAAATTCATATGCTAATAGAGGCTGCAGAGAATGCAGCTGTCATTAAGGGACTTCCTATGTTATCCTTGACTTCACTAGATTACTTTTATCTACTCAGGATGGATAATAATTTTTAAAACATTTATGCAACTAGGTTTTAGGTCAATAGTAGGTTAAACCATTTATTTAAGTAATCTTTCCTGGTGGAAAGTATGTGGAAAGACCCTCTCACTATTTTTACAAGATTATTTTCATATCAGCATTAAAGCAGCAAGCAGTATTCTTGACAGTAGACTTGGAAGATACCCATTATTTGAGAGACATGATAAAAACAGTATAATCTTTTCCAATACCCGTACAAAGCCCGTAATTGTCTGTTTCTGCCATTCCAGTTATTTATGTAATTATACTTAATGCCACACAGATTTGAGAAGAAAAAGGAATAGTTGCTGCTGTTTCTGATTAATATTCCATTCTGAGATCATAAAAACAGTAAATACCTCTCATGTTGGTAGAGAGAAAAAGGACTATGGATTTGTAAACAATTGATTGGAGGAGATGAACTGGAGGAGGGAATATGTCTTTTTTTAAGTCTGTCTCCTGTCCACACAACTGCATCATTCCTAAAGCTCACTGATTGCTAGGAAATGCTGCCATCACATAATATCACTTCTGGGATGTTAATTCCTTTATTAAACTAAAGTGTATAGTGCTTTTACAGTGGATTTCAAAGGTACAGAATTTAACTAGCTTAAGCCTGGACATATCCAGGCTATCCTGCTTTGCCCAGTTCTTCTGTGTCACAGTCCTGGTGAAACTATTTACCTTGTGGCCAAAAAGTGCTTAAGTAGTTTGATACCTCCCATACCATCCTGCTTAGCATAACTGGGTTGGCCAGGGTCAAGGAGCTCTGGGTGGTAAATCCCTGCCCTCCATCTAATCCCACATGCTGGAACAATCCAAGGTGGCTTGTAAATGCCCCTGGAAAGCATGCCGCTGCTTTCAGACCCTAGGATTAGAGGAGCTGCTTGAAAACTTGCAGGTGCATCTTGTCTTCAGATGATCTGCATTCACTTGCACTCAGTCTTAGGTATTTGAGTTGCTTCTTCACAGTGTCTGAAGAGAAAGAAACTGGCTGTCTATCACATCTACAGCAGAATGCTCAAGTTAGAAGTTCAGATTGGGTTCAGCCAAACTGGTGCATCCATTTAAAGTGGATAAAGAAACAAACTGGATTTTGTAGGCCCACTCAAGAAATAAATATGTGCTCATGGGTTTTATAACATAGTGTTCCTCTAGTTTGGTCAGCTACTAGTATTATACCCTAGTACAAATTCACCACTTAGCCTGAAAGTTCTGCCTGAGCTAGATAATACCAATTTAAAAAATCATCCAATCTCTTTTTTTTGACTGACTTTAGGTGATGGCAAATTTACTGCATGCAAATGTGAAAGGTTCCCATGACTTAATTGTATTCATGTCTAATGCTTTCCCCTCATTTTTAGATTGAATTTTATCTCAAAGTTCCATTTTTCAACTCTGTGTCTTGTTATGCCCTTTATTAAATGTCTCTCACTAATGTAAGTATTTATGAACTGTGATCAAGGCACCCTGAACTTTCTCTTTGTGAAAATAAATAGACTGAATTACTCTTGGCTCTTGCTTTAGGACATCTTTTCCTTACTCTGAATCCTTCTTTCAGCTCCGCCCTGAATCCTTTCCAATTTGTCAACATGTTTTGTGCAGTGTGGATGCCAGAAATGGCCATATATGCTTGTAATCATTTCAGTAACGCTGTATGAAGTGACAGAACTAGTCCTGGGCATCTCAGCAGTGTAAGAGAAACTGAATTTTTTGCTGCTCCAGGAGTGAGGGTAGAATGAGTTCGAGCTGTAGATCAGGGCTTGTTAGGTCTAACTGTGGAAGAGGGGAGGAAGATAGAGCTGTGGCCAGGACTGGAAGGAGCTGCTGCATCATTTCCTCCCATTGCCCCTTCTGCCAGCAGTAACAGGAGGAAGCTCAGCTCAGGCACAGGCAAAGCAGGCAGCAGATCCATGACTGCTACTTAGCATTGTTTTGCTTACTACCCAGCTGACCTGGATAACCGCAACTTAGTCTGTTCCTAGTAATGCTCCTCTGAAGTGCTACCATGGTGTTTTCTGCTTTGTGTCTTCTCCTAGCTCAGGTATTGAAAGATCTCGTTCATCATCTTAGCCACTGCCAGAGTTTTAGTTGCGGCTCACCGCGGCCCTGAAGTCATCCTTCAAGTCACTGCTTTCCAGATTAGTTCACCACATTACAAGTTCAACCTGTATTTGAAGAAGCATGACCTTGCATTCTGTGACTGCTATAAGTAATGTCGTTCAAAGAGGTTCATAGAGCGTATTTTTCAGCTCACTTTGAACTGACTTGCCCTTAGTCCGGCTGCTGTACCATCAGTTATATCACCTTCACCTTGACTGCCACAGTGCTGTTTTCTTCCACGTCGCTTGAGACTACAGATTAGAGAAGGACCAAGATCTGTCTATACACAAATCAACCAGAAGTTTTGTTTGGTTCTGGGAGTCCCATTTTCTGATGTTTCTTCTATTTAATTGCAACACTTCTGTTTTGTGGGATGCATGCCTCCATTTCACACTCCTCTTTCAGAGAAAGAATGGAAAAGGCAAGTCATCTTTCATCTTGTGGTTCTTGTGTGCAGGGTTTCTACTACTGCAATGCAGTTGAAGATACTGCAGAGGGATATTTAAATTCAAGCCAGAAAAAAAAAGCCTAATTAAAGTGAGGAAAAAATTATGAATGCTTTTCTATTTTTAGGATTCATGAAACTTGCCTGAACAGAATCTTTGGGCTTCAATTAATAGATATTCCATTTTTAATTGGAGCATTTTGCTGCATACAATGGTTTAAAGTAAAGGGTGAGTTAATTGGGCATTTATTTGAAAACTAAAAAATACAGGGGAGCCAGTGTGTGGTTTTGAGTATGATATTGACTGCATAGGTAAAGGGGCTGGGGAAGGGAGGAAGATGAGCAACAGACGAATGACACTAATGGACATCTTAGCTATGCATTCTGGGTGCTCTCCTTAACAACTAGGACAAGAAAAAGATATCACAAAACACACCCAAAAATGGATTTAAACTAATAACTTTTCACGCTGCAAGCTGCATGTTCATATGTGAATCAGGAATTGCAGAACCTCCCGAGAGTTTTGCTTTGCTTACATCCCCTTCCATAGATGAGCTTCTAGATTGATCTGTTCATGCTCTTTGCTGCTACTCAGATTATTCATGCACTAAAATTAATAGGGATTTTCTGCCCAGGGAGTAATGTCAGGTAGCTGAGGTTTTTTGGTGGCAGCCAGCAAAAATAACAAAGGAAGAGGGAAGCTCATGGAAGGTACTGTGGTAGCCAGTGCTCGATGGGCAGCGTTCTGCTGCTCAGCAGGAACACAGCTCCTGGGGGCAGATCAGGTCCACTTCTGCATCCAGGTGATTTTGATCCCAGAAAGGTAGTCCTTTTCACATTAGGCCAGATTACCATGCTAAAGGCTCTTTAAGGGAAGAGGAAAGGAGTATTTGAATTTCCAAGACTCATGTGTTTTCAAGTCACTGCTGCACAAAACTCACTGCTCTTACTGCTGTTTAGTCATACCACTCTAAAAACTGTTAAATCGGTTAAAAAATTCAAATATCATCAGATCGGGCTTCTGTTTTTTGTGTGAGAGCATCTGTTTAGAAAAACCGGATTGTACTTTTTTCAGAGAGAAAATGACTTGTCACAAAGCACTGCTTTTGTTCCTATCCTGGGTGTTATCTTGAGCCATGAGAACAGGGCTGTTGCTTTGCATTTCGTGTGCTACATAACCTCCCTCCCGAATGCCGGAGCCATCAGAGAACCATTGTTGCCTCCTGTACATGGGAGCAATCTTAATTACTGGATCAGCCTCAGATTAAATACACAGTTAATCAAATATGCTGATGAGAAGTAGAGTGATAGGCAGATAAGCAGGGCTATGGTAAAAATGTCAGCTGAGTAAAGTTTTCCTGACATGTTGCTTGGAACCAAAGCAAAGTCTTCCTCTTCCAAACAGTGTATTCAGGTCAGGTTCAGCCATGTTGTGTTTAGAAAGCACCTCCATCAATCTGAATTAAATTTTTCCTCAAGTGATTTTACTGCAGATTGAATTCTCCTTTCAGTTGGGATGGACGAGTGGAGGGAAATGCTCCCATATTTTCCCTCTATAGCATGGCATTAAAGCATGCTTCTGACCACTGCAGCAGTACAAAGTGATGTCTTACTTTACCAAGCACAAGCATACATTTGAATCGGATAACTGCAAAAATTGCTTATCAGGGTTGGTGACTGCAGTTAGCTCAGAAAGGAGACACAATTTTGCCAAACAAAGAACATCAGCATTAAAGCAGTGAATACCTGGATCATGGCGTTGTGGAGTTTGAAGAAGAATTCTTTTTCTTTAATCTAGTCTAGACAGCCTACTTTCAATTTTTCCTAACTCCCACGTTTTCTCAAAAATAGACAGGTTCTACTTTTGATATAATGCCGGTGGTGATAAGTGGCTTATGTCTCCCCCCCGCAGAGGATACTCTGCCCCTGCTCTGTTTCCAGTCTTACTGAACCGTAATCAGACCAGGTTAACTTTGTCTGTGAAGTGGCAACACAGAAACAGTTACAGGACATCAAGAGTCACTTTGTGCCATTGCTCTTAGTGCCTCTATTTGAAATCCAGGCATAAGTATCTTGATGATCCAAAGAGGAGAGCAGTGATGAATGGTTATCTCAAGTCTAGTGATCTAAACTGTTACATAAAAATGCCAAGGGAGTAGTTGACATAGAGATGTAGTCCCGTACAACTGCATGAGCTTCCCTGGTTTGAGGGAGGCTCTTTGTTATGGTCAAAGACTACTTAAGTTTCCTTTTCAATTTTTTTTTCATCCTTTTTTATAGCCATCCTCATTAGTGCTATATTGTAAGCATATTTTGAATACAGACAATTATCTCCTTCTCCCCTTTTCCTTTTAAAAAATTTTTTTAAGTACTCAGTCGTTTTAGAGATACCATCACAATGACCATTCCTAACAACTCTGCCAGGACATCAAATTGAATGTTTCATTATTAGTATCATACTATTCAGACAATTGAGTAATTTTTCTTAAATATTCCAAGTTCAAGAGTTAAATCTTGGAAAATTATTAGAATCACTCATGTTTAAAGAATGAGATAACTTTTAAATGCAAATTTATATGATAATGCTGAAACTTAGAGGTATAATTTATTCCAGAAATATGCAAAAAAAGTGAATTTTAAGTATATATTATTGAAAAGTTCAAGTAGTTCTTGCAAACTTGAAATACATTATCTTTGTGGCATGCTCATGAAAAAATAAATTTTATGTGGCTAAATGGTTACAAATGAGCCAGTGTTTACCATGGTAAGGAGTACATTGAGGACATAACCATTAGACAAGGGTAATTTAGTTTTAGCGTTATCAGTTAGAAATACTGCAGTTGAGTGGAATATTTTATTACATGAAAACATCTGTAACCAATATATCCCTTGGGAAGCTTACGTGACCTGTGATCTGTTTGGAAAAAAATGTTTTGGTTTTATGAGGCTGTTCAAAAGCAAGTATGCGCAGCGGGCTGTGTCCCAGCGAATCTGGAAGGGGCTCCCTCCTCTTTGTGTACCTCCTGGAAATTTCTGGGAGCTTTAGCAATGTTTCTGCGTTCCAGACTGTAGTAGTCTTCAAACTCACTCCATAACTCATGGCACTGGAAAAGGCCTGGGGAATGTGTACAATCACGCACTCTACCTTTAGTACTACTAAACATATTAGTGTGCATTATACATATAATTATATATATATATATACTCTATATAATATATATATTACAAGCAAGTTATCCTTGCTGTGAGGTATCCTAAAACTGCAGCAGTCATAGTAAGGTTTGGATCAAAAAGCACAATGTATATTCACATTCTATTGAAGCTTGACAGTAATACAGGACAAACAGAACCCTTAGTGTATTTCTCAGGCCTTGCTATGTACCTTTTCCTGGCTGCTTTTTTCCCCCTCTCTCTTTCAGTGAAGCCAGAATATGTCATTCTGACTTAAATTTGCAAAGCAGTCACCTGTGCTCTAGCCTTCATAGTGCTCTGGCAGGAAAACAAAGTACCCAGCTCCTGAGGACCCTCGGTCAAGGCCTGGGAACTTGAGGAGCCAGGAAGATGGAGGGACAGACAGCCTGAACTTGACAGCCCATTAGGTACCTGACCTTCTGCCTAAATGACTGTTGAAATTCTTGAAGATGTGAATTAATTCTTTCTTTTGTTGGGTGAGATGGGCAGATAGTCGTGCCAATTAGAGACGGCTTTGCCATGGGGTTCTGTGAGTCCCACAGTGCAAGTGGTTTCCTAGCAAACTATTTCTATAGAGAGGAAATACTGAGAAAAACTGCAGCTTCTTTACAGAGAGGGGAAAATCGTCACATTCACCCAGGATCCCATTTCACTACAATACTCTCTAAGTAGAGGCAAAACCACTTGTTTCTAGTTACTTGGCTATTCCTGAGACCCAGAAATCAAAACTGGCCAGTTTATGACCATAAGCATACTGCAGGCGTGGTCCAGACCCTCATGTCAAGAGCTCTTTCAACATGTACAAAATAGGTTTCATGCCAGTAAGACCATGGCATTGCCTTTCTGACATCACTTTCAGTTCACACATTCTCCATGCAGCTCTGCAGCCACCAGCGGCCCAAACACAGCAGAAGAGAGGGCATTTCTCAGCCAAAGGATCATTTTTCTCTTTAAGTGGAGGGAGCTAGCATGGCTTTTTAAAAAGTCTACCTGGTCTGGGGAATAATCAAGCCACAGTCTTGTCCATTTAGTACTTTATCAGTGCAAAGGTAGAGCAAACCTTTATGGCCAAATGAAGCAGATCTTTTGTCTGTGGTGATAACACTGTGCCTGGGATTGAGCTGACTGTGAAACCAAGTGTAAGTCATCCCCAAACTACCATCTGTTTGAAAGATATGAAAAGTATGTGCTAACGGGTTGGTGGCAGTGCATATTGGTTGCAGGCATGGAATTAGGAGGTGTGTAAAAGTTTTGTCCCAGCAAGGAGAGGTGCTGCAAGGAAAGCAGGTCATTCGCAGAATGGAAAATCTTTCATTTCCAGTACCTTATGAGGTAGGTGAAGATGAGTCTCATGGAATTTTTTTCCATGTACAAGACAGTCCCAGGCAAGGCAGTCTTTGCATCACAGTTGGATAAGCTTTGTTTGGAGAAAGTTGTGTCGTTTATCATGAAGGAAGCCACATCATTTCTCATTCATGACCAGAAGGGTTTTGGATTCTGAAGTCACAGATAATGCAGAAATGGGACAGTTTGTTTTGTCTAGATTTTTGAGTCTGCTAATGTCAGGAGGTACGAAGTTCAAGTCTAATGTTACTGGCTCTGTTTTCAGCTGATGGGATATAGAGGAAGCCATGGGGAAAAGCACAAAAAAGGGGCAGCAAGAGTACTGTAGTGAGGAAGGAGAAGGTATGTTGTGTATTGAGGGAAGCAGGTGAGCCTCCTATTTGGAGTAGAAATGTGTTGCAAAGTTAGTGTTTGCACGGTGTGAAAATATCCCCATTGTTGCCTCACACAGAGGAGCTGTTAACAGGGCATACAGGAAGCTCTTTGATCAAACACCTACGTCATTCCATAGTGCTCTGCTGTAATTCAACATTTAAATGGCCGTGAGTGTTCTCCCACCGCACATACCTTTTTAATCTCTGACATTTGTCTGGAGAGATACTCTGAGTAATTTTGAAAATAAAAACAAACATGTACAAATCCAACTTTTTTTTTTTTAATAGTGTAAAGGTTTATCTGGAGATAAATGGTTAAGTAGGATGAAAGCAAAGTAGTGTCAGACCAGTGGCATAATGGCAACTGCTTGCTGATTCCAACCCAACTAATCAAGTTAAGGAATGTTATAAATTAACACATGCTAAGCTTTTAGTTTTGCAGCAATGAATGATTTATGTTCTTCCATTGACATCATCTCATGTCACTGGAGCACATTTTAATAGGAGATATGTAGTTCTGGTAATCCCCAGGAAATCTGAACACTGTTTACCAAAAACCACTGTTTTTTAAAGAAGTGTTGTGCTTTGCCAAGAAACCTGGAGCACGTCAGACAAGAAAAATGCTTCTTTTGGTGCCTGAGAGGAAACAGTATGTGAGTGGATATAAAATCACATGCTTTCATGGTAAAAACGTGGAGGTAATTGGCCAAACCATGGTGTTTTGCTTCCAGAAATGGGAGGGCAGTGAGACGAGCCACTTTCATGAATCTTACAGGTCTGAAGACAGAGGTTTCGGAGGACCTAACTTTTTACAGCTGGTGACAGATCTTGCTGCTTACCTACAGCAAACAAGCTGAGGAGGCAGCTCTGCTTTGCTTTTCTTTTCTTTGTTGTTTCATCCAGGTGGTCAAAACTGTATTTTAGTTTGTTCTGAACCTGATATTACAGGGGTATTTTTGGTCCTGCAAACTTTTCAGTGGAACAGTTTAGTGACTATAAATGTGCAATGATTGCTGTTGTTACCTCTGTGCTCCGCTTGCATTAATGACTTTCCTTTTGTGCTACTTGGCATATGAGGTGAAACAAATGAAAAGCTGTATTAATTATTCATCAACTAAAGAATCCCTTTCATTGTTACTATGTTTCAGGTTTGTAGATACCTTTGCATAAACTAATTGATTTTAATAATAATATTGCACGTGGTGTTAATTAATAATTTAAATATAATCGTTTTGGGAAGTTTTTTAGCCTTATTTAGGGCAGCTGGCACCAGAAAACAGAATTTGGCAGAAATTTAACTTCAAAAATAGGGAGCTAGTTTTCTGTAGCTGTTATCAAATGAAATTAGTAACTCAAAGGTGTGGGAATTATTTGCATGAAAGGTTAATCAAGTCCAAATCCAATTGTGTTTTAATCTAAGATTAAACATGAAAAAAAGTGCAACGTAGGGACAGGGAGTTTCCTAAGGCATTTGCACCTCACGGTGACTGAGGAGGGGAGGGAAGGAGGAGGGAGACATCAGTGCCAGAGCAATCATGTCTTTTATCTTGAGAACTATTTTCAGCCAGGTATGCTGATCTTATTTTCCATCCTCCCACGCTTTGGATAAGAGTGTTGGGAAAACTTTATTTTTCCCTTGTCTGGGTATGGATCTAATACAGATTGCAATACCAGGGGGCTACCAACCTTTCGGGTAGACTAGCAGTTTGACTCACTGCAGAAGAAATTAAGGTATGTCAGTTCAAATAGGAAGCTGATTTACTGTGAATTGTCAGAAAAATCTTTACTTCCTATGCTAGTGTTGCAGACTTTAGCCACTCTGTGTGGAGAGAAATTAGCTTGTTGAATACAGTTTGCCCACGGATGAAAAGGTTTTTAACACTGTAGCACTACAAACAACTGGGTTTGGGGTGGCAGAGCTTTATAACCCAGGGAGCAGGGCATGGGTTGAAAACTGGGTGAGAGCAAATGCTTCCAGATGGACGCAGCACTGCCCTGCGGAGCCCCTGTGCTGGTGTGCACAGTTCAGTGACAGCACAGGCAGCTGCCAGCCCCGGCTGCAGGACGCTCCTGGCTCCCTGTCCATCGCCTGCTGCACGTCGTCTGTCACACGCCCTGCTGCCCTCCCAGCGAGCAGGATCCATCCTCCCAGCAGAAACACTGTATGCTGTGACAAGGATGAGGCCGATGTCCTGGTATCACTGCCACCCTGCCAGCCTGTACCACGGCATCTGCCCTAAGATAGGGCACAGGGCACTTCCCAGCCTTCTGTGGAGCCAGTTTCAGTGGCTTTAATTACATCTGCGGTTTGGATGCCTTAGCTTGGCCATTAAAATCCATTTCATAACGAGTAGTATTGAAATGAGCAAGGAATATTTGTGGCAGCTGTGGATTTCCTCCAGGCCTACAGGAAGAGTAAATTAGTTACTGAAAACTTGACAGTTTGTCCTGAGTGCTTAACTCCTTCCTCTCTTGGAAGCTTGCTTTTCAAAAGGAAGTGACTTTAAAAGGAAATAATATACCCAATGTTTTTTTATTCATCCACCCCCTTTTTACGGTAGGTCTGTAATTGCAAAACTAGCCAGAAGTGATTTGTTTGAAGAGGAAGTGTGGGAACTTCCTTTATAAATATTGCCGCTCCCTTCGTGTGCATCCAAACGCGGTTTGCTCTGCTGCTGGAAAAAAAAAGTGCTTGAACTGAACAAGCACTTATTCCCGTAGCTCATGCCCCATGTAAGCAAGAACATAAGAAGTTTTATGGGGGGTGGGGGAAGGGAAAAAAAAAACAAAAAACACACAAACCCAAAAAAACCCAAAAAACCCCAAAAATTACCACAGCTAAGAAAGAAAGAAAGAAACAAAAATTTCGAAAAACCACACCAAAAACCAAACAAAGAAATAAAAAAGGTGGTTGTTAGTAAGGGAAGAACTGAAGTTGGTTGAACCATCGGATCAGCTGGGGGTCTGCCCAGCCATTCCCTGTCAATACTTTCAGGTGCGTGCGTCCTCTGCTCAGGAGCACCGGGCAAGTTAAGGTCCCGTGGAGGGGGCGGGGGTGAATCAATGTTTGCAGAGCCGGCGATTACAGAACCTGCTGTGACTTGCTCTGCAAGATAGGGTAGTATCAGCCCGAGCCAGCTCCTATGGCTGTTGGGAATGGTTTCTTTTTTAAAAAGGTGTCAACATATGTATCTTTCCTAGTGAAGTAGAAACAGTAGCCTGTACCCTTCCCCAGCCTAGAAATACCTTCGAAATATTTGCAGAAGAGGGGTTCAGCCACCAGAGGAGCAGCTACAGCCAGGGAAGTGTCTGTGCCCAGCAGCAGCAGGTAGATTAAGCTCACAAGGAGAGAGCAAGATTTAACCTGGCAGGCCAAGCCAAGCCAGACTGTTGTGCTTTTTTGGTTTGGGTGGGGTGGGGGGTTGTTTGGGGGGTTTTTCAGTTTGTTTTTTTTCTTGAGTGTGCGGTATCAGGGTGTATGGGTTCCTTGGGTGTGCAGGCGGCCAGCTGGCCTGGCTTGCTAACATAAATCAGTGCAGATGATGGGAATCAAGGCAGGGGGTCCAGTTCCCAGCTCTGAAGGATTCCAGATTAGGAAGACAGGTCACAGAGAAAGCAAGGGAGAGTGTGGAGGCAGTCAGGCTGATTCTCGGAGAGGCAGTGAAGATAAGAGCCCTTCTGCCTGATTTGAAGGAGAGAAGTGTTCTCATATTGCTTGTAATTAGGCAGAGATTCACCTTGTTCATTGGATTTGATGGACAAATGAGATATTCCTGGTGTTATAACATTGGATTGCTGTGATGCTTTCTGATCTGTCCAGCAAGAGGCACAGCCAAGCCACTGTTGTATTAATGAGAAGGTTGTGATTTTTATACATTTCTCAGTGGGGAAGATGAAATTTCACTCAAGCTTCCAGCTAGGCTTTGTAGTGGTTCCTTTTTGCACTTTTAGAAACAAACAGAAGAATAAAATTTGCAGTGCAATGAGCTATCGTGGGAAAAATCAGTCACTATTAAAGGAGACACCAGAAACTTCACTGATGCATCCAGCTGGTCTCAGGTGAGGCTTGCCTGGCTCACTATGCCAGTAGTCCTCACATCGTCTCATACCCCTCTTCAGAGGAACAGACCTCTCAGTGCAGGATGACAAAGGAGTGGGAAATAAACTTTGGGTGATTTTTCCTTTTTAAATAAAATTTAAAATAAAATTCTCATCTCTCCACTTCTTTCTGTACTTTCTTCTCTGTTCAATGTCACACAAATGCATTTAAAGCCCTATAGTGCTGAGGATAAGATTTTCATTCTTTTATGCCTTTCCTCTTGTATTCTATACCAGCATTTGCTGCTCTCTCCTTATGTGTCTTATTCTCTCTTATCCATGCCACATTCCCCATTTAACAATCTTTGCTCCCTTTTACCTTCCTGCACTTTGCATTTTTTCCTCTCCTTTTTCACACTCCCACTGTCATGCCTGCTCCCTTTTCCAATAAGGCAGGCTGCATTCTGGAATTCAGGGAGTAAACCTTCAAATTCTTGTGTGAGTACTGACTACGTGATGAAAGAGACTGCAGAACTGGGCCCTAGCTTGGCAGATGTATGGGGAAAGGTTGTGAACCCAATTTTAAAGTAGTTTTATTTACTTTGCTGGTTTGTATCACTTTGGTCAACTATTAAAATGCGTATTTCTAAGGTGAGGTGTGCACCAATGGCATTGTATAAATAAATAATTTCAAGAACTTGATATAAAAGATTTTATAGAGGTAATATATTACTTCCAGTTGAGAGAAATGAAGGGGCACTTTAAAATCAGTTTTACTAGCACCCTGTGTTTAAAAAAGCCCTTCTTTTTCTTTTTGTTTAACCTCCTGTGCAAGCCTGGGCATGTTTGAGGCTACCAGGATCCAATTTCATGTAGTATCCTATTTCAAATCCAGGCCAGAGCAGATTGATTGAAAATCAGTGCTGTCAGAAATAAAACTGCCTGTGGAATGCCTTCAACGACATAAAGATGAAAGGGAGAATGTAATATAACAGATACTGACTTTCTTTTTTGAGCTGTGAGGCTCTGAAGCAGTGTCCTTGGATGTCACACCATTTACCTTGATTGAACAGTAATGGTCCTAGAACAATTTTGGTGAATTTTTGTGGTTTTCAGTTAGTAGTTATCAGCTGTGTTGTGAAGAGGGGATGGTTGGTGTTGCTGGGGTTGTTTTAAATCAAAGCAGCAGCTGTAGAGTATTTCATGGCAACCACAGAGCTACCTGTAAGTCTGCATAACACCAGAATAACACAGGATTCTTAACAACTCTTGTCAGTGAAATGCTTACTGGTATTTTGAGTGATTTACTGGTATTTTGACTGAGCTACTTCAGTACTTTGAAAACTGCTGGTGAATGCAAACTAGTTTAACTGGTCTTTAAACTGGTGTTTATACTGGTTTTTAGGGTCAGCACAAACACAGATGGCAGTCTGCTTCATTTTCCCATATGTTTCTATGCCTCTTCTCTTCCCTGTCCCACAGAGGCCAAAGGATCAAAGAAAAAGAGGACTATATGAGAATTGAGAACAGAGGGAAACAGTAATATCATTTTAGGACTTTGAAGGAGTAGGAAAGTGAAGGGAAAATGGAACTTGTGAGCTTTGGTTAATTTTGAATTCTGGGTGTCATGGTTTAGGAATGGAACACCACTCCCCAGATTAGTGCCCCCCTCGTGCCCCCAAGACTCTCACCAAACCAAACAGCCACTCACTTGCTCCCCTCAACTTCTTCCCCCTTCCCACTCTGGGGATGGAGTTGAGAACTGGAGACACAAAAAAGGGATAATTAGAGGTTGAGATAAGAAACAATTTACTGAAGGCAGGAATGAGATACAAAAATGAACAGTTAGAGCAACTNAACCTAGACATACCCACACAGCTCCACGCTCTGCCCCCTCACAGCTACTGCAAAAAAAATTAACTCTGTCCTGGATGAAACCAGGACACTGGGTAATTTAAAAATGTGGCTATGCCAGTATCATGTTGAATTCCTGGAAAACTAAGAGCAAACTTTGTTCTGCTGTGTAATGCTGGTCTGTCTCCTGTCCCCTGCACTAGGTGATGCTCATGACATGGGGAGCATCTTGCATCAGTGGGAGACCACCAGGTTGCACAAATAGATCCCTTGCATGGAGGTGGCTGGCACTGGCTCCATTTGCTCTCAAACTAAAGGGAGAGGCTTCAGAAAAAAAAGTCGGTGTCCTCACATTCTAAAAAAGTGCTGTCTAGAGACAGCCAAGAGAATAGCATTAAACCAAGCAGAGGAGAAAGGAAGTCAGTAATAAAACTCAGGAGCCTGCCCAGGAAGTGGAATCTGGTGTCTGTGGTCAAGGAGGTGGAGAGGGCAGAGTGGGGATGACCAAGAGTCATGTAAGCTAGAGAATCGAAGGTGAGGGAAGATAATGCATTGGCCGGATATTGGAGTGTAGTAGTGTGATACTGGGTTAATTAGAGATGTAAATACACTGCAATGTTTAGAGTATTAGGTTGACATTTGATATCACCCTAAAGTTTTAATACTAAGTTCTATGTCCTGTTTCCATATGGGCATGTTCTCAGTGTTGTAATGTTGCCTTCCCAACACTGAAATGTGAAGATCCACTCTCAAAATTAAGCTCAAAAAGCAGTATGTAGTTTTATCCTATGTGCTCCATCCTATCAAGGGCACTGTGCTTTTTAGCTCAGCAGCCAGATAAAAATTCCATGGGCATGTAAAAGTCTATATGAAGAGTATCTGCTCCATATGTTGCATATAGCTGAAGACTCAGGGGAATAAGGTTTGTGTCTGGGAACCGGATAGCACAGCTTTCTATCCCTGACCCAGTGCCTGCCCTTTTTAACAAACAAACAAAAGCCTTCCTCAAAGAAAAATGGTTTAGGATCTGTTTTTAGCTCTAGAAGCAAACATTAAAAAACAAAAAAAGGAAAAGAACTCAATATGTTCTTACTTGTACTTACAGCAGCATCAGCTTTAGGCACTGCAGAACGAGTGTCACACTTGGTTCCGTGCTGTTTTCAGAAGCCATTATCTCCCTGGCAGTTGCAGTGCCAGGGCAGTATGTCATCTACTTGTAGAATTTTGCACTTGGACACAACCAATCAGCCTGAGTTTATCATCTATTTGAAATGAGACCTTGACCCTATATACAGAGGTGCAGTTGCCTCATGAGGGAGAGGGCACTTGTGGGATGGGGAGGTGGTTCATGGTTGTTCTGTTTCTGCTGGGTCATTAACCCTCCTGATGGTTTTAACTGCACGAACCATACAAGATGGTCTTCATCCTTTCCCCCTAAAGCTGTATTTTGATTTGAAATTGTCTCATGTGAAAGGTGGGAGCAATTAAGGTAGTTCAGATTAGGACAGTATAAGAGTTAAAAGTAGTCTAATCTCTTGCTGTCTTCTGCAGGTTATGAAGGGGAGAGGGAGTCCTCTCTGAAAAACAGTTCAGGGAAGATTGATTCCTAATCCAGAAGGCAGTCCATGGCAGGACTCTCTGTCAAGGCAGTGGAGAGAGGAGAAACAGGAAGATTAGCCCTGTCAGACTGAAGTTAGTTTATGTGGGCATCCCCCTACCCACTTGCTCTGTTGGTGCTCATGATTTCTGTCAGCTTTAAAAAACAATTCCCCTGTGCTGTCCAAGTACTTTTAGCTTCAGGTCAGTCCGCAAGTGCCTGCAGCTGTTAGAGGACCTGTGCTAGCAATATGTATTGAAGTTCCTTTAGCTCAAGCAGTCTATTTTGACTGGCCAGCTGGCCAAACCCATACCATGATAGACCAGTTCCAGAGTAAGGTGCTGAAAAAGAGCTGTTGTGCTATGAGCAGGAGGTAGAAGGAAGAAACAAAACAAAACAAACCCAAGAAGCCTTGTGGCAGATGGTACCACCTGTGTCCATCCAAAGCAGTGTGCCATTTGAGTGGAGAAACCTGGAAAATCTGATGACTCAGTCTGAATACACAGGGAGACTGTGAGTGAGATTTCTGGCTTGTGTCCCAAGCCTCTTACAAAAAAGGCTTCTAATTTTATAACACAGAAAATTGAATACAGTTTGGTAGCGTCATTCTCTGGCACAGCTGATTACCAACTACAGACTGAAATGCTTGGTGTATCCATGTGAGAACGGCCACATAAGTAGTTAGATGATTCTGTGCCAGGTCCTGGGTTATGGCTGAACCAGTTTTCTCAATAAATACATTTCTGATGTTTTTAGTAAGGGATATACCTTTACTAATACCTTTATTATTGGGGGTATAACTGGCTGGACATAACAGTTAGGGTTGACAGCATTTGATTACTTTTCCAGGCTCAGCCAAATACTAATTTCCACGCACTTCAGTTCTGGCATCTACAAAGCTGGGAGGTGAACCAACTGTGCAAGACGTGCCTAAATTACTGTTCAGCAATGCTTGCAAAAATGCTCATAAGGAAAGAGACAACACAGATATATAAAGCAAACTTCTCAGCAGGATCAAGTTTTGTTTCCTTGCTGACTGCCTCCACTTCCTTCCTTCTTGGCTGTTGACAGGATGATAATGGTTCACATTCCTTTGCACTTCCTTTTACTTCTGAATTTTCTTTTCTTTTACATGTTTAAGTTGCACCAGATCTGTTTTTCCTGTTGTTGGTAAGACATAGAAAGAAATCTGCTCTTTACCTTGGTCCTACAGTCTTATTTTTTTGTCTGTTTGTCTCTTGGGTTGACTGCTCTACTTATACTTCCCTCCTGTGACCTTCCTCAAACCAATCCTGCACTCTCCACCTAGGCTGTATCATGCAGCTGTGGTTTAAATGTCTCACCCAGCTCTTCTCCCATACCCTTATGTCACAATTTTGCTGAGCATCCATGTTCATCCTGTACCGATTGAGGGTTGTTCCCTCAAACAGCTTTTCCCTGCATAGAGATGAATGTACATAGTCCTAAAGAACATCTTCGCAAAGCAGCTAGATATAGGGTATGAAGACAGAAAATTAAATCCCATGGAACATTAGCAAAATAAATTTGGTTTAGGACTGGGCAGCTTCAAGAAATGTGAAGGGAAAATAAAAGTCCTGCTGGTATTTGTGTTGTCCTTTCCTGAAAGCCAGTGTTAGATGAGTCTCAAAGTCATGTTCAGATGAGATGGCTTTGGAGAAAAGGTGGTGGATTTTGCCAGGTGTTCAGGTTTCTCTTCCCTGGGAACTGCCATGCAGTGGTCTTCTAGTGCATGTGTTGGCTTGTGCTGAAAACTGATTGTGCATCACGTGCTTTGCTAAAAGCAACTGAGAAATAACTCTGTGTAAGGAACAGGTCGAGACATAGAACACTCACTATGTCTATTGCCTGGGATTTTTTGAGGACAGTTGTCATCTTCACATTTATGTTGAACAATCTACATGAACCCTTTTTATCACTTTTTGGCATATACAGTGATGTTAAAAAAAATCTGGTGGTAGTTTATCCTTCCCTACAGGAACAGACACTGTTTCTCTTCCATTCTTAAATGTTTGGTCATGGGAGGTGCCAAGTACTGCCACTGGTCAGGGCACGTTCAAGCTCTAGCTAGAGGAGTACCAACTCATACAGTAACCCATCTGTAATGCTAGGCATTCTTTCTGGTAATACATCAGTTTAGGTCTCAATTCTTCAGTAATTAGTTGTACATCTGTGAGCAACTGTCCATCTGATTTATTATCCGAGCAGCTATTGCAATACAGAACATTGCCCCATTTAGCTTCAGGATGGGAAGTTATGGCATGATAAAGTTGTGTTTAAAATGTAATAAAACTGACTGTATATAAACAAATTACATGTTTATATTGCGCTACTGGTGATCTTAAATCAATATTTTAAACTTCATAAATTTAATGTGATTAAACATAGCTTAATGCATATGAATGTATTTTTAATTGTTGCCTTCTTTTATTTAGTAAGAAGATTAAACTGTCCTGGAAAATAACTTGATTATAGTGAAGAAGACTTAGTGGAAAAGTGAATGTAAGTATTTCTCAGCATGTGTCAATTATTTATGTTTACAAACCATTGACATTGGTGATATTATAAATCATGCTAAATTGGCGGCTGCTTTTATTATGGTGAGAATGCGGGATCTGACCACTGTGCATGTGTGTGAGGTATAGAATATCTATTATGTGCATCTACAGGTTTATATGTACCTAAATGCTTTTAATGGGGCCATGTGCTATTAGTCACTTGCATGCTTAAGAACTATTCACAGGAAAAATGACAACATGAAGTTGTCACTAAGCGCCCTTGAAAAGATAAAAAAACCACTACTCCCATATAAATACCCACAGAGATTCTTCAATTCAGTAATGCAGACATATTTTCCATTTCCAGAGGAATTTAGTCTAACTTGGAATTATGCAGCCTGTGTATAGTACTTTTTTGGTATACTTGCCCCAAAGATGTGAGATTATAGTAGAAAAATATTGCACTGTGGATTGGCAATTCAATTTAGAGTGAAATACAGCAGCTGCAAGTTCCAGGCTAAGTGCATCATTGCTCACTTGAGGTCACTTTTTCAAACCTGCAGTCAGTAGTTCTCTAACAATAAGAGCTTTGGTTCATTTTCTAGAACCTCTTGAAACTGTTATTTGCTGGTGAATACCTCGTTATTTTTCCTAAAGTAATTGCTTTCCTTAGCTATATTTCATAATAATGTGAACCCCCTAACTGTGTGCCTGCACATGTGTATTTGTATGTATATATTTGTGTATGAGGCAAAGCTGTGTCTCTGCAAGTCATTCCCCAGGAGGTTTTGAGTGGCTGTGATCTGCAGGGCAGTGATAGTCAGGAACTTCTAGCTTCCACGGATTCATTCCAGTGTTTTTTCATGTTACATTTTTCCCACGATCACACCTTCCTTTTCCCAGAGCCTGACTGATGAGCTTGGAAGCAGTCAACTAAGCCTTTCCAAATGCTGAATAAAGTATGGAATTAATGACTTAAATGTTAAACAGGACAGTGATTATGTCTTAAATGTCTAACAAGCTGGGACAGTTGTAATTCCAGCCTTTCAGGTTTTATAAACTTGTCTTCAGTAATTACTGGCTGACCAGTAGTACTGAAAACTGCAGGAGCTGCATATAGCATTGCAAAGTGCTGTCTGGTTTATATAGAATTGTCTACTGATACAGGGTTGCTTGAAATGAAGATCCTCGGATTTGACAACATGGTACCCTAAGTTAAAGATTTACAGATTAGGCTGTGCATTGATTCTGTCCATTACCAGTATCTGGCCGAGCTTGAAGTGTATGTAGGCTTATAAGGTATAAAATCAAGTCCTTAAAACTTTCTGACGTGTATTAAGCAAAACAATGTAGTTTGAAGTAATTTACTGTGACCAGTCACTTTAGTTGCTTCAAGATCCTAAAAGTACATTTCAAATGACCCTGTTCAGGACAGTGACACTTCTTGAACTATCCCATGCATGTGACAAGTTTGTACATGTAAAAGTTTTTTGTCAGTTGCTTTCACATTTTTCTCACCACTTGATCTTCAACTCTTACTTCTGGGAAACTTGGGATGGGTTATCTTTAGTTCCCATTTTTTGTGAAATAAGCAGAATATTGTTGGTTTCTTCTTTGTAGTTTTTAAGGGCCTGTTTAGCAGGAGAGCACCATTTGAGTGTCGGTTGAACTACAAGAGATATCTGCCCAGTTAAAATATTATTCATGTATGTATGTGGAAACAATTAAAAGACATGAAATAGAACTGTGTTTCAGGAAGCTGAGTGGTATAATACTGGCAATGTGATTATTAGCTGATCCTGAAACTGACAGAGGAATAAACACATCCTGCTGCAGAGAGGGATGCTAGCATTTTTTCCTTCATGTAAAAATAAATAAGATCTCCAGTATATGTTATTTTTCTGATATTTTAATTTTGTAGTCTGAGCTCCTAAATGTAAACCTTCTTTTTGATCTGGCTCTTACAGGTTTCTGACATTAAAATTAGAGGTTTATTCTTCTAAATGTCAATAATTTTCAAAAATTAATTGGCCGCACATTGGCTGGGATTTTTGCAGTAATACCAAATTAACAAGTTTTTGTGGAGAGAAGAAAATACCTTTTCATATGCACTTTTAGTTTTGTATCTCAAAAGTGGCTGTGGAGATATTCTCATATACAAAGACAGCAGAACTGAAAGGAGGGATCAGAGGACCTAAGGAGAGCCAAGAGGAGCACTGGTTTTACCTGCAGCCACTCACAAACTGGAGGTAGAGCCCTGAAACTGTGAAATCCAGCACCTCCTCTTCAATAATCCATTTTGATGTGTGGCACATCTAGAAATATTTATTAAAAATTTCTGGTTTAGTCAAAATTGAAAACTAAATTTGAAACTTGAGCTTGAATACATTATAATGGTTCATCAGGATAACTGGTAGGATTTTGGCTTTGGTTACCCATAAAGCCAGAAAGTGGAACCTCATTCTCATCCAATGAAATTCTGGACTGACCTTTCAAAGAGATGAAAGATCAAGCTGGGGTGCTGGATAAATCCAGTGAAATGTTGGCTTGCTGTGTTTCTCTGCCTGATAAAGAGGCGAAAAGAAATTTAGAGAGTGAGGGGTTTGTTCCACTTAAAAAATAAGGAAAGGCTAGGGAAAACATAGACTGGTAGAGATGATGAACAGCCAATTGTGTTAAATTATGCTGATGATACATCAAAATAATCTTGAGGCAGTGACTGCAAGGAGAAGGAAGGGGAGCGTGTACCGTAGGGAATCAGGAGCAGGCACCATCAAGTAGAGCACAGGCAGGAGAGTGCACAGGAAGAGGGGAAGAACACTTGGCCCTGATTAGATACCAAAATTAGGTTCTTGCTGCACATTTTGTAACCTACAATCCCAGGAATTAGTTCCTAATGAAGCACTGAGTGTTTTTTCACTGTTCTCAGCAGTATTTCTGGTGTAAAATGTGTGCACTGGCATCGTAAATAGCCTGATTCAAACACCCTTGTGAAGGGTAGGGACCATATCATGTCATCTGCTGTCACTAAGCTCTGCTGGCTGGTAGGCAGGTTCTTCCTGGAAGGTCTATGGAGATGCTTTTTAGACTTCAAAAATCATAAAATATTTTCTCAAAACCAGTGTCCATCTCAAAAATGTCCACCTTAGTTTCAGGATCCAGCTGGCTATTGTAAAATTATTTATCATTTTTAAGAGCTTGGCTCCTATATTGTGAATGCTATAAATAATTCTCAACAACATTTGGACAATGTGGTAAATAAAGCATAGAGGCACACTTGATAATAAGGAGAAAAATAAATATTTAGGAGTTCCTAGTTCATTAAGTAATGTCTATGCTGTGCATGAAATGAGGCAGGGAAACAGGGGAAAAAGTCTCCCATTATAGAGACTATCATGAAGGAGTCACATAAGGAACTTTAATTCTAGATATGATGATCAATTAGACTTGTCCTCAAAATCACCTCTAAGACACATCTTTAGATCCATAAGATTTAAGTCACCAAAATGGGTAAAAATTGTTCTGTATCTTCTGTGTGCCTTGGGCAGTGGGCAAGAACATGGCATTGCAAAATGCTCCCACAGAATTTCTGCCACTGTCAGACTGAGACCCTAAAGGGCATTCAGGGGCACTGCACATGGGTTGCATCTGTCTTCATGCATGTGATTTCTGGCATCTCTTCCAGTACCCATGTCCCGTCTTTTTTCCTTTCCCTCCATCTCTGTCTTCCTGCATGTGATTTCTGGCATCTCTTCCAGTACCCATGTCCTGTCTTTTTTCCTTTCCCTCCATCTCTGTCTTCCCTGTGTTGCCTGGCTAACTTTAAGGAGAATACTTCAGCTCCAGGAGAGAAGACAGCTCTGCACTACCAGCATGAGTAGCCTGTGACACCAGGTCAGGCTGTAACCAGCAGCAGTAACAACCACAGGAAAGCCCTGCATAATGATTTCTTCAGGCTGTGTAGGGCAGCTTATTTGGAGTCTTATTTATGTTGTTGTTTTCTCACCATGCTATCAAATACAATCTTTTATTTCCCTCTAATCTGGGTTTATATTCACTGGGTTATGTAAAGGCCAAATGTCTTGCCTTTGCTGCTAGATCTCTGCAATAGGAGTGCCCATGGTGAAAGTCCCGCCCGTATCCTGCCCTTATTGAGCATGGAGTCACTAGAAGGGAGATGGCTCCACAGGCAAGCCTTGGCTCTCCACTTTTCCCTGGCAGAAGCCCACAGGGTGACAGTTTCTCTCTAACAAAAGCATAGCACAGCTTCCTGCATATTTCATATCACTAGCTGCCGGTGAACTGTAATAGAGTTTTGCCCATATGTTGGCACCTTTCCCTCTATAGAGAAATGAGGCCACACTTCACCAGTAGTTGCAGTACTTTAATATCTGAAACATGCTATGTACTTCTCATATGTCTAAACTTGAGACTTGCATGCGAAGAAAAAACTTGTAGGTTAGTAATAAAAATGTGGTTTATTGGAGGTTATGAGTGACCTTTCTCTCTAATGCAGTAATACTTGACTAAGTCTACAGGTTTGGCTTCCAGACCCACAGGAGAGAAGATTCTTGCAACAAAACACAGCTATTTATTTAGAGGTATTCATTCATCCTTCTTGAAACACAGACCCACGTGTCAGTCTTCCTTTCTCATGTTTCTCTGAAATGATCTCCTGGGGGATATGTAGAAAAATAAACAGTAGATTCTTTACCATTTTAGGAGAAGGATGGAAACAAATTCAACTTCAAAATACTTGGTATTTTAAATGCAAAATGGTCCTTCCTTAATTAATACTGGGCAAAGCATTTTAAAGATCAAAGTGTCAATATTAGCTAATTCTCATGACACACCTGTCAGGTAAGTAAAAATTATATCCATTTATAGCCCAGGAAGCTAAATACTGTCTAACATCAGCATTTTCACAGTTGCTACCTAGTTAATTTACTGAAATAAGTAGTCTAATTCTCAAAGGTTCTTCATATTCTTAGTTGTCCTAAATTATACTTAGAACTCCAGAATACTCACTCTTTTGAAACTGAGTGCAAGTATTTTGGTACAGAAACATGAGTATGTATGGCAGCTGAACCTGAGGCATCCACACTTAAAAGACTTCTTCCAAACTTGAGCAGCCCTAAAAAGCCTAGGGCTGGAACCTACATGCTATCAACTCCCAGGCTGGGCTCAGGCCCTTGCACTGCCCAGCTCTCATACCTTAAGGCAGAGTTGTTTCTCAGTGGAGCTGGAAAAAGTATGAGGGGTAGATAGTCTTGGGAGGATCTGTCTTCAGAGATTTTTTTTTTTTTCCCAGGGAGGTGTGTATAGAAGGAGTTTTTAGAGAGGGAGAGGGGAGAGGGTGCTTGAAGTGGAAAGAAAAGTGGTGTGTGATAGAAATTAATTTTTCTACCTCCTGCTGTTGCTTCCATTAGAGATGCAGGTTATCTTGTTATTTCTGTCATGGCTCTCTCTCTCCTTTTGTTAGAGCATCAGTAGAGTGGTATAATTGGGCTGGAGGACAAATTTTTTTGCTGCTCTATTGAGCAACGACTGAAAAGGAGAGGAGATTTTGAACAAGTGCTGTCTCCCCTTCAGTGTGCAGTGCAACTTGTTTCCAAATGGTGTTTTAGTTGGAGTGGTGGTGATTGTCAAGTGCCTTGCTTTGTCTGTGCAAACAGTTTTTGTAACCTGTTTGCTCCATTTGGTGTGGCAATGCCCAGCCCTGAATACAACACAAAACTTAAGGATGGCGTCACTCCATCCCAGTCTGTTCTCCCACTTGCAGGAGCAGGTGGGAATGCACAAAACTCTAGCCAAAGGCTGTCGATGAGTTGGCACTCAAAGGAGGGAAAAGGCTAGGCTACAAAAAGGGGTCTAAAGGGATTGAACAGCCTGGAGCAGGCGTGCATGGCTGAATTAGGAGTTGGAATTGTTTGGCTTTCAAATTCAGAGGACTTGTTTGCTGTCTTGGTCCTGCTCAAAGTGAGTAAATGCTACTGCTAATAACAAAGCCGGATAGAGGAGGAGTGAAGGATTAAAAACACAAAATGATGACTCACCCTCCCCTCTCCCCCTTACCCAGTTTCAGTCCTCACTAAACCACTTTACCTCACCAAAGCCCTGGTGGCATTTTGCTTATAAATAATCATGTGTTTGAAATGTTAAAATGTGTAGGCAGGGATTAAAAGGATATGTGATGCTACAGCATTAAAACAGTGCAAACCTCTGCAAGGGAATTGTGAAGGAAAATTATTTTTGGCAAGGGCTGCTGCATCCTGGGGAGATCAAGAGAAGGCAAAAAGCAGTTTACCCAAGTCTAAGAAACCAAGTAGAAAAGCTGGGTGCAGTAAAATAGGGCTTTGCATCAGTTCTTTGTCATATTAAAGCCAAATCTGAAGTTTTGGGGGGAAACGAAGAGGAGATTCATTGAAAAATTTCTGTTGAAGGTACCAGCCTAAGCTGTTGTCCTTTTCTTACTGTAAAGGTTGGTCAAGGCAACTGCATAGTTGTCACCCACACTGTAACAGGTTTCTTCCTTCTCCTAATGTGCGATGGGGATGGGAAGGTAACATGTAACACTCAGACCAGTGTGTTAGCCCGTGGTATTTTATAGAATAAGTAGGTTGGGTTGTCCATTTGGGTTATTTTTCTGTACTCTCAAAGTGAAAATATTGGCATCAAGTTTCTTGTTGTGTCTGGCAAAAAAAAATTGAGAACTGTCCCTGCTTAGAAAAGGAAATGAGTTACAGACTTAGAGGGAACTGTTGCAAATCAGTTTTCAGCATTGACTTTAGCATTGATTGCGCAGCTTGAGTATAATTTTTAGTGTCATTCTCAGATGCTACATTGGCTTTGTCTCCATAAACATTTGATTCCTGGACAAAGTAAGCCCTTTTATGGGACTGCTGACGTTGAGTAGTTGAAATCAGCTTCCTCACCTCACTTCTTAATTTCAGGTGACTGAACAGTACCAGTGCGGACAATGCCAGTGTGAACAGGCACAGATAAGGACACGGGCACTGTCCTGCTACTCTTCTTGCTGATGATCTTGCTGCTGCTTGCTTGCCTGTACAGGGTAAGCATCTGAATGCTATGCCTGCAGCAACTGTGCAATTACTAATAAACAAACCGTTTTTAGGAGGCCCCGTTCATTTCAATGTCTAATTAATTTTTGAGACACACTGAGCCTACAGAACCCAGGGAGCAGGGCTTTGAGGGGAACTCTTTGGGGGAGGCAGAATAGTGCCACTCCTTCACCTCAGCTGCGTTACGCCTCGCAGGCTGGAGCAGCAGCCCCTGCAGCTCCCAGCTCACTACACACGCGTTTTCACTCTTCCACCTGGCTTTCACTCCTTCACCTGGCCTTCAGACCAGGCCTTCTGCAAAAGTGCTTTTGAAATCTTCATGCTGCTGATCCCCCTGGGTTTGGTGCCAGGGCAGCCTAGCTGCAGGTGTGTTATGGGTCTCTTCATAGTACAGGACTTCTGCTCCATTCCTGCAGTGCATCCTCTCACTTTGTCATAGCAAAGATGTTGTTTAAGCAGTTGTCTTAGGTAAACTGGTCTGTCACTTTGCTAAATGAAAAGGATTTGATTAATGCACTGTTTTATATAGAATACACCATCTCCACTGCTTTTAACCTTTGCTGTTACTTTTGTGCTAGCAAACATGAAAAAATGCCCCATGCATTAAGGATGTTATTTTTTAATTCTAAATTTTAAATTTACATGAAATCTATTTGTAAGCCCAGCTTGTGTTCTTGTTTTGGTTTTCTCCCTCCTTTATTGCATTTAAACATATTACTTGAATCTTCATAATAATCTTTACTTCAATTATCTTATATTTAATGTTATATTTAATTAAGGGATTTAAGAAGGATAAAAGTAACAATTAAATACTTGCCTGCCTAATAATTTTTAGGGCTAAATTCAAGGTAAGCCTCAACCATATTTGAACCAATTAATGTAGTGCAAAAAACATTGTGTTTAAAAACAGCCATTCCTTTGGACAGCTAGGCAATATTCTGGTGTACTGTAACTGCAGCACTCAATTTGATCAAGCACAATGTCATGAAATAATGTCAAGATGTAAAAATACCTACATTTAGGTAGGAAATTTCTCACTGTCAGTCAGTAAGCCAGTGACTTTGTAAACAAAAGTCTTGTTTATCTTTGCTGGTTTTCCTTAAAATTGCATGACTTTAATTTGTTACTAGTTAACTGAATCGTATCAAATTACAGTTCCTGGTAACTTACGACTTTGCGAAACATTGCAATTCTTGTTTGTAGACAGACAGTGTTTCCTTTAAAATGTGTCTGGAAATTTCCAGATGATGAGTGGACCTCCCATGGTTTTTAAGAAGCATGTTTTTTAGGTCCTTGAGGTTTGGGGGATTTTTCTTTTTTTTTTTTTAACCTTGAGGTTGCCGGGTCACAGTTTTGGCCTTGGCATCCTCTGCATCAGTTTACACCCAAAAGTCATAGGCTACGGGCCATTTGGATCTTCAGGGTACTCAGAAAAGAAAAAAGAGTCACAATACCATTTCCATTGTAACGAGCTGCAACACAGAAACATACAGTAGAGATGACGTCAGGGGTGGTGGAGCAGATTCCTCAAGTCCTCCTGCACTTCTTACAGCCAACATCTTTAGAAAACATGAGCTATATTATTGTTTGAAGACTCTGGGAAAGCTTGGTCCCTGTTCTGCAGTGGCATTGGTTGCTGGTGCATCATCAGAAATATCCAGAAACTGAATGACTGTAGAGAGCTCTTCTTGGTTGCAAAGCCAAGAAGATCCTGTTCTAAGTCTGGGATGGTTCTAGGAGAGCAATGTGGTCAATTGAGCAGATTCATTGCATTGCTAGGCTTTTTCACCCCTGTGTGAATTGGGCCATCCATCCATATGTGAATTTTTTGATTAATTGCCTTGAAAGAGACATTGGATAGCATTTGTTTATAGTGGTCCAATCTGCAGGATATAGATTTTATCTGGGGTGTAAATATTTGTGGTGCTACCCTGAGTTTGCTTTGCAGGATGTGTATGCTTCCTTCTTGAGCTGCCCCACGTGGGAATGTTCTACCTGTTTGCATGAGTAGAGATTTTGCCTAAAGGAGCATTATGCAAAGAAGTTATCTCTCCTAAGGGAGGTATATATGAGCAAAACTTTTACAGCTCGGGGACAAGCTATGCTGAGAGAAATTGTTCTTTGAAAATATTTCTTTGAAGTATATATAGGACCAGAAGGAAAAGAACAAGTAAATGATGTAGATGGGGAATGGAAACAAAAAAAAATATATAAAGGAAAATGTTCCAAATATATCTATTTTGCACAACTTGAGCAAAATTGAATGTGCTAACATTATTGTATATAAATGAGGTACCCTGAAAACAGTAATCGTATACAAAAGCAGGTGTTTATTCTCATGAAACAAGAAAGAGCAGAGATAACATCTTCTCCTAGCAAGCTTGTCTGTTGTCTTTGACAAGGTGACAGGGAGCTTTTTTCTCAGTTGCAGTAAACCTACTGAAGGTTTTTTACTTAAATTGTGTCAGGATGTGTTTATACACACACCCGCTTTCTTAGGTACAAGTCCACCCTGGTGCTTCCGTCAGTGCTGTAAGTATGGTTGCAACCAAAACTCAAGCCTAAGCAAGACCTGAAAACTAAACTGGCCAGAAGTTGAGAAATGGGTAGTTCCTTCTAGAACAGCTCCATGAGTGTCTTCTCACCACCTTTTGCATGGCACTACCAGCCCAAAGCAGAGATTTACCTTTCAGAGCAAGGGATTACTGCTTAGAGGTGACATAGGTTCTCTCTAGTGATGAGCTAGATATCAACTGTTCTGCTCAGATGTTAGGCAAAGTTTAACATTCAGCCAAGATTTTTCTTTGAAATGAATGGCAGGACAACCTGTGGAGAGAGGGGCAAGCTGCTTACTTTTATATTCACTAGATAAACTGAAACTCTGACCTTGTGGGACAGTGGAGATAAAAGAAGGTTTCCCAAGTGAGGTGTTATGCATCTGTTATGCAGCTGACAGGAGCCTGTCCTGTGACTTCAACTGCTGACTAGCAGGGGAGAGGAAAGGCAAGAGGGGGGGAAGGATGGGGCACATCCAGTGTTTTGCACACATGATTTTGAGGCAAGCATCTCTGCAGTGATCCTTCTTGTCTTGCTCTGCCAATTCCTTTACTGAAGTTGAACTGCTTTTATCATCTCTGGCATTAATCTCATACATCTAAAATTCTTAGGCAAGGTAAGAATTTGACAGCCCCTGTATGCTTAATTTGTCCCCATGCTTTAAAGATTTGCAGTATCCTTGTAAAATATTGTCATACAAATAGTGGGTGGTAGAGTGCATGCTGTTACAGTAAGTAAAGTAGAGCTTTTTAAGTAAATTCCCTAAGCGGATGCACATTACAGCATACAACTATGTTTTCTGGTGTGGTTGGAATTCCATTCACCAGCCTTGGAAAAGGCATAAGCATCTAAGAGATGGAAATTAGTACAAATTGATCTCATAAGAGCAAATTTTATTTAAATTCTTGTCTGTCAGTGAGTGATCTTGATGATTTTGTTCACGACAAGTTTGCTTTCATTATGGGTAAAATACGCAGTATAATATCTAAATAAAGAGTATGTTAAGCTGTTAAATGCTGGTTCCACAAGTAATCAGAGATTTTCTAGCTTTTGCTTTAATTTGAAGTCTGCTTGTCAGGCTTTATCTTTATTCGTGATAAATAAAACCTCTTCCCTGAAGGGATCAAGGTAAGAGCCATAGTATTATGTCTACTGCAATCAGTGATTTTTTAGGGATCTTGTTAAAGTTCGAGTTCTTTCCCTGCAATTGAGCAGAAATACCAATGTATGCTGGAATTAAAGGCTTGATCCACTGTTAAAGGAGATCAAGAAAGCTTAAAATACAGGGAAGCTGCTCAAGGCGAGTGTCAGCACCCTTTGGAAGAGGAGCCAAAGATAAAATGATAAATACCAAAGATTGTAGCTGGTCTTCCTCCAGTCAACAGTTGTTGGACCTGTAGTTATTTGAAAACCGGGGAGGTTATAGCCTGGGAAAGCACAGAGAATTCACTCAGTGAGGGGATAGCAAAGAAAAATTAACTGAGGGACCCAAGGGCTGCAAGTGAGGAGAGACACGTATATTGAGTGCATCAACACTTGTGCGTCATACAAATGGATACTTGGGTAGTTTACACTGCACGAGCCTTTCTATGTCCACTGTCAACAGGATTGTGAGAACCTGAATATGCTGAAGAAACCAAACCTCCGTGAACATCCTGTCAGCAGGTCCCCTTCCCCAGTGACGAGCATCAGGCATTAGTACAAAGGCAGCAGGTCAAGTGCTGCCCACGGTCATAAGCAACGGACTGCACACCAGATTTTGTGAGAGGGGATGGAGCAGAGCTCTGAAGTGATAAGTGCTGTACCAACCCAGAAAGGTTTTGTGGAAACTAAAGCAGATCTGACTGAAAAGCTCCATGCTTTCTCAGGAGGAGGCAGCTTTTCATAATGTGATTAAGTATTCTGTGATCTAATAGATGATGATGTGGAGAGGATGAACAAAGTCCATTGTAACAGTAGTAAGAAACCCAGATAAGAACAAAAATAATTTAATTTTGGGGGAAGAAACTGCCATACACAAGTGGCTGAGCATCAAACTATGTGGGATTGACTAATCTCCAAATTCATTTAGGCACAAAAGGGTCTGGTGAACTCTGACAATAAGCTCTGACTGAAACATGGTGCCTTAATGGCAAAACATTGATTGATTCTCATTTATTATTTTTTCTGGACTGTGAAATACCTGACATGGCCCAGATTTTTAATATTGGTGTCTCTTCTTGATGGTTTATTTTTATGTGTATGGCTATTATAACATAGGACTTTTGCAAGGTAGGAGTGAAAGACCACACAACAGGTTTTTCAGCTATATATCAAGATCATACATCACTTGACATGAGTATTGCTTTCATGTTTGCACAAATGTAATTTCCTTTTGTTGAAAGTGCAGTAAGAGAGTAGAACTGCCATAAGGACCAACACATGATGTAAAGTAATCAGCAAAAAAAAAAATTTTTCCTATACTTAGGAATTGTTGTATTAACTCTTCCGATAAAATAGGCAAATATAATGTTCTGAAAAGTAAATGTCGCATTTTGGTTATGTAGTGATCTGTTGTGGTCCACAGTGCTACATTATTAAAGTAATGTGTCCTTTTATCTGCTTAATTATCCTTTTTTCCTCTGTCCTGACTGTAAGAATCTGGATTTTTGCAGTACCAAGGTTGTGGATTTACCCTGTGCCAAAGAGTGATCCATAAGCAGAGACAGGGTTAGAAATTCTTGGGTTTATTCCATAGTTATTGGTTTAGAGTTGGGACTATGAAAACTGCATTTCTTTCCTAAAGACCACTCAGTTCTAAGAATAACTCTTTTTCTGAAGTCTTCCCTATAAAAAAATATGTTCATGTGCTAATTACACATAATTTCCCTGTTGCTTTTGCTTGAGTGTCATTTCTTTGTCCTGCTTTGATTCCCTCTGAATTTTGAGCTGAGCTCTCAGGGGATAAGCGTACTGGAGATCACCATGGCAACACTCTGAAAAATGCACACTGCAGGCGCCAGGATTTGCTGCTGTATCCCTGTGAGAGCTCTGATGATCTGTGGACTTGCAGACTTACTCAGGAGTGAGAAGGAAGGAGTCAGTGTCTGAGAGCTGGTTGTACAGTGTCTATTAAAAATGTTTCCTATGTAAATTGAGGAACTCTGGATATTGTTTACTGATGTACAGCACTAACATCCAGAATTTTCATAGCCTACTGCTGAGATTTCCCTTAGCAGACTGTAAAAACCTCTCTTTTTATTCCACTTAATTCTCATATTAGGCTCTGAGGTCTTAGCTCTCCACATTTTCAGTCAGGACTAGTATGTGAGCCATTGCAAAGACAAAGTTGTTATCCTGATAAAAGCTTAAAGATGGTTGTTTTGATAAACATGTCATAAAGATTATAATTTAGAATTTGAAAGAGGAGAGAGCTCATATCCCTGCTGTTCCCAAATCCTTTTTCAGGAAAAAACAAACATTCAAGGAAGAATTATTTTATAGATGAGTATTTTATGGCAGTGGTTGGGAAAGAATGACTTCTGTCCAGCAGGAGGAAATAACTGGATAAAATTATATTGCCTTCCAAGACAAGAATTAGAGGCTGTAGGTTGTATTCTGGCAATGTAAGTGTGACACTGGAGTTACGTTTTGTATTACTGAAGTAAGAAGTGCACCACATATCCCAGTACCTGGAGGGTTTTTTTGATGGGTTTACCTTCTCTTTTTTTTTTGAGTACTATATCAGCCCAGCTGCCGTAAGACTAGACCACCAGAAGGATGTGGCCTTGTAATGCTCAGAGCAGTGACTAATTCAGGAGTGATCAGCAGCCTTGAATAAGGTGCCTACACTTCGAGTTATTGCACTGGGACCACTATGCCCATGAGAGCAAAAATTCATGAACGAACAGGATGCAGAGCAGGGATACCCAAAACGGTTGGCAAAGAATGTTTAGGAGAAAAATGTATTTGAAACCTTCCTTTCTAGGGGTTTTTCCTGTCCCCGTTTGTGGATGCATAGAGGTCAATACCCATGTTAAACTGAGGGGAGCTCAGATACCCACTCTGAAAATGGGTTACACATTTTGCATTCATTGCTGGGAAAAATGCCCAAGGTGGTCCTGCACCAGGAGCCCAGATCATCCACGCAGCTCTGTGCCCTAGAAGTCAGGTTTCCTTCAATCTGTTCCTATAAATGTAGAAGTGTTTATTTTACAGCTCTAAATCAAAAAGCTCCATTTCAGGTCAGGCAGCTGGTAGCAAAGCATCAGAGATGGGTGCAGATGCATTTAACAGCCTGAATCGAAACTTCCCAATTCCTAAAACAAATGTTCCCACTACAGAGCTACAGTACAAACACCACAGCATTATCCACATGCTCCCATGCTCCACTCCCACCAGCCATGGGCATGTGTTTCTTTTTGAATGTAGGTGGCTCTGGCATCTAAGTGCAGAGATCCCCACTGCTGTGTTCAAGCACTTGAAATCTGAATTGCGTTTTCCTGCTGGAGATTAGCAAAATAGTGTTTAGTCTGTGCTCCCCAGACAGGCTTGAGCTTGAGAAAAAGAGCAGAGCTGCTGAGGGCTGACAAGGTGAAAGTAGTTCAACTTCTGTGAAATTCAGATTTTTGGGGAATTTGGAGGGAAACAAAAGAGGAAACTAATGGTATACATAGTCAGAGGTTATGAGAATGACACTCTGGTATGACAAATAAACCTTAGGAGTGCTACTTTAATTTTTTGTCATTATAGGGCTAAGAATGGCTTTTTTCAACATGTAACTCTTAACATTAATTTGGCCAATTTCTTTCTAAGGGAAATTAATTAAATAAACTCTGAAAGAATAAGTAATATTTTAAGTGATGCCACGTATTTTAATCCACTTATAGAGTAGAGCTTCAGCAGATCAAGAGATGTTGAAACATTCCTGAAAATGCTGACAGAGTCCAGCAGTCTGTAAGACTGACTAAAGAGAAAGTTCAAGGGTTATTTTAATTTCCTGTTTGTCTATTTAATATTTTAAAAACAGGACTGAAAAGCATATTTCTGCATTTTGGAAAAATCACATTCCCAAGATTTCATCAAGACTTTTTTAAACTTACTATTAAAAAAAAGTACTTACTGGGGATGATGTGGTTCTAAGCAACCCCTGAACACCAAATGCAGTTGACAGAGATGCTGTAAGTAAAAAAAATCTTGTACCTGAGCCTTATCTTTAACTGTAACTCTAAGAGGAAAATGTGGAGATTATGTGGGTCACCACTGTGCCAGAATATTTAACGTAAACAGGATAAAACAACTGGGAGCTCACAAAATCTCAGTATAAACAAGGTTTTAAGAAATGCTGACTTCCTACTACAACTTCTAGCATCAGCATTAATTGAATACAGTGCACTTATCTTTCTTTGCCATTCTCAGTAAAATTAGATTGCTTACATTTTTGCACAAGCTAATGGCACAGTTATTTACTGCTTACCTCTACTAGGCAGAAAAAAAGCTAGTAGAAATCCAACGGGCTCCTCTCATGCCTAAAACACAATGCTTAGAATAATGGTGAGACTGTTGATACTTTAAAGCTTCTCCTAGATGAGAAAGTGAGAGGTTTAGCTCAGAGAAGCTTCTGATTCCTTTCCTGTGCTGATATGTATAGCTCTCTCAACATGTACAATACTTGATTCTGCCAGTTCCTGAGGGCAGAGAAAGGAGGTCAAAAAGATCTTCAGAACCTTTCCCAGAAACCATTTTTTGGTGCTAACCAAGATTAATACCCAGTATTGCCTGTTGCAAGTCTGTTTGTTCCTAAAAATGTAAATGTCTTACCCTTGAGGTTCTTGCACGAACTCATTATTTGAATGTGTCTTGACTTTGATGTGGAAAAGCAATTTCTGCCATGCATAAAATGTTATTGGGAAAAATACATTTTACTGCCCATATTGTATAAGAGTTCTTCAATTTGGCCCTATTTCGCTACCTCAGCCCTGTTGTTTCTAATGATGCTTTCACCTAGAAAATCCAGGCCTTTAAGAGGATGATGCAGTACGCAACACCTTTAATCAGTATAGGAAATATGAAACAGCAGGGAATTAATTTCCAGCTGTGCAAACAAGAAAAAGAAAAAGAAAGCAAAGATGAAAGCTGGTAGGTTTTAATTTCTTTCTCCTTAAACTGGTCTTACACATGGGGCTTTTATGGTGCCACAGTTTCATACTTATCAATAATTGTTTCCTAATTCTGCTCCATTTCTGCAGTAGTATAAAATGTTGAGCTCCACACAGGCAGTCAATTTTCAAGATCCCATGTGGACAACAGAAGCCAGTGTGCTATTAGTAATCTGCTAAAAGGATAATTTTCCTCTTGTATCAATGTTTAATTGCATGGAATCTCAAATCTTAATGGTGCCTACGTGGCTTAAATACCGTTCATTGAGGTGTGCCAATGGATGTGGAAAGGCCACTCTTTTGAATGGGAAGCTAGCTTCTCTTTATTTAATCCAGATCATTCCTGAGTGGGGGAAAAATAACTTTACCAAAATCATTTCAGGAGTCAGAACTGAATACTTTCTTGTGGTAGCTGTTCATTTATACTGGGGTGTTATTAAATAGCATGTAAATGGAGTGGGGGGGGAAGGCTTGTGCTGAGGGGTGCTTCAAAAGGGACAAGGGATGTGGCATTTGCTTGTCAGTCATGAGCAAGCTGGGTTTGCCTGCATGTCGACCTTGGGCTGGGTCTGTCTGTGTTCTAGATCCCACATGGGCCCTTGGGTCTTATCACAAGATAAATATAGTGGTTTTCTGAAGGTGCATAGCCCAGGGACGGAGCAAAGGCCAGCACCCAGCTGAAACCAGGGCTGCAGCAGCTTCCAGCTTTTCTTTGCCTTTTTTTTCCCAGAGCATGGAGTACAAAAATTAAAAATCTTACATATTTGTGTTCAGTGTACAAGGAAGGTCATTAGAGGGGACAGGGAGAGTTAAGCCCTTGGAGGCAACTGGGAGACTGAAAGCATAGGGTCAGTGAGTGGTTTTTTGAATGGCCAGGGGTGGGAAAGACAGGTGGAGCACCTGCGCTCTGGGTCAGGGAGGCTGTTGGAAACAAGGAAAGAGCATTCAGCATGCAGCTTACCTGGAGTTCTGCGTCCAGCTCTGGGGTCTCCCATACAGAAAGACATGGACCCATTAGAACAGGTCCAGAGGAGGGCCACAGAAATGGTCAGAGGACTGGAACACCTCTGCTGGAAAGACATGCTGATAAAGTTGGGACTGTTCAGCCTGAAGGAGAGAAGGCTCCAGGGCCACCTTATAGCAGCCTTTCAGTATATAAAGGGGGGTCATAAGAAAGACAGAAAAAGACATTTTACCACAGCCTGTAGTGACAGAAAAAGGGGAAACAGTTTTAAAGTGAAAGAAGGTAGGTTTAGATTGGATATATGAAAAAGAAACCTTTTCTGAGAGTGGTGAGACTGGAACAGATTGCCCAGAGAAGCTGTGGATGCTCCATCCCTGGAAGTATCCTAGGCCATGTTGAATGAGGCTTTGAGCAGCATGGTCTATTGGATGATGTCTCTACCCGTGGCAGGAGGGATGGACTAGGTGGTCTTTGAAGGCCCCTTCCAACTCAGACCATTCAATGGTTTCATAAAGCTGGCATTCTGTCCAAAATAAAAAGCATGGGAAGAGATTTTTAGCACTGGAAGGTTTAATATAAAAGTTTCAATGCAATTAGGCAGGCTTAAAAAGGCTTTTGAAGAATGACTTACCAGAGTAGGCTAAACTAATACTCAGACCCTTTCAGACATGCCAGGAACAAAAAGCTCAGTGTAGGGCCAACTGGTGGCTGGGATTTGAAAGGGTGCTCAGATAGGACGAGGGCCTTACAAACATTTCATTCATTCTTGCTGCATCCTGTTCTCTCTGGAAGAGATCACAGATTTTTCGCAGCGAAGTCCTTTGGGTAGCTGGGATAGGGAAGCACTGGCACAGGCTCGCTTGAGAACCTCAGTGGGAAATGGCCATGTGATAGATCTCGTGTTTATACAGAAAAAAAAGGTTAGTTAAAATACACAGAAAGAAATGTCTGTAAGTATCCAGCGTTGCAAAGAGCCAAGACCTTTTTCTTCCCTCTGCTATTCACTGGGCTCTGTCATCAAGGCTTTACCACACAGGAATGTTTTTTTTCTAGTAATTGTGATGGACCAATTAAGAAGTGACTTATTTCTAAGTTATCATGCTATTATTTGCTGTCCTCTTTCTTCTTACTCTGTCTTCCATTAAAAAACTAGAAGCCCTGACAAATAACTTAGGGAGAGTGAAAAACTGAAATCCTTCCATAAGACAGGATATTTGACAATTCCCCAGGACCAAAAAAAGTTGTGAAAGTAGCACAGTCCTGATTCCTTATTTAGCTATTTATTGTTTAAATAAATGGGGTCCAGCTAATATATAGGCAATTAGGGATAGAAAGGAGAAGGTTAGAAAGCTATGTATTTCCAGGCATCTTTTTGAAAGAAACAGTCTTGCCCAAAACCTCACAAATGTCACCTGCTGTGGTATGAAGGGAGAACCATACATTTGGTTGTTTCATAGCTGGATGTAGTACAGTCCAGAACTCTTGAAAGCTTCCAGTCATTAAATTTGCTAAACCACAGAAAGCTTTTTTTAACAAATGGTACTCCTGCTTCAGTTAGCTGGCCAGCATCCAACCCTAATAATTGTCTTCTGCCCATCTAAATTGCTCTGTTTATTTAATTGGACAAGGTCATATGTCAAAAGATGTGTTGGATAGGGTTGGTGATGCTAGGACAATAGGTATTATGTCACCCAACTCATTCAGTGCAGATCACAGTGATTTTGTGCAAATCACTCTGAAGCTTGCAAAGGACTTCATAAATCAAATAGCAGTTTCAGTAAGTTGAAATGAAGCATTATTAATATAAGTGCTGATCCCTGTCAGGCTACCTAACTCATTGTGGGAATTTTACATGAGTATTGTTATAGGACTCCAGAATGTTTAAGAGAGTCCTGACTGTACTGGAAATGGGAGTTTCTCCATATGCATCTACAACAGGTTTATGGCCATCCCATATGGATGCAGTGATGAAGGGAGTAAAGGACCACTGATTTCATCTAGAAAAAGGTGGTTGGTTCTTTCAAGTAGAGTTTTTTTATTTCCTGTCACACTTCTGCTTAGAGGCTAATACAAACCTTAATAAAATGTTACAATTTTGTCATCCATAAGATACCCTGTGCACTTCCTCAAGCTCTGTGAACTGTGCTTGCTGTGCAAAAGGGACCAGGGCTGCAGATGTTGGGTTGAGACCTCGGTGTTTCTGGTGGCTGGTACAGTGAAATCAGCTGTTTAGCACACTGCTTTGTCAGTGGTGCTAGACTGGAAGGAAATTAGGAAGACATTACAAGTTGAGGAACCTTGTCAAATAAGCAAACAGCAGTCTTGCTGAGCAGCTGTTTTCGAGGGGGTAGATGTTTGTTTAGTCACCTAATGGAGACTGGTGTGTTTTTTCCCAGGTGTATTCAGATGGAGCAGTGGCCTCTGCCATCAGTGGTGTAGTTGTCTTGGTGGTTTATTTTTTTTCTTTTGTGTATGGAGGTAGGGATCCATCCCCCTCCCCTAGCTCTTCTTTTAGCAGTGAGCATGCTTTACGTACTAGTGAGGCAGAGCACAGTGACCTTCCTTTGCTCTTTGAATTACAACCCCCTCAGTTTGAATACTTACAGTCCTTTAATATTAAACCACTGCCTCTCTTGCTGAAGGCACTGTACAGTGCAAGTAGGGACAGTTTAGGCACTTTGCAAGAAAGTGAGAGGGACTTTATAAATGTCTGGGGTATTTGAATCCCACCAGTGTTACTGTGTTTAGCATCAGGGGTCAATTGTTTCAAAGAAGTAACAGATGCACCCGACACAGGCGATTCTTATCCCCGTTCGCCTTTGTAGACAGTTTCCCTATAGCTCTGTCTTCTGGGTGGTTTACTGGGCTGTGGGATGTCCCAGAGGTTGGGACAGTTTCTCTAGAGAGCTAAAAAGTAAATTGCTTACACTTACCATGTTATCATTTCATTCTTTTCTGCAAATCTTTGAGCACTTTTAGTGCTTTTACTTTTCAAAGCCGTGTCTGAATTCCCAAGTTGGTTTAATGCTACTGAATGATTATATCAATTTAGCTGAATACTCTTGTTTGACATAAGCTTAACTATGTCTAAATAAATATTTATATTCAGTCTAAACAAATCTAAATGTTAAGTATTGGCTTTAAAGTATTTAAGTGCCTTATTTCAAAACCTTATTTAAAAACCAAATGAGTCAAATAAGTATAGGTAAAGTTGAAACTTCAGCAAGCATGCTCATCTAATTGTACCTTTACAGACTGCTACATGTCGCACCGTAGGAAAAGCAGTGCAAATCTATGAACATTGAAGCAAAAAAAAAGTTAGGATTTGGTTTTTTTTTTCTAGAGGTGGTAGTTCAGTGCTTTCAAAAAATCAGTGGGTGAAACTGTGTAAGAATTTCTTGTAATTTTGGTGACAGAGGGTGCTTTCAAACATCAAGTTAGCAGGAAGAGTAGGGTGACTGGCCATATGCTGGGCAATGTGGTCTGATTTGCACAGCAGTTTCCCTACTGCACAGCCATAGTTGTTTCTAAGAAAATGGAATGCTCTTGCATGCCCTTTTTTAATGGCCTTGTATGGTCAGACCTGAAGCCGAGAGGCCACTGTTGTAAACCCTTGTGGTGAGGGAGACCAGAATGAGAGGCAGGGTCCTGGCTCCATCTTCCTCCCTGTAAGGTAGGAGAGCTGGAGGTGGTGGTGGACTTCAGACCTTCTCCTAGCTGCTGTAAGCAGGGACCAGCCAAAGGGGAGTGGTTGTCCTTTATAGACACTCCAGATAGAAAGCTAAGTGGAAAGACACATTTCTGTCTGAAATGCTTGTGATTTTTCTGCCTGAAGATATTTACCCAAAACTTTAGGGAAAGTGTAATACTGCAGCTGATTTTAGCAATGTACTGGAGCTCTCTGTGTGCTTGTTTCAGTTTTTTGGATCTTGCTGTGAGTTAAGTTCTCATTTTATGTAATGTTTTTCACCCATGTGTCTCACATCCTTTGCAAAGGAATAAAATCTCAGTACTCCAGTACTCTGCCTAGAGACTGTAGCTCAGCTTCATGGTGCAGTAGCCTCCTTGCTCTAGCCCCTTGTCCAGCATGGTTCCACCTTTTGGCACCAACCCTTATCTGTGCAATCTTTCTTTGAATCAATAATAGGAGATCTCTTGCCAGCTATGTTAACTATATCAAATTGCAGTGTAGTCAGCATGAATAAACTCTAATATTTTATGCATGCTGATACAGACCTGGTCCAGAAACACAGCCTTGGTGAGTTGCTGTTACCTGACTTCCCAGAGCAAGCAAACATTTCAGAGATACTCAAAGAATTATCCTCATAATCTCAGATATCCTTATATTTCAGTACTTTAGTAACAAATTTCTTAATCTCTCTGCCAGTTACAGTTCATGCTTGCTCATCAAACAAATGGAGAAAAATAGAGTTTGAGTTTCCTACTGGCTTTTCTTTGTCATCATTCAAGTACTACAGAAAGCTCTTGAGAAATCTGTGTTCAGATGCTCATGTGCAACTTCTGTTGTTTCCTGTGGGATGTGTTGCATAGTTATTTGATGGTAGATTGTGTTAAAAATCATCTGCAAAGCACAGTAGCATATACAAGTCATTTATCTCTTGAAGTGAAGCTTCCTCTGGTGTGACTCCACAAGCTCTGTACACGTGCAGCAAGAACTGTTGAAAAGGGATTTCTGTCCTCTCAGACTGGTTTCCAGCTTTGTTTTGGAAGGGCAAAGCATTCAACAGGTGAGTTTTAAGTGCTTCAAAGCTTTCCTGTGCCCAGCAGGTTCTAGCCCTGCATGTTCTGGGAGCCTCCATGGTCATCCTACAGCCATGAGCTCGATGGTAGGCATGGTTAAAGCTTGGAGGTCTAGTGTTTCTGGTGGCAGTCATAAATGCACAGAATATTAGCTTCTGAATGTCTAGAAATTCACATTGAAAAGCCTGGGCTGATGGGGAATTTAATCTTGTGCTAGCACTCTGTCGTGGCTACAGATCGCTGGTACAGCATATCCAGGGCATGCAGCACAAAAGGGCAAATAGCTCTCTGCTGTGATGTGACTGATAATACTTTACATTATACATTTCCATTAATTGGATGCTATTACTACCTGATGTGTAGGTCATTGCTCCTAATTAATTAAGGGCCAGGAAGGTACTTAGTACTTTACAAGACGCAGATGAAGACAGATGTCCACTTGGGAAATTAAAATATACCAGTTTGGGCATTTTATATACGACCAGATCAACTATAAAAATCTGATATCTAGACAGATCCTAATAAACCTGATGAAAATCAGAGAAATTAGATCAGCTTAAGGCTAATAAAATGTGATAGAAATGTTCTAAGTTGTCTGCAAAAATGCTTTCAGACAGAAGGATTAGCATGAAGTATATTTTTAAAAGGATTAGGGAGAATATTTTACAGGGTAAACTAGCCCATAAAATTATTCCTTTTTACTTGAGTCTATAGATGGACTTGTGAAATATGCAGCCTGAATCACAACTTGCAGTTTTCAGCTATTGCAGTAATAGTTTGTTCTTTCCTGATGCACCATACGTAAATTTGGAAGTTCTCCTGGAACAACTGAACTATGCATTCTGGTTCCTTGGAAATAAGACTATCCAAATAAATGTTTTAGAACATGTATATGAAATACTGGAATTCTGACTGCCCTTCAGTTGTTTGGGCAGGAATGCAGGTTCTGTTTTCAATGACTTCATGCTCTGAGGCATATTTCCTGTTATCCTTACACATCAGCACAATAAACTTTATGTCTTAATACACCCCTATAAATTTTCAGCTTATTTGCTTTTAAACAGTTCAAAGTGTTTATATATGGTGATTGTGTTTGAAGACTTCCCTGGATATATATTCTCTGATGGAAAGTGTAGGCTGTGTTTGAATGTAGTTTACCTACTGTACAAAATTTTTAAGTCCATGAAACAGCTACTGTAAATTCAAATTTGAAATATATATATATATATATATATATATATACCAAAGTACCTAATGTACAAAGCAAACATTGTAAAATATACTTGGCTTAGACCTTTTAACCACATCGCTGGGTGCTATAAAAGAAACATTTAGCCTAAGAGCTCAGAAGATGCACGATGAAAGCTGCCCAGCAGAAGTCTTTGGAGGCTGCCTGAATAATTAGTCTTGTGGGATGAAACTGGTTGTGCAAGGAAGAGGATTTACACTGCTCTCTATTCCCCTCATATAGTGTAGCTGGCCCTTACTGGCTCTGCTAACTCATATATCCAAATGCACTTAGCAGTGAGAAGAAAAATGTTCCCACCAGCTGCTGAGCAGCCTTGCAGTGACCTCTCCATCCTACTGCAAAAACATAGAAGAAACTCATCTTGTTACAATGAGAATTCCACTGTGCTCTGCAGCAGCAGTTTTGGTGGATACCTCTTTTCTACTTGTTAGTTTTGGCTGTTTTGTGAGGCATACTTTTGCATTTATTCAAACATCAAAATACAATGGGGTCTGGGAGTGGGATCACCATAGGCAGGACTTTGTGTGAAGCAAATGCTGTGCCCAAAGTGCTATGTCCTGCAGCTCCTCTGCTAAGAAAGCAGCAAGAGTTTGCATGGTTTTACTCTTGGGTTTGCATCTTTTGTCATGTTTTTTTCACAGGGATGCCTTGGCAGCACCTATTTAAACAATAGGTTAAAGATGCACTGTGCTGCCAGAAGTTTGGAAATTGCTGCTCCTTTATTTGAGCGTGGTTAGCCCAGTTCCTCAGTCAAAGGCAAAGGGTTTAGAGTTACCAGTTCTTAGGAAGAGTCATCTCTGAGTGTCAGGAAACTGAAACCAGATGCTCCATGTACAGCACAAACAAGGGGTTTTTTTCCTTTCTGTTTTCTTTTTAAAGATACGTTTCTGGGTCTTGCAGTTGTTTTAGGTTAAAATACTATTTGAGAATGGTTTGATCATACAGTCAGCAAGGAGATAAATGAATCCCCCAACCAGTGGGTTGTTAATGGTAGGAGTGGAAGGGCTGGTCTCCTTGTCTGTTACTATTTACTTCCATGCATCTCAAATTGCATTCTCTGATCTTTAGAAGCATGACTTGTGGTTCTTGAAAGCCTTTGAGGAAACAAGAGAAAATTGTAAATCTGGGACCAGTAATTATACGGACAAATTCTGAGACTTAGACCTATGGTATTTTCAGGGCAGAAAGGAAAGGATCATACATGTATATGCCACTTACTGGGCAGCAGCACTTCCAAGTAAAAATTGCACTCTGTGGGGGTGGGGAGGCCTGTTCAGTGCTTAATAGGGGCTCATAAGGAAATAGGAGAGACTTTTTACCAGGGCCTCTAGTAACAGAATAAGGAGGAATGATTTTAAACTGAAAGAAAATAGGTTTAGATTAGACATCAGAATGAAATTCTTTATGATGGGGTGGGTGAGAAATAGGAGTATGTTACCCAGGAAAGTTGTGGATCCCCCATCCAGGGAAGTGTTCAAGGACAGGTTGGAAGGGGTTTTGAGCAGCCTGGTCTATTGGAAGGTGTCCCTGAGCACAGCAGGGAAGTTGGACTAGATGATCTTTGAAAGTCTCTTCATTCAAACCATTCTATGATTCTCAGTAAGTTTATGCATCACCTGAATCCTCCTAGAACCCTCAACGCAGGCCGTGACAGGTCCTGGCCCAGTTGGCAAGTTCAGCTGGAGTGGGTTCTGAGCCCACCTGTGACAACTGACTGATTGTATTCATGTCTGTCGCACGTGTGTTAAAGCTGTTCTGTGGAGATTGTAGTGTTGTGTTCAGCATGGCTGATGATGTGTAATTTTAAAGGGAGGACCTCTGTTTCGGAGGGGTTAGGCAGACACCGGTGTGAAACAAGAAGCAATACATTTTCATTGTGCATTGTATCATGCTCTTTTTTTGAAATAACTGTTCCTGTGTTGGATGCCTCTGAAACAAGGGAAACACATTTTATGACTGCATTATGCATCCATGAAAAGGGGATTTTATAATTCTCTCGCTGACCGGCCCTTAAGTAGATAGGCACAAGTAGGTGCTGCTGTCAGGTTCGTGCAAATTACTGGTTAACTAGCTATATAAGTTTGGAGTGAAATACAATGGATAGAAACACAGAAGTGCACACAGTGTCTGTCCAGGCAGATTTGATCAGCACAAGCCAGCACTGTGCTTTTAGAGCCAGGGGCATTGCATTCATTTAGATGAGCCTCGTGTGTTTATTAAAACAACAACAACAACAACAACAACAAAAAAAAAACAACAACAAAACACCAGGAAAAGCTGAAGACGGGTGAAAATGCTGCAATTACGTTTTTTTCCACTTGTGGCAACCAAAAGCCGCAATAGACAAATGAGTAAATGCAATCAAATGTGACTTGGAACATACAGCCTGCTCTATATTTGTCCTTAACCCATTATACTATGTATGGTGTTTATTTTAGCATGTTCAATTTCCTGCAGGCACCTTTCTTGTGGATTTTATTCTACTCATCTCCCCTTGAAAGCCTTACCAAATATTTACCATAGCCCTTTCTTGCTGTGCCTTTGCCTCTCCAAGCTGTTTCTGCCCTGTTGTCATGTGTCTCCCCATCTTCTCCCAGCTCCCTTCTCAGCTGCAGGAGTTATCTGTCTATGAGCAGAAGCAGCACCCCCAGTTTGTTGTTTCTGCTGGGTGGCTCCATCTGCTTCAGGTACCACTGCCTCTTCATGGCTCCCTGAGGCAGGACACAAATTCATTCACCACCATCTCTTCTGCACATATGTTCTCTCCTACTCCCCAAGCTGACATGAACACTGAGTATGGAGAGTATCAGCAGGTGCCATCAAGTTAAGCATGTCTCGCTGTGTTTTTCTTGCTTCTGAGAAAGCAGTGAGAAACAAAAGAGAAGGGAAAAATAGTCAAGAAACAAAATAGGTGTTTCCAGATGAGGTTTGAAAAGAGATAGGAAGTCAGTAAAGCAGTGAATATGTCTGAGATCCTCACTGTGATCTGAAAATCACCTGAGGTTCTTGTTCCTTTATTTTTTCTCCCTTTTTTTTCTTCTACCTCCTGCTTTGTCATCTGAGACTTTACACAAGAGGATTCAGGCTGTTGTAGCAGCAGCTGTAAGAGAGGAAAACTTGGAGGCTGTGCCTAAGAAGAAAAGAAAAAAAAAGAAAAGGAAAAGAAAAGAGAGAAAAGAAAAAAGAGAAAAAAGAAAAGGAAAGGAAAGAAAAGAAAAAAGGAAAGAAAAGAAAAATGAAAAGAAAAGGAAAAGAGAAAAGAAAAAAGAAAAGGAAAAGAAAAGAAAAAAGAAAAGAAAAGAAAAAAGAAAAGAAAAGGAGGAGCTATAAGAAGATGAGGAAAGACGTGTAAGACAAGAAAACTAAGAGGGCTTTTAAAAAACTGTCATGAACATTAATTTGAAGGACAGAGAGAAAAAATTAATCTCAGAGCAATCAAAATGAGCAACACCAACATGAGGATACAAATGGTCCAAATAAAAGTTTAAAAAATTTCAAGACAAACCAGATAAACACCTGTGATTTATCTCCAGTAGCAGAAGGCAGGAAAATTCTCTATTCCTCATCTATGTGTCTCTTAGCTCCTGACAATCAATAAACTTTCCGTTTCAAGAGTTTTCCCCATCTACCTCTCTCTCTTTGTGGCTTGCATTATCAGCTGCCTAAGTACGATGTGTATTGTAGTACTCTATTGAGTGCAGTCAATAGCTTCCCATTTTCATAGTGCTTTTGTCCCACCTCTCAGAAGTCCTGGATAAATCACTGGCACAGACAGATAAAGACATGAAAATTAAGAATGCAGGAGTCTGTTAAACCCAAATACAAAAACAAAATAAACAGAAGAATAAGAAGACAGTATGGTGATGAGACAGGGAATCACACAGCAAACACACCACTACGTGAGAGGTAGAATTGGAAGGAAAGGATTTTGTTGCATAGGGCTTAATTAATTACTCCCCATATCTGCATTTCATTAATTTATGGGTTAAAATTTATTTACCTCACTGATTTATGGGATCAATTTTATATGGCATTATTATTGCAGTTTATACATGATTCTTCTATTAATCCCTATAACGCTGTAATATAACAGGAAGACAAAAATGTTGGCTCTGACTCATGCCAAAATTCTGCATAGCTTTAAATGTCTGTGTGCTGTTCTGTACAGCCGTATCTCAGTGAGGAAATCCTTGGCTCTTTGCAGCTCTCCTCTCGCTGTGCTGAAGTCAGCAAGGGGTACATGCAGACTCAAGCTGCTGACGAAGGGGGCTGGTGCTGCTGCAGAAAGGTGCAGCTGTGCTGGACATTGAAGCGCAGTTTGGTGCTTCTGCTTTGAGGAGGAGGGCAAGACCGATTGCCCGCCTGTGACCTCCCGAGGCACGTTTATACAATTTGAGTTCACACATGCTGCAAATGTCCTTTTGACTTGAGTATTTCTTTGTGCATGTGATAAATGGTTAATTACAAGGAAGAACTGGTTCTGGCAAGGAAGGAGCTGGAATATTCTCTGTTTGTTTCTACACGGTCATGCTCAGATTCCCCCACGCTGGAAGAAAATCCGCCTCCTTTCTGGCTTCTTCCAGGGGAAGTCCGAAACCAGTCCTTGAAGATGACCTTATAGCACTGAAAACAAGCAATTCGTTGTTGTAGCATGGAGCTGGTGACACAGAGTCTCCTTTTACTATCAGTATAAATGCATTTTTTTCCTTGTGCTGTAATACCCTTATTAGCGCAAGGAAAGCCAGTGAATTAGCACTATCCTAACTCTCTGGGCTTTCCTTCCCATGCTTCAGACTCTCATTTTCTGCAGATTCACTAGCTAAAAGAAAAGACTTTTTTTTTCCTGGGTTGCAGAAGAGGTAAAATAACCTGGGGCTTGCATGGAGCTGGTGAGTGTGCATAAGGCATCCCTGCTTTCTGCTGGGCTTCTGTGTCCACCTTGTATAGAGGTTGCTGCAGGAAGTAATTCCCCCTGAAGCTCAGGCAGCTGCAGCAGGTGTTTACACTTGGGGCCAAATTAGATTTGGCCATTTGCAGGATCAGGTAGCTTAAAAGTGTGATTGACTTTGGGAGTGTCTAGAGTGGCCTGTGGCCCTGTGCTGACTGCAGGCTGATTCAGCTGGGTGTTGGTCCATAGGGCATCACTGGGATTAGTGCTCAATGAGACTGTAAAAAAAAAAAAAAATCATTTTTGTTCGTTAGATCAAACAAAATCACAAAGCAGGTCAAAGAGGAGATTCTGCGGGTTCAGATTCCTGACAAGTCAGCTGCTTGCTTCACTCAGCTGCTTTTCTTGCAGATCAACTGCATCTTTGTAACACTTGAGAAAGTGAGGCCTCATTAAAATGAGTGCTTCATTGCTACTGAAAGAATGGAGAAAAGATGGAGGGGTGAATGTAGAGGCCCAAACTGAAGGGAGGTGTGGTCCAGGAAGGCATGAATGCAGGTCTGCTTCTGTGGTGTTTCTCCTTTCTGTGTGTGCTTCTGCCTGCATTAGTGGGGCTGGAATGTGAATTTGAACCCTCTTGTTTGGGATGATAATATGAATACTTGTCTTCATAATAAAAAATAGGATTTAAAGAGACCTTTCTGGCATAAACTAACCTTGTGTCAGAGTGGTTTATAATCTGTAATTGCTGGTAGTGAATGCTGTCGAATGAGGTCTCTCCACAGCAACTGGTTTTATTAACTTTTTTTTAAAGCTGCTTGACACTGTAAAATCTTGAAAGAATTTGTGCTTAAAGAAATTTTATTTTGATTCCTAAGACCAGCCAAAACCTATCCTTGGACTATGGAAGAATCCATGGTGTGAAAGATTTTCAAAATCAAAACACTGCCAGGTCTGACTGGAATGAACCACAGAATTCATTAGAGTCTCTGCTTCGAAGAGTGCATATAAGTCTGCAAAGTGCTACTCTTCTGTTTTGTTTACCTGCTGATGTTGCAGAGACAGCACATTATTGGAAGTTCTGGAGTGCAATAGCAAAATTTGTAAGTATGCATTTCCTGAGTCTCATTACCTGTTGTTAATGCTCCTTTGAGTGACGCCTAGTTGAAAAATTAAGACTCACGTGGCCCCCTCTTGCTCTGAATTTGGATATGGATCAGAATATTAAGTACTTTGGAGTTCAGGTGTGCATGGATGAAAGGTTTTGATTCAGACTACTAAGAGTGTTATTAATTTAGCTTGAAGCTAATAACTTAATTATTAATATGAACTCTGAATTTGCTAGCTCTTTGCCTCTCTTAAACGTTTGACACAATCCTGCCAATTTTGCACCAAGTTTGTGAGAGTCCTTGCCATGGGTGTGCTAGGATGCTGGTGTATACAGAACCTACTGTAAAAGGCAGTTGTGTTCCTCAGCTGTTAATTCAGTTGCAATGCCTGGAGAAACCTTTTCTAAGGTGGGACAAGAACACATCAACTGTTTGGGTTGGTGGTATGCAGCAATACTGTTTTACTGTAATTGCCAGGGATACTAGAGCTGGATGAGATACCCTGTTTAATCCCCTCCCTACCCCTTTGAAGTCTGTGAGACATGAGAAAAATTTGGTGATCATTGGTAAATGACTGGTGGTGCAGGTTCCCAAAACTCATCTTTTTAACTTGTGTGAAGCTCGATAGTGATGACTGTTTAAGCAAAAGTCAAAAAAAGTCCTTAAAATTTCCTCTGAATCATCTTACTCACGCAACATTTCCTCATCCTTTCAAACACATCCCTTTGCCCTTGAGCTTCCAGGTAACCAGGCTGTGGGATGCCATAGTGCCCACATGAGTTAATGGGCTATCTCAGGCAGTGAGGCATCTGAGCTCTTTTTACTGCTGCTACCTCAGATCTTCTGAAAGATGAGAGTCTTCAGAGTGATGGAAACATCTTCTTGCTCATGCCCCTTTCCCAGGGGAACCATGCAGTGCATACTCTCCTGTCCCAGACACTGCTGGCCTCTGCTGATGATGTAGGCACAAGATAGAGATTTACTCTTCTTTGGACCAAAGTACAACTCATTCTTGACAGATGAAACCATGGTATAGGTATGCTGGGTTTGCATAGCAAGGGTTTGGTAGTGGGGGCTACAAAGGTGCCTTCTGTAAGAAGCTGCCAGAAGCTTCCCCTGTGTCCAACAGAGCCAATGCCAGCTGGCTCCAAGATAGACCTGGACTGGTCAGGGCCAAGCCCCTCATCAACGATGGTAGTGCCCTGGGATAACAGATTTAAGGGAAAAAAAACCACTGTGCAACAGAAGCCAGGAGAGAGGAATAAAAAAATGTGAGACAAACAACCAAGGTCAGTGGAGGAAGATGGGGAGGGAGGAGGTGCTCCGGGCACCAGAGCTGAGATTCCTCCATAGCCTGTGGTGCAGGCCGTGGTGAGACAGCTGTGCCCTTGTAGCCTATGGAGGACCACAGTGGAGCAGAGATCCACCTGCAGCCCCTGGAGGACCCCACACCAAAGGAGAATGTGACCCTGTGGGAAGCTCACACTTGAGCAGGCTCCTGGCAGGACCTGTGGCCTGTGGAGAGAGGAGCCACACCGGAGTAGGTTTGCTGGCAGGATTTGTGACCCTGTGGGGGACCCGCACTGGAGCTGGCTGTTCCTGAAGGACTGCCCCTTGTGGAAGGGGTCCACTCTGGAAAAGGTCATAAAGAACAGCAGCCCATGGGAAGGAATCACTTTGGAGAAGACCATGAAGGACTGTCTCACATGGGACAGAACACGTGCTGAAGCAAGGGAAGAGTGACAAGGAGGGCGTGGCAGAGACGTGTGATGAACTGACAGCAGCTCCCATTCCCCACCTCTCTGTGCTGCTTGCAGTAAGAAAGTCGTGAACTTGGGAGTAAAGTTGAGCCCAGGAAAAAGGGAGGGTGTGGGGAAAAGGTTTTGTAAAGTTGAAAGTTTCAGTTTTCATTATCCTACTCTGATTTTGATTGGCAACAAATTAAAATAATTTCCTTAAGTTGCAGCTGTTTTACCTGTGACAGAAATTGATGAGTGATCTCTCTGTCCTTATCTCAACCCCTGATCCTTTCATCATATTTTTCTCATCCTGTTTAGCTGAGGAAGGGAGTGACAGTGGTTTGGTGGGCACCACAGCTTATTCTTGGTATAAGAAACCCTGGTTTTCAGTAACCTGAATTTTTATTTCCATGTGTCTTCCATTTGTTTTCCCAGGGACTGCAGGAAAACACCAACAGAATGCACAGGGACTGAGGCATAACATTCATTATTTTCTTGGCAAATCCATAATATTCAACCACTCCTTGTAAAAGAAAATCCATGTCAATATGACTATTACACATATTACAAAAGAGAAATCTTATATTATTGAAAATGACTCAAAAAAAAAAAAAAAGAAAAAGGAAAACATTTGAAAATTTGTCTTGTGAAAACAAGCAAAACTTTTGTCTTCCACATCAGGAATAGAAACAGTCTTAAAGTATTTGTCCATTTTTTGTCACTTTACAGGCAGTTTGACCTGATGGGATTGTTTGTCCCATGTGAAGATGGTCTATCTATCTTAGCAAATTGTGTTTTGAGGAGAAGTGAAAGAGAAGGAAAAATACTCCTTTTGAGCAGTACGGTCTATCACATCTAATGAAGTGGGTACTGGTTTCTCATTCTCCACAGCATGACCTCCCACAGTTTTCTGACCCAGAAGTCCCACCTGGTAACAGCAAACTGTCCCAACTACAGGGATGGACACCATCACAGTGATCACTGTTCTCACTGGTTCTACCAATTTTGGATGTGTGGCATAGTGTACCAAAAAAGTTGTTCCTCTCTGCCCAAAATCTTTCCAGTAAGTTGCCGTGCTCTTGGGAAATGGGTTTGAATCTTGCAGAGTGTTGTTTCAGGTGATTCATTCTCTGAATCAGTGAGCTGCATCACTCATTTGTTTCAGGAAACAGGAGTAAAAGTTGTAACTGGGAATGAGTTTACATTTACCTACAGTTCTTACAGAAGTGGAAGCTTTGAAATCCAGACTGAAAATCTGCTGATCCCCTGCTTCTCATGCCTCCTCCAGTTTTTGTTCTGACTTCCTTTGAGCCTAGAACTGAAAGCTGAATTCTTTTCAACTTCTGGCACACTTAAAAGCAAAAAGGTTACTCAAAATGAGAGAGAAGAGAATTTTTATTCATCTTCCCCCAAATAACTGTGCAATTTGAGTGCATTCTTTGGGTTTTACCTTTTTTATGTTGCAATTTTGAGTCTTTTTTATGATTTTTTTTGTCCAATATAAGTGGGTTTTGTATCTTTTGGAGTCCCTCTGATTAGGCGAAAGTTTGCTGGGAGAACAACAGTTCTCTGCATCACTTGCTGTTAAAATATATCAGTATCTGCCTTGCTTGGCAGAAGTGCTTGTCTCTAGACCAGAATTTCAAGTAAAAAAATTTTGTCTGGATGAGAGGACGTAACAGTGTTAATAATTAAGTATATATGTGGTTAATGAAGAAATATTCTGCAAAAACGTCACAGAAGCTAAACTGGTGAGATTATTCCTTCACTGAAGATTTTCTTGCCCGTTGTTTTTTGGGAATAGCACTTGTTTTAGTTCTCAGCTATTCCAGTTTCAGGCAAAGTTTGGTATTCTTTCAGTTCAGCTGAAGCAAATGTAAGAAATTAATTAACATAAAGCTAAAGATATATGAAAGTCTAAAGTGACTGGGGATGGGTGAAAAGTTGAAGGTTCCAGTGTACAAGCATAGGAGATGATTTTACAGTAAAGGAGAACACCTGCCAAATCCATATCAGCATGGTGCTAGTGCTATTTTTTAGGGTTGTTTATAATATTGTGAAGTCACTTTAAAGCTCACTTTGTGCTTGTAGATTATAGATGCTCCTTTTTTCTGCATGCCTTTTGAAGAATTGGGTGTTATTTAAGGTCATTGGTCTTGCGTGAGTAGAAAGAGATAAAATTATGGGTACTAACTTTAGAATTGATCTCTGTGGAGCAGAGCTCTGGTAGTTGTGGGATTCCAACATGGTGTCACTTCATGGCAGTTACCCTGTATGAAGTGTTCTCCTGGGTGCCTTGTGTCTGCTGCACATAACTTCTAGAGTTTCATATTTCTTGTCAGAAGCAGCAGGGGGGACAAGAGGCAGGATGGAGACAAGACTTTGAGAGAGAAAAAAAAAGATCTGGTCAAATGCTCTGTCGGTCTTCTTTTATCCTGAGTCTGCTAAGGGCTTAAAACTACGTGCAAATTGAGGGTGGAGGGTGTATGACAGCTCTCAGGACCAGGGCATGACTTAGAGTAAGCCACCCAGGCTTGTGTGTAAATACAGGATGGGATTAAGCCATTGGAAATACATTTCCTGTGAAGAACATCATGGATTCCATGCTCCAGCCTATGTTCCTTACACCTTCTCTCTTGTGTTTCTGTGACTTGTTCATTTAAAGCAGAGGTTTTTCACAGCAGGAAACTGCTTCTTGATACATTCCCAGAGCATCTAATTCAGTACAGCATCTGTGTTAATAGCAGCACTGTCATTCCTATTGCACCAGCTGGTCAAAGAAGGATTCTTTCAGCTGCTTCTTCCCAATTAAATTAATATCAGGTGAAAATGACCTGTGGTTGTAGTTCATCTCATTTAGTTCTATTTACTTTTTTTCTCTTCTTAAGCCTGCTATTTGAGAAGTGAATGAGAGTTTAATTCTGAATCTCTTCATAGTGTATTTAATTTTTGTTTACTATTTGCTTTGAAGGGCGGATGGAAAGTGAAACTAATAAGTATGGAGAGTGATGAACTGTTACCTGGCATAGAGATCTGAGCTAATCTGATGGGGGTTGGCATGAGACAGGAGTGGCAGGGAATAAATAACAAAAACAAGCAAGTAAACAAAGATAAGGCGCAATTAATGGTGAGTGCATGTAGTTCTGAATAATTTAAGTCAAAAGTTTTATAAGTAAACAAGGCAGAAAATAGTAGGGAGGAAGCATTAGCCATTTTTATACAGAGAATTAATTAGTCCTCTCAGAGTCTGGTTTACAGATGCAAAATGTACTTTTTCTTAAGTCTTGGCTCTGGCATGAACCAGCAAGACTCTTCGTTCTTCTGGGACAAAGGCAGGAGTATTGCAAATGCAGCCTTTGTGCCCTGGATGCCACCAATGGACAAAATGGGATTTTTCAATCCACTGAAATACATGAATGTGGAGGTGAACTAAGTACAGAAATTAAGGTGTAATGAATTACTTTCCATTCATTTAAGGTGTATTTTGTAAGTAGAACTATTTATGTGGGTTTCTTTGATTGAGAGCAGAGATTGTAATAATCTAAAAATAATTACCTTGGGATAAAAGCAGGAACAAATGAATCTCAATTCTGCATTTGATCCTTGTGCAATAGATAACAGAATGATAAAACTGGTGTGAAACAACATTGCAGTAGTGTGTCAAACTGGTTTTTTATTTCATTGCGGATAACTATAAGGGATAATATTTGAAACTAGATGACAAACATTCTCACATATCATTTAGCAATGGAAAAGTAAGGTGGGAAATTGAAAAGTAAGTTTGGAAAATTGAAGTCTTGGGAACAGTAAGAAAATAAGAGAGGAATTCAGAAGAATTCTGAGTTCCTTAGAGCAGGTCAACTGTTGTTTTAAAGAGATCCAACACTTCATTACATTGCAAAACATGTACTAAAGTCTTTATGTCTGGAGAATAGGTTATAATTCTTAGCCTTTTCTTGGTCAATGTCATAGGAACTCGATCTATCATTAGAAAGTCCAGTTTGTGCTGCCGGTGATGTACTCTCTTGTCTTTGGCATCATTTTATAGCTAGCTACTCAGTTTGGTACATGATAGGAGCTTCAGCAAAACAAGATCGAAGTTAGCCTTTTATTTATTCTTCTTTACTGTCCTGAGTTACATTTAGTCGGTTTTTGGCATTTAGAAGTTCAGTTCACTCTGCTTTTAGGACAGTTGGTCTCACCATTGCACATGCCTTTCTCCATAGAGGAAAAAAACACACTCAAATACTGGAGAACAGGCGTTGTCTTTCTGCACTGGCAATGCTGAGGTGGTTTGGGAAGCTCACAGATGACTTGTGCTCACAACAGAAGTCCTTCCTTCCCCATTCAAACTTTTGCATCCAGGTTGTTAACATTTAGTCTTAGTTACCCAGTATAAATGATGATTCAGCCATTCTCTCTCACATCCCACCAAAGTCTATTGCTCTTGCCAAAACAGAAGTAATAGATGACACAGGAGCAAGGTTCCTTTATTGTTATTTTTTTAAGTTTTTTTTTTTCAGTTTCTGGTTTTGGCATTTCATGCTCTTTTCCTCCTCCTATGAGACTTTTGCCTGTTAGATTGCTTTGTTAAAAGTTTCTCGTGTCTTTTCTGTGTTTTTATTGTTTCCTTCCTGTTTAAACTTCCAGATATTTTCAGATTTAACTTGAGATTGTCTGTGAATTTACAGGTTCTTTCCTCATCAGATTAAAGAATCCCACGGCTGACTTTGAAAATTAAAATATGGTGGATTATATTTGATCTTCCTCCAAACAGTGTTCAGCTTTTCCCCCTAACATCAGTGTGTCCAAGCATGCCACCTTTTGTTTTCAGCTCTCAGAACTAAACACCTTAAGAAAACGTTGACAAAATGTTCTGGCCTTAGGAAGCCATCTGAGACTCCTCATTTAATTCTTCGGATTAAAATTAGACCCCTATTTACAAGTTTCAGAAGGTCTTAGTCTAATTCCAAACAGCCAGGCAATCTGCTTGGGAAGTAACAATTCTGAAAGGGTAAGAAAAAAAGGTAACAGAATCATAATCCCCAAAAAATTTTAAGTGATGTTCTTAAGACAGATTTGAAACTATTAAATTGCAGTGCTCTAGTGAATGGAAGTGTTGGACCTTAATGCATGCCAGCAGTCAAAGCCAGTGTTACATATTAAGGGGTCTACCATCTTCTGGCTTCACATTGATGAAGGATTAGTGTAATGCCTTCTTAAAAAACATTAGCAGACAGATCCAGACTTGCTCGTACTCAGTGGAAGGGATTTTTCCTTCTGGGGAAAGCCCCACAATAGCAAATGTTTCAAACACTTTTATGTTAATTTCCCCCACCTCTTAAGGAGGAGCTACCTGAAACACTAGGATTCTCCAAATTATTTTTAAAATTTCAGCAGTAAACAATTGACAGAGTATGATGCTGTCTGGACAAGTACTACCATATTTTGTCACTCCATGTTGTTTCAAATTGGTTCTTGTTCTCATTGTGCTTTAGCACAGGATTGATTATCTAATTGGTTATATGATAATCATTTAGACATATGACCTTGTTAAATCCTTCCCCAACAGATTAAATTGCTAGGCAATTAACAGGATTTGAGGCTTTCCATAATCTTCATGCTGTCTACACCTGCACAAGGATAAGTGTATTTAAGTCATGAAAGAAAAAAACTTCCACATTTCTCAGTTTTGTGTAAATTGTATTTTTCAATATGTTTCATGTTATTATTTTCTTTCCCTTTTTAGGTATTACATAGAAATGGCTTTATGGATCCGGACACTGGCCATTTTGAGCTGTTTTTGCATCACCTTATCCAGAAATGAGGAACTGAAATTTTTTCAGAGTGCTACAGAGCTAAATCATCTAACGGTGGATAATGACACTGGGATAATCTATTTGGGAGTGGTAAATGCGCTGTATCAGCTTACAGAAAACCTGGAAGTAATAAGATCTGTAGAAACAGGTCCAAGGAAGGACAACAAAAAATGCACACCTCCCATTGATGAAAATCAATGTAAAGAGGCCGTACTGACTGACAATTATAACAAATTACTGTTGCTGAACAAGGCAGATAATACAACTGTGGTGTGTGGAAGCCTTTTCAAGGGAATCTGTGCCATCAGAGATCTACAAAACATTAGCGATGAGAAGTATTATGTAGACAGTAGTGGAGAAAAGTCCTTTGTAGCAAGCAATGATGAGAATGTATCAACTGTGGGACTGATCACTTCCTTGAATAACGACCAAGTGCTGTTTGTTGGGAAGGGGAATGGACCAAATGACAATGGGATCATAATCAGCACTCGGCAGCTTTACGCAAGGGATGGGAAAGACATTTTTGAAATGTATACAGACTCAGCAGCTGTTAAGTCAGCTTATCACTCATCAAGCACACAACAATTTGTGGCAGTTTTTGAGGACAGAAATTATGTTTATTTTATTTTCAATCAGCAAGAGAAACAACCTGTCAACAACCGCACACTGATTGCACGTCTGTGCAAAGATGATGCCCATTATTATTCCTACTTTGAAATGGACTTGGGTTGCAAAGATGATGATGGTGCCTATGACCACTGTCATTCTGCTTACGTCACTACCCCTGGAAAAGAACTGGCTGAGAGCATGGCTCAGCAGGGACAACCTGCAGATACTCCCTCAGATGACAAAGTTCTTCTTGCACTCTTCAGCAAAGTAAACAAAGATGATGGCTCTCTAAAATCTGCCATGTGTGTGTTTTCCTTACGGCACATCAATGAAAAGATGGAAAAAAACCGGAATGATTGCTACACTAAAAAGAATACCAGCTCATTTTACAAACTTTTTTCAGCAGAAAACCCGTGTGCATTACATGGACTGGTAATATGAATAATATTAATATTAGTTTTAGAATCTGTGTTAGAGATTGTGGAAAATATATAACTACATGTTTTAAGGTGGCTTTGAGCTAAACTATATTGAGATGACTGAAAACTCAATAGATGGTTTCACTATAGAAATGGAATGTGGTTGGGGGGATTGTGGAACAGGTCAAGTAAGAAATGACAAAATTTTGAGTCTTTTTAAAAGGATTTGATGTTTTCTCAAAGATAAGTGTTGCTTTCCTAAATGCATTTCTTTTAAAGGGTTCTTTCTAGTATAGGAGTTACTGAGTCAAATGCAGGGATTCTTTACACCCATGATCAGCTTCCGGGTGATCACTATAGACAATTGTAGTTTCAGTCAATGTATTTACAATGCTCTTAAATGGTATTAGGAATCTTTTAGACGGTATCTGTAATTCAGCATTTTTTCTCACTTATATTTGTATTTTCAGACAACTGAAATACCCAGATTTCTTGTATTCAGGTGGTGTTCATATTTTGCTGTGGCTCAAAATACTTGCATAGCATGATAGCCATCTTTTTATGGCTTGTCATTACCGTGGCTGTAAGATTTTTGGGGGGTACTGTTACACCCGTTCAGATGCTGCTCTTCAATCTATGACTGTCTCTGAGAGGCAATTTTCAGCATCTCTGTTGGCTTTAAGATTGTTTTGCCCACATCACTCTATTCCCAAGCCCCACTTGTGCATGCCACTCATTACTGCAGCCAACCCTAAACTGGGTTGAGAAATTGAATAATCTTAAAAATAACTCAGCCAGCTTTTAGGAGGATGTCTTACTTTCCCAGCCCGAGCAAGGTACATGCTTGCATAAGCAGCTGTTTGAGCACAACTTGAGAAGTGGTGTACTATAGTCCAGGGAGAGGAGTGAACAGCTAAAGAGATGGGAATACCTTTTTTTGGTATTGACCCATAATCCTTCATCTTGTGAGACTGAAGCCATCTCCCACACAGTAAATCACTAGCGCTGATGAGCCAAAATAACAGATTTTGCTTCGAACCATCAGTGTTACTTTCTGAAGTACCCTGCATATGGGGTGAGCATCAAACACAGAAATCGTGAATGTGATGAGTGGCCATGGCTTCTGACAAAAAGGAGGTGTGGATTTCAGATCAGAAAGACAGTTTTGTTTCCAAATATAGCAGGAATGGCAAGGTGTGAATGAACTTTCTTCTGGTGGCTCTTGCTGCAGCTCAAGATTAAAGCATAGTGAAGAGGGAATGTGTTGAAGTTCATGAGACAGTTGCCAGGGAGTTGCTTTTCTATGGATTGCAGCAAAGTAAGAAACAAAACAGCAAAAAAAAACAGTCTTCAAGGCAAAGTTGGTTAAACCAGTCTCTATGACATGTTCATTTTAATTAAAACAACTGGCTAATTTTTAAACTGCTGCTATAGTGAAATAGAAACAAAAAAATTCCCTCCCTGTGTCTCCTGGAAAGTGAAAGCATGGAAGTAGTTTTCAATTAACAGGCTGCTGTCTGATTACTGCCTGTTGGCTGGGGGCAAATGCCCAGACAATCCATTTCTCTCTTTTTACTCTTCAGTGTCTGAGGGGTATTATGTTGTCTGGTAATAGGACTGCACTTCATTCTTAGCTAGGAATTAGTGATCTGAATTTTTAACATTACTCTGTATTGCTATTCCTTATTAGAATGCAAGCAAAAATTTCCCCTGTGGCTCTGAACACTTGCCGTACCTTTTGGGAAGTAGGAATGGTGTTGTAGAGAAGCCGGTACTGCAAAAAGAAGGGATGAATCTCACGGCCGTCACTGTGGCTGTGGAGAACGGGCACACCGTGGCCTTTCTGGGAACATCGGATGGTAAAATTCTTAAGGTAACAAACTGGATTAAAAAACTGGAAGGTATTTAAAAGGTTATGAACTGTAGTGATAGCGTACTGCTACTCTAAAGGTAAATGGGATTTATAAGATCTCATACTAGGAGCAAATTCTCTTGGAGCTTGGTATTTTTCATCTCGAAGAAAAAACATATTATTTCCGATGTACCTCAGCTATCTGATGCACAGATTGAATTAGCATTGCCTGAATGACACTTTTCCCAAAGGATTACATACTGAGAGCTTTATATAAATAGCCTTAGGTAATCTAAGAACTGCTTTAGCCTTATCTCTATTCAAGCTCATACTGGTTTAAGAGCAACTTTTCATTTTGTAGTCATTCTGGCCATTCAGTGAATAGAGGTGGCAATACAAAGTCCCAGCTGAAACTCTGATAAATTCTGGTTGTGTGATGCTCAAGGCTTGACATGTTTGTGGCATTAAAATATCAAGACTGCAATACCAAACACCTTCTTTTGCTTGAAGAAGAGTGATGACCATGTCCAGCCTCAAACCTAGTACTGCCAAGTCTCACCAAACTGCATGGGAAGTCATGTGGACATGGTGCTTAGAGACATGGTTTAGTGGTGAACATGGTGATGCTTGTTTAGTGGTGGGACTCGATGATCTTAAAGGTATTTTCCAACTTTAGTGATTCTATGATTCTATGTCCCTAAGTGACACATCTCTATATCTTTTAAATATCTCCAGGGATGGTGACTTAACCAGTTGCCTGGGCAGCCTGTTCCAATGCTTGACAAACCTTCCTGTGAAGAAATATTTCCAAGTATCTAGTCTGAACCTCCCCTGGCACAATTTGAGGCCTTTTCCTCTCTCCCTCTTGCTTCTTAATTGTGAGAAGAGACCAACCCCCACCTCACTACAACCTCATTTCAGGTAGTTGTAGAGAGCATTAAGGTCTCCCCTGAGCCTCTTTTTCTCCAGGCTGAATACCCTCAGCCGCTCTTCATCAGACTTGTGCTCCAGACCCTTCACCAGCTCCATTGCCCGTCTCTGAATACTCTCTAGCACCTCAATGTCTTTCTTGAAGATTCTCCTTAGTCCTCCTTTTGTTCTTAATATATTTTTAGAAACATTTTTATTGTATTTTACAGCAGTAGCCAGATAAAATTATATTTGTGGGGGAAAAAGCAACATTAACCACCTTTTGTTTCTTCCACAAAATAGGTGTTCCTGTCATCCACTGCAGCTGAGTACAGCTCTCTCACTATTGAACTAAACAAACCCATAAAGAAGGACCTGGTCCTTGACCAGACCCAAGAAAATCTGTACGTGATGACCACAGACAAGGTAACATGTCTGGCTTGCATTAAGGACCCAGCCCTCTTTCAGTTTCTCTGCAACTTTACCTGAGATTTATACATTTCTGAGTTATTCCTGGAAATTGCCCTACGTGGTGGGACTCCCCCTGCTCTGCGTGTATGAAGACCTTTCTCAAGTCTAAGCTGATGGACTTGTTTGTTGTGACTTGGAGAACTGTAACATCCGTGATGCTTAGCGATTGGGAATGGGCAGTGAGTTCCCCTCTGCAGCTGTCATACAGGGTCTGTGAGAGGGATGAAGTGGAGATGTTTGGCACCAGCACGCCTCAGGGACAGGCAGCCCTAGTGCTCAGTGTGGGGTGTGTGGGGTACCGGTGGGTGCTGTAGCTGCCATCAGTTCTTTGCAAGGGCACTTCAGGAGTTAGGAGGCTGGTGGCTGACGTACTTGCGCTGACACATCTGTAAAGCCACCAGTAGTTTTTGTGGGTCTTACTCTCAAAAACTAAGAAGCAATGGAGAGAATTACATATTTGAGAAACACTTTCATTCAAGCTTCTGCTAGAACTGAGTGCAGCAGGAAAAGTCCAGCTTCACTAGGAAAGGCACAGGCAGCCTCTTCTAGGTTCCCCTTCTTTTTGCTGTGAGGTGAAAGCACAATGGGGGGTCTGTAAAAAAAGAGAGGAAAAAAAAAGCAAGTAGGAAACGAGAAGGATGCCAGATTTCTCCTCCACCCCCAGGGGTAACCCTCTTCTGACACTTTTCTTTGTGGACTCTGGAGCTGCCAGCCTCAAACACTTGGTTCAGCAGCTCTCCAGGACAAGGTGGGTGACAGGCTGTGACCATCTGCAGCCCTGCCAGTGACATGGAATGCAACATGGGAAATGCTCCGCACCAGTAACACAGGGAGAATGAGTGGGCTGTGAAAGGAGAGAATTTGGAAAAACAGTGCAAGAAGAATATTTTCTGATAGTTTTATAAAAGGATTAATATAAATTCCTGCTGCAGGAATGCTATAGTCTAGCTGAAGGTTTTTAGGCTAGAAACAACATTGGAAAAAATGTCAGAAAAACAACTGATTAAGCATTTAATAATATGACCGTGTGAGAGAGAGGTTACTTTTTTTTTTTTTTTTTTTTTTTTTTTTTTTTTTTTTTTGGAGTGGTAATAATTTGATAATTCTCATTTGGCTTCTGTTCAGATTTGGAACACAACTCCAAGCTTCAACACTGTCCACAAAACTCTGGGTGGCCTGGCACCCCATTTGACAAGCTGGCACATTATGTAAAAGCCCTGAGGTCCCCACCAGGCTACTGGGTGTCCTGCTGAGCAGTGTAAGGAATAGCAGATGAGCAGCGTAAGGGATAGCAGTTGAGAAATGTAAGGGATAGCAGCAACCTTGAAGGAAGACAAGCTTTCTGGTGACAGTCAGCTTGAAATGGTGGAATTTAGAAAGATGACAGACAACTTTTTTTGAGAGAAAACCTGCAAAAAAAAATCATTCAATCACTACAAAGCATTTAAATTTAGAATGCAGCAAATTTCTGCTGAAGAAAGGATTTTATTTAAATCTTTTCCAAGTAGCTCTCGTAGACACTGCAGTTTCTGAATAATGTGAATAATAGTTTTCTTTTACAAAACCTGTTTAGCTTAAATATGAATAGCTAAAGTTGGGAGCTCTGTAATGGCATTACATTACTGTCATCTCCAGGAGTTAATTACAGTGAGCAGTCCCACCCACTTTTAGAAGCAGATAGACAGGAGGAGAATGGAGGCCTTCGGAGCTGGGAGAAACAAAATGACATAAGCGAGGGGAGAAGAATAAATGATGAAACATGTACTTCTAGGTTAGGCATGGCTGTGGCTTGTGGGAATAGAGATATCAGAACCCTGATTTGTGCATTTAAATGGTTAAAGGTAAATAAAGGACAGCTGGCTGTGCTGATAGGCATGCACACTGCTGAGCTACCTGGCAGATGCAGACTGCCTCAGCATTTGGAAATGAATTGCTTGGGCTCTGTAAGCACTTGAACAAAGTGAAAGCAGTAATGTGGTAGGTGATAGCTTCTTTAAAAAGAAATCAGATCAAGAGAAACACAGGGAAGAACAATACAGAAGTTAAGATCCAAAGAGAGAAGCAAGCTCTTCCTTTCCCATTTCACCTTTCTCCCCTCTTTTCTCCCAGCTTCTGCTGTGGTGCCAACAGCAGTGGGGGATTTTGAGCAAAAGCTTTCAACAATCAGTTCCATCTGCTCCTGAAGCTTGGACAGAGAGTAGGAGAAACCCCATGCACCTTCTTGTGGGACTTGGAAAGGAGCTTAGCACCCCTGTGCTACTCATGCTGGTTCATTACAAGTGTACATCACTGGTAGGATCCCAGATTCCTTAAGGTTCTTACCATACTGAGAGGAAAGCAGAAGACTATGGCAGTCACTTACCATGATCAAGCTTGTTTGCTTGTTTTAGTTTTTAACAGTTTTTGATTTAGAGTACCAACCAGAAAAGCTCTAAAATTAGTTTCTTTGCATTTTGAAATTGGCTGTTAACGGAGCTGGTTTTTTGGGTTTGGTTTTGGTTTGGGTTTTTTTGTCATTAAGGTCACACAAAACTTGCAGAGACGGCAATCTCTAGGGCTTGTTTATGCCTGCCAGTATTGTGAAAGAAATATTTTGTCATTAAAAAAAAAGTCATTCACTGGATATTAAATTACTTATGGGTACCAGTTAGAGTGCCAGTAACTCAGCTCTAGTTAGCTAAAAAGAAGAGAATGCTGAAAAGGTAAAACCTTGTTTTATAAATGCAAGAAAATTGTACAATATTGACATTTTCCTTAACTGAGTAATTTTCTTTAACTCTCCGAATATGAAGAAAAGGTCAAACTCAGACTGTCAAAGTAGCTTTGTAATTGCCATTGTTTAAAATGAGACCAGAAGAAAGCCTACATCTCAGAGTTACTGTTTCTACACTTTTTGTACTGTTTAAAAGTAAAACCCAGTCATAAACTGGAAGATGAATGTCCTGTTTTCCTCTTGCATCATTGCAGCAGCATAGCTAAAAGGAATGGCTCTTCTTTCTGTGTGCCAAAGAAAAAGTTGTTTATTCTCTGCACCAAAAGAAATCAGAACCAGAAGCGATATATTGACTGGGAGAATGAGACATGAGAACTGATGATGTTCGTTTCCGTGCTGCTTCCTGTCATAATTATTTCCATTTTATTTTGTGAATGTATTCCATGGCAGAAGGTTATGCATGGAGAAGTGCAGTAACCCAAAGTGCCCTGGCTCTCTCACGCTTGCAGACATTCTGAAATGCCTTCTGGCTGGAAGTGCATTTCCAAACAATTTCACCTCCATGGTAGTGATAGGGAGGGGAGAATATTCTGTTTAAAAAATGATCTAGCGAGTACCAAGTTAGCCTTTTGAAAGTATCCATCCTGCAGTAGCTGTTTCTTGAATTCAGAGCATCGTTGATGCAATTTCTGTCCTGAGGTGCAGATTTCCACAAGTAATATAACTGGAGGAACTGAAAAGCTCAATTTTTGTAAGACTTGCTCATAATTCTTGATTATAACAATGTCCTACATTACTTTGAAGACAGATTAGATAATATTGGAGTGGGAAAAAAAGCAGGGAAAAGTGTGTGAATATAGACTTTGTTAAGGGGGAAAAGAACAGACTGGTTTTATATATATTTTGTTAAAATCAGGCTGAGCTCTGAGTACAGTAATACAGCATCAAGTCTTCTGCTGCCACAGGCAATGACACTATACAGCTAAGTTCACAACCATTTCCATCTCCTTGTGCCTTCTTCAGTTGTTAGGTTTGCCTTGCTTTTGGTTTTCCAGGTGTACCGACTGCCTGTGCAGGACTGCCACAAATACTCGGACTGTGAGAAGTGTGCCCAGGCGAGGGATCCGTACTGCGGCTGGTGCGTGAGGGAGGGCAGGTGAGTGCTGCTGGACATGTGCTGTGGTTTGGACACAAGTTTGGACATGTGCTGTGGGTGACTGCTTGCCATGGTGATCCCAGCTCTTCGTGCTCAGCCTTACGCTCCTGATCATCATTTAATTTTATCACGCAGACGTTGATATCAATAGTCTGTGCACACAAAGAAGTCCCCATTGACTTTTTTAGATTTGATTAGTTTGGGAAAACATATACTTTTCTGCTGGTACTGAGGATGATTATACATCTTCTAACCGTATGTTTTATCGCTCTTTGAACTATACAGTCACATGTTCTCCCAGAAAATTAAAAAATGCTCCCTATTTCAAATTCAGAAACTATAGCATATATTTTAAGTACATCAGGAAAGAGTAAAAAAGAACATAAAAGAAAAAACTGATCCATGTCTAAAACAGAGTGTATATCCAGTGCTGGTTTTATATAAACATCATCTATCAAGAGTGTAGCTCGGGGAACCCTCACCTACCTACAGGAGAGCAGAAAGTGATATTTTGCTGACTATCTGCAGAGATTCACTGAATGAATATTCAAGCACATGTAAACTAGGACAGCACTGAACAGCCCTGGAACGTCTCTTCTTTACACTCTGCATTGATTGGAGTGCCGAGAGGGAAGAGCAGTCCTGCAGTTCTCTTTTTGACTACTAAGTTAATTAACCCCTTGGCATGAGTGGTTAGGAATTCGTGATTCTAACTTCTTGCTGTTGGAACAAAGGGGCTGTTTAATTATAATATGCAGATGAATTTCAAGCTTCTAGTTTCCTACCGAAAAATGTGAACTATCGCATTACATTGCCTATCAGCCTGATGTAGCATAATATGGAGCACTGCAGAGAAACTTATGTGGTGTGTGCAGGTTTATATAATATACTGTAACTCTTTCAGCCTGGGGTTTCAGTTGCTGTGGATGAAACCTGAGAATTTGGAATGTAACCTCAAACTCCTCCTGGGCTGCTGGGAGTTGAAGGCCTTGGCATATATCATAAAAAAGGCAATTTTCCTTAGATTTCCCTTCAGGTTTCTGATATGACCACTGACCTCAATATCTCAAAATATTAATGGTTTCTGAGAACAGGCAAACATGAATTTTCACATTTGCTAGTATTTTTTTACTAGTGGGGAGAAAAAAGTGTTTCATTTCTAAGTTTCAGTTCTGTCTCAAGATCACACGCAGCACTGAGTAGTGTGTTTAGGGATATGTTTTGTGAGTGTAGACTCTGTATGTAAATGATTTGTTTAAAGGAGGTTTGACAGAGCTGTGCAACCACTGCACTGTGTTAAAGCCCATGATGAGTTAATAGCCAACTTTGTGCTGCAGCAGCCAGACGTCCTACTGCGTTTTCTCTTAAACTTTGCACACAATGGAAAGAATGCACATGAGCCTGTCCCCACTTCAACAAGCTTTTGTAGCCACATGTGCAGCTTCTGTACTGCAGCATTTCTTCCTGTACTTGAGCTGGAAAATCTCCCAGTGTTTTTGGTGAGGCTGCACAACTTCTCTTGTCTTCCCATAATTGTAATAGTGCCTTGGCAGGGAGACATCTTAAATAGTGGCAGAGTTAATGAAAACATTCCCTATGAAATAATATTTCTAGTTCTAGAACTTCTTACACAGAAGTTCTCCACAAGCTTGTATGCCCCCAGCAATACTTCTCTTTTGCATTTTGCTCTCCCAAGTGTTGTGTCTTATCAGTGGCAACACACAGGTGTCTGCCATTTGACCTGCGGGGAAAAAAACAATCTGTGCCCTCCCATTCAGGATGTTGCAGTGAAGATTATTAGCTTGACTTCAGATGGCTCCACTGCCCAGTGGTTCCTGTGCTATCACTGCCTCTGTATGGACTTGGGTTGTCTAATTCAAGGTGCTATCCAAAATAGTGTAAGCACTTGCTTTCGACATGTCAAACCATCAATAGTAATTACACCATTTATTCTGTTAAAAAGTCTCTAATAGCAACCCCACTAGTCAATATTGAAGCAAATTTGTAGTCATCTTGTGTTGTAATTTCCGTCTCAAATCATAAAATTGTTGCATAGTTCAGAGAAAGTGGAGGCCAGCTATAATATTGCTTTGGGTTTTGTTCCTTTTTTTTTTTCAGATGCACAAAGAAGGCGGACTGTGGAACAGCAGATAAGGAGAACCACTGGCTGTGGAGTCCAAGTGGCACATGTGTGACTATCATTAGTGCAGACCCTCTAAATATGAGTCGCAGAGCTCCCGCTAAGGTATAGCAGGAAAATGCTTTCCTTAAATATTCTTTAAACACATTGATGTGACTACCAAAAAGCTGAATATCTGCATTTCTTTATGCACAGTGGAGACAAGGAATAGGAGAGTGTGTTGGTATCTCAGTCTCTGTCATTTCTCATAGTGCTCTTTCTTGCCTGCTGTTCTTGCAGGTTGAGCTCACGTTTTTGACCTCTGTAAACCAAAGTGAGGCACTAGTTTGGATGATAAAGTGCTTACACTTTTTGGTATATTATGAAAGTGTTGCACAGTGTTGTATAACCCATAAAAAGTAATTGGTAGGGGAGATTTCATGCTGCCCTTTCAGCTTACTTGAGCACAAACTTAAGTAAGCAGTGAGGCCATAAGCTGTTGCTTTAAAATCAGAAGTGGATTTGCCTACACAGCGAAGTCTGTCTGGGTACATGGAGAAGGTCAGCATGCAAAATGACTCTGTGGCAACAAAACTGAGTTTTTGGAGTGTGACCAGGGTGTCATAGCTTGCTCTAATTCCAAATGGAGCATGCCAGTGCAGACTGAGTGCTTCCCAGGGGTGTTCAGCAAGTAAAATCAGTAAAATTGCTTTTAATTCCTCTTAAGCAGAAAAAAAACTTTCTTTCAAGTCACTTCAATTCCATTTCTAAATGATGTAAGCAGCATTGTGTTACGGCCATTTCTGTGTTGAATAAAAATATTAGTAGAGTGTAACTGGTTTCAATGAGAGGGATAATTGTCTTTTCTACTGGCAATACAAAATGGGAAAAGTTAAACTGTGTAATTAACACACTTGAAACATTAAGTCAAGGACAGCATCCCAAATTTCATTTCTATTCTTTTCTCTTTCCTTGTTAAGTTTTCCCACCTTATTTTGCTTTCTGTTTCTCAAGTGCTTTCTTTCTCTAAGGAGGTTAAGATCTCACCACCACTCAGAAATCCTTTTTCAGCACTGGATTTTTTTGCATTTACATGGAGTCTTGAGTCTTCTGTTCATCCCTTTCAAATTCCAGCATTTCTAGCCTAAGCAGCTCTGTTTTCATTATTCACTAATAACACCGGAGGTTAATGTAATATTAATTAATTTTGTCAGGGTTTAAGTGTTAACTGCTCTATTTACTGTTGCTAAACTGGATGCTGAGGACAAGAATAAAAGGTTTCGGGTGTGTCTGTACAGACAATTTTGTTCTGATCTAATGCATTGACAGGACAAGAGATTTTTGTATCAGTCTAATTCAACAAAGACCCAGCCTGCAAAAATGGGTAGAGGTGTAGAAGAAAAGATTACCAGATGGGAAGAAATAAAATTTGAAAAGGAGAGATAGGTTCTGTGATGCTAGCTGAAATATCACCTTTGAAATTGAAATTCTCCAAGTCTTACTGGGTCTTGGCTCATTTCTTCCAAATATTTTATCCTTTTAAAATTTTGTTTCCAGGTGGAGCTGACTGTAAGTCCAATGCCAACTTTGACTGAGAGTGACAAGGTTTGCTGCACATTTGGTGAAACAGTGCATTCTGCTCAGTTGAAAGAAGGGGTTATTATCTGTGATCCACCTGATATAATTCCTCCAACACCAAAACATCAAGGTAAAGAAATATTGCTACCCTACGTGGATAATAAGAGAAAATAACAGTCTGCTGTTTCTAATGTGATGCTTTTATATGTGGTGCATACAAGGTGGGGTTTTTTTCCTCTTCCAGTCACTTTCCCGAAACAGGCTGTTGCTGAACTGTCAAATTGCTGAAACTTTTTCTGTTGGTGTATTTACAAGCTGTAGCATTCCCAGTGTTTCTGCTGGGAATCTGAAACAGTAGCTTGGTGGAGACATAAACATGGAGCCAGAGAGGTGCTATTCTGTGTCCCAAACAAACAAAACCCAGTTACTCTAATATAAGCCTAAACTCTCTGACTTGTGTGGACAGAAGAGATTTATACCTGCTTCAGCTGTGAAGGAGTTCATGTCTGACTTCTTAGTTTTGCTACAGTCAACTTCAGTGGCTTTTTTTGTGGCTCATGTCACAAGGATATCCTTTCTGTCATACAGCCTTCTGCCTCTTCTTCTGTGTGTCCTCCAACTTCTGCAGCAGTAAGCCTGGTGGAAAAATACTTGATCATATAATTAAAGACTGCATCATTGTTCTGAACCACTGATTATAGGCCTAAGGTCTGTTGCCAGCCATAATTCTGTGCAATTTCCTAGATGGTGCTTTGTTCGTGCTTTAATTCATGCATCTTGATGCATAAACACATGGAATGAAACTCATTACCCAACACTGTTTATTATGTATCAAGTTTAAAAATCTGAAGATAAATAACAAGCAAAAAACCTATGCTCTTACAGCTTGCAGACATACCCTTGAGGATAAGTCTTTTATATGTATCATAGCAGTCAAGAATTGTCAGAGTGGTACTTGGAAGCACTTTTTAAGTTAAGTTTCAATTCTCTTAAGGCTGAAACAGGTAAAAATCTAATTTTACTTGCAAGGAGAGTAATTATATTAAAGTCTCATTATTGAGTTTTACTCTAGCTGGGGTATGTCATGGTATCAGATTCTGCTAAGTGTTAAAGCAGCACTGTTATTTAGGGCCAATTCACATTCCCTAAATATTTTGTAAATCAGGACATAAAACAATGGGGTTGATAAACATGGTATCTTGATGTCGTCCAGCAGTAAAGGTAAGACTAGAGGCCTGTCAGAGAAGGCATTAGAATGAGCAAGACATCCAGAAATAATACGACTCTCTGAGTTGGTTGCACATCTGAAAGGATGATCAAAAGTAATATTAGGGTGCTCAGAAACTCAGCAGACACCAGCAGAATGCAGGCAGCTACAAACATTCACAGAACCACAGAATTTTTAGGGTCAGAAGGGACCTGGGGAGATTACCTAGCATAACCCCCCTGCTAAAGGAGGTTCACCTAGAGCAGGTTGCACAGCATCACTTCCAGGTAGGTTTTGAATGTCTCCAGAGAAGGAGACTTCACAACCTCTCTGGGCAGCCTGTTTCAGTGCTCTGTCACCCTCAAAGTAAAGATGTTTGTCATCCTGTTCAGATGGACCCTCCTGTGTCTCAGTTTGTTGCCATTGCTCCTTGTTCTGTCTGAACAGAATCTGGTCCCATCCTTTTGAAATCTGCCTTTAAGATATTTGTATGCATGGTATTTGTATGTTCCTGGCAGCATGTGACAAAAAGTCCTGAGCCATCCAGTTACTGTTAAGAAGCCCTGTTGATGCTGTAAAAGTCTGGGTTGCTTTGGTTGTAGTTGGTTGGTTCCAAACGAAATTTCTAGGAAGGATGCCTTTTCTTAGTCCTGTTGTTAGGAAATCCCCTGTCATTCCTATGAGTCTGAAATATTCAAGGGGACCCAGTGTAGGCAGAGGTAACTTCCAGCCAAGCAGCTGATGGTCTTCCAAGAACCTGTTCAAGGAAAGCAGAGTTTGAAATTGCTCAATAGCTTGTGAAATAGCTTGTCATAAGGGTTTAATGATTTCTGCAAAAGGTATTTCAAACAGTTCCACTCTTTAGTAATAACCCAGACAAGAAGTACCTTTGTGGAGAAATCGTGTATGGCAAACTGAAGCTCACAAGTGCCTGTGGTAACAGTGTTGCAAGCACTGTTGGGCATTAACCACAAAGATCACTTGCTTGAATTCACATGACAACATTTTTAATTCACAAATGAAAGAAGTAATTTTACATGCAGACACATTCATATTTAAGAAAATGTTTTATTTAAAATGACTGTTCTTGTGCCAGTTTTCATCTGTGTTCAATTATGTCCTTACTCAGTTTTCCTTGTTCTTCTGGACTCTAAAATTCTAGCATGATGAATTCTAGCACCACTGAAAAACACTTCCATAAAACAAAGCTATTCTTTAATTTTGCTTCTTCCCTTTTTTTTCTCTTTGCTTTTCTTCTGAGAACCATGTGCTGAAAAATGTTGTAAAGCTTAAAAAGACAAAACAGAATTTACAGACTTAACTTCATGAGATCCAAAGTGTCAACAGAATAGTTAAATATTTGCTTATGTCCTGTAAAATAATAAAACTGTTATCATTGTATCATTCAGCTCAAGAGCTGAAGAATTCAACAACCAACTGGATAATTTTTTTTTCTTTTGTGATAGATCATGTTTCAGTTCCACTTCAGTTAACCTTTGAAAAGAACAAGATTTTTTTTGCATCACATACTTACCCTTTTTATGACTGTGAAGAAGCAATGAATCTTATTGAAAATCAGCCGTAAGTATTTCAGCTTCTTCAGTGTTTAGATCCTGTAGCTTGGTGTATTAGGTAACTGGCACCTGAATTACTCAATCATTTCATAATTAAGCCTTTGGCACTCAAAATTTGCCAGTGTCTAAATCCTTTTTCTTACATTTTAATGGAGTTTAAAAATGGTTGAAGGGCACCTGGTGAGCCAACAACATAAAGCATGGAATAGAAATATTCATGGCACATATAATTAAGGCCAGTTCGCTGTGTTGCCATTTCTATAGCTGTTAATGTGTCTGCAGGTGGGCAACATGGCCATCTGTGTGCCCACTTGTTCCCTGTAATGATAGTAGTATGGTGCTTTGGGTTGCAGTGCATTCAGTTGGTGCAGCCACCCCACACCCTTTGTTCATCCTTATGTAGGTTGATCAAAATCACTTCCAGTCCTCTCAGGCTTGATCTCAAAGTTTTTGCAAATGCTATGGTTTCCTGATCCCTGCTCAAATATCTATTTAGGGGGGGAAAAAACCCTATTTATTTAATATTTTTTGGGGTTCTTGAACTGCTCTTATGAAGTTTTCAGCTTTAATATAGTAAGGACACTATAACAGACTGCTCTACCCTCCATGAATAAATATGGAATTTCATTTCCTTTCCTTGTTAGTGGGGGAAAAGCCTGACAATTTGTCATTTACCATGTTATATTTGTAGATGCTATTCCTGTGCAAGCAATAGATGGAATTGCCAGTGGGACTGGAAGAGACATATCTGTGAAGAGTCCTCTTCAGTACAGGATGTGATTAAACAAAATATGGTAATGTTTAAAAATAAGGTTATTAGGTTTTTTATTAGAACACTTCAATATTTTGTTTGCTGTATCTCTCATATCAGTCGGTTGAATCAGAGATTTGAAAATTATTCTAAAGTTAACTCCAGAAGTGTAAGGTGGTTTTTTTTAGTGACAGTGTGGGGGTGGGAATTTAAGGGTGTGATTGAAGAGGGGCAGTGAGACTCCTGAAAGGATATTTCTGTTCCTTTTACTATTTTGCTTCAATGGGAGGAATGAGATTTCAAGGCAGGGAGAGATAATCACCCACAGCTTTGACATATGCTGCAGTCATTTTAGGCATGTCTAATTTGAAAGGGTGTAATCAAATCTGTCACTGTATTTTAAGCATGAAGTTCTTCAGAACAATCATTCTATTGTCCAAAGGCCATTGGAGCTTGTTGTGATAAGACTTTTTATTTGTAATAACATATAAAATGTTTCTCTACCCAGGAAGGAGAATGCCCACAGTTTCTAGACCCTGACCCTCCAATAATACCTATGGAGTACCAAACAACTGTGTATTTTGAGGGAAAACATCTAGATTATTATCGGGTAAGCAGATTCATTCAAAGCTGGCTGTCATTTGAAGGCCTCTTAAACTGCATCCACACCCCCAAACTAAAGCATTAGTTCATGTGTCTTGGAGATCCTGCTTGTAATTTAAAGAAAGAAAAGAGCTACACGTTCAAGGTTGATGTAATATTGGTTACTGTAGTAGAGTCATCACCAAGAGAGAATCAGAGCTGGAGAAAATACTCTAACTACTAAAATGGAGGGGGCATTTTAAAGAAAGTAAGTTGGACCTAATAAAACACTGGACAATTATTTTTCATGAAATGAAATGAGAGGAGATGTAGGAATTGTGAATGTTTCACATCTTTTTCTAATTAAATACTTGGTGGGTTTTGTTGCTATTTTTCTAGAATGACATCACTCTCTGTGCTTAATTCAGTTTTCACCTTTCAAACACAAAAATGCACTCAGACATTAAATATTTCTTAGTTTGGATAATATAATCTTTTGCTTTTGTGTGTGTGTGACCATCAAACCAGAAGATCAGGTATTTTCTCAACCACAGCCAAGGCTTCTCTTTCTTAGTACTTGCTCTCAGAAAATAAATTACAAAGCCTCTAAGAAGTCAGATAGACCCCAGGGTTTTAATTGCTTTATAGCCTAGACAATGCATAAAACGTTATTGTTAGTTGGATAAAAATGAAGCCTAAAAAACATGTTTAGGTGATAGCTCAAGTATTGTTATCTGTTTCTAGTCTTTGTTTCTGTGTTGTCTTTGTGTAAATGTGAATTCATGATAGATGTACTGGGGAGTGCATCGATTTCTTTAGCTACTGGCCATCTATCAAGGGAAAGAAGGCTCTTGTTTTTTGAGGGTTTTTTTTTTCCTTTTTCAAATTGAAGTACTGTATTGCTTCTGAATTCCTTCTATCACCTTTTCTACTCCTGCCAAGGGATGGAAAAGGGTCAACAGGCCTGAAGAGTAGCAGTGTAAGAAGGGTATTCAGAGAAGTGTAAAAAGCAACCTGTAAGCACTATAATTATATGAAGACCATGTGTTGTGTCACTACTATACATATATGAAAACTATGCTGTAAAAACATATGTTCAAAAATAAACATTTTTGTTTGAAGACCTTAAAATATATGCAAAATATATAAATGAAATGCAAATCTGGCAAATTTGGTGTGTTCTTCAAGATGTCAGGGCTGGTCCCTGGTAGGATGTCTGGCTGTGTGCAACACCTCTCCTAAACCCACAGCTTTCTTTGCTAAAAATTGAAAAGTATTCCAGAGATTATACTCGTATTTCTTTTGTTTAACATTGTGAAGAGCTGTTTTTTATGCCCAAGAGGAAAATAGTTTCCTGCTCCCTTGATATAATTGGAAGAGCCCTTTCTCTCTCTAGAACAAATTCAGGGCAGATGCATAATCTAGATGTGCTGAGTTTGACTTCTAGTGGACCCTTGTCCTCCAAGGAGAAACAGCAGCAGGAGTGCAAAAACTGCTTTGTCTAGTTTATCATGCTATGAATAAGCACTTTAATCTTTGTGAACTACTAGTAACAAAAAGAGAATGGAAAAAAGGCTGTTGGGTTTTTAATTCTGTGAAATATCAATTGCGTTTAATAAATGCAAAGACACATCCAGTGGATTGAATGCTTTGTCGTGGGTAGCAATGTTTAACAGTTTGCCTATAGAACATATTTCTTTAACTTGGAACTGGGAAGGCTTATGAGGAGTTCAAGTCTCTGTAAGAAGTCAAGGTGAATGCAGAGCCCCAACACTGGAAGGATGCTGGGGAGAAGTGAGTGTCGAATGATGTCAGAGTAGCTTTTCTTGGGTGAGAGCCATGTGAAAATATCATGTCTGTCATGGGATCAGCTCCATATATCGTGGTACAGAGATGTGTTTTTAAGTCAAAACAAAAATGCCTCTAGTGACAGGACTTAAACAGACAAACACAGTGACTGTAGCTGTATACACAGACCTCTAATATATGTGATAACAGACAAGAAGACATGAAATAGTTGTAATCATACAGGCACTCATGCCTGTGTGGTCATGCTATCTGAAGCAGTAACTTTGATGGCTGAAAGTTCATTTGAGTAAGGGCATAACTTACACTCAGCCTTTGGTAAACATCATGGAAAACAGGGTGGCTCAGGAGAAGCTGTGGATGGATATTTTGTAGGGGTTGGCCCACAGCCCTAATGCTAAATAGCATTTGGCTTCTCATGTGGAACAGTTTTGCCACAGGATATGCTGGGCATTACAGCATCTTTGAAGCTAGCAGTCATGCAGCTATGAGCACATTTAAGGTCTTTATTGATTAGAACATTGGTATATCCATTTTCCTTGCCTAAATTCTCACTTAGAAAAAGCAAGAAATTAATGTTGTGTTGTCACTTTGAACTACTGGTTTTATTATCTTGGTTTAATCTGTGCTTTACTTAAAAGGGCATTGCACACCCAGCCTTATAGTGGGTGACTAAGTGCATTATCCAACATTGTGCGTATAAGCATCTTCATCTCTAGGAGGAGATGAACAATGAAGGGCTTACTTAGTGAGTAGGAGAGGTAAATGGCTTTAAAAACTGCTATTGCAGAACTATATCAAGAATTATTTCTATACTGGAAGTATAGAAACTGCTATACTTCCACTGAGGGTGGAAGTATAAGCTCACACATTTTGTATGCTCCTCTTAACTTGTAAATGCTTAAAGTGCAATGAATAAGTCTCCTGATAGCTTCCACTGGAGGGAAATAGACTAAAAGAGGGGAAGCTGTTGACTGTTCTTCTGCACCTCCTTCCTCTGAAAGAATTTCACTAGGAAGGAGAGATAAATCCAAGCTGTTGTCATTCTTCTGGGAATAGCCCCATCCAGGACAGGCAGAGGGAGGGAAGTTTAGTCCTGATCAGTCATATTGCATGCAATTTCTGAGAGGCATTCTCCAGCTGAGTCCTTGAAAGATTGGCACAGTAGGAGAGACAGATGTACTGGCATCAAGATAACCTTATTAGCCCACCAAAGATTTTCGTTAAAAGTAATTTCCCATTTGGATTTGTCTTTGTCATGTGTGTCTGATGTGTAACCTGCTTCCTAGTGTTTGCTACACATCTCTTGCATCAAAACTACTGACTGTGAGCTCTGTGGCCCTCTGCTCAAGAGCCTGCTGTAGCAAACTCCTGATTTCAATGCACTCCAGCTATCAGCTGTCACACACAACAAAGCTCCCCTCCTCTCCCAGAGCCTGCTGTTAACATGTGGGAAAGCCTTACACAGGAGCAGCAGAATTCGAACACTTGAAAAACACGGGTTTTTTTAAATATGTGGGGCAAGGAAGATGAGGCAGCATTCCTATTAAAAAAATATTTGTAAGGAGATGCTTTAAAACTTGGACTATATAGATGTTTTCTGTAAGGCAGAATGGGCTGTGAAAGTTTCAGACAAGGCTTTTCAGAGCTCAGTCAGCAGCTTATTTCTTATGTAGCTGCCTAGAAGGAAGAAGTAAAAGGTTTGTTTTCTTCTATAAAACAACTACCCAGAGACTTGAGTCAGGTCCTTTATCTGGTTAAAACATAATGTCCTCCTCAAACCTTGAGGGGGCTCATGTCCACTGCCCAATCTGTCACAGTAAAGGTGCAGTAGGAAAGCTTTCCTCTGCCTTAATTAGATAAACCTACTGACCCGGGAGTTTCCCGTGATTCCAACATTGAAGAAGTAGCTACAAATAAAAAGATAAGATGCTCAAACACAAGACTTAGATGATAGCAGGAGACAATGTACTTAACCTTTGGAGCAGAAAAGAGGAATTGAGTAACCATTATTTTTTTTGCCATGTGCACTTCAAGACTCAGATGGGTCTGGTCAAAACCAGGGACTAGTACTTTACATCCACAGTGAAGTGCTCATGAAGTCCAGCAAGGCCACTGACAAGGTCCTGCACCTGGGTCAGTGCAGACTGGGGGTCAAATGGATTGAGAGTAGCCCTGTGGAGAAGGGCTTGGGAATGAAACATTATATGTGAGCTGGCAATGTGCACTTGCAGCCCGAAAAACCAATGGTATCCTGGGCTGCATCAGAAGAACTGTGGCCAGGTCGAGGGAGCTGATTTATCTTCCTCCAGTCCACTCTGCTGAAACTTGAGCTGGAGTATAGCATCCAGCTCTGGGTTCCCAGTACAAGAAAGATGTGGACCTGTTGGAATGGGTCCAGAGAAGAGACATGGGAATGATCAGAGAGAGGCTGAGAGCTGGAGTACCTCTCCTATGAAGAAGAACTGACAGAGTTGAGGTGGCTGAGAAGGCTCCTGAGAGACATTTTTGTGGACTTTCAATATATAAAGGGGGCTTATGACAAAGATGGGTAGAGACATTTTACCAGGGCCTGTAGGGTCAGAAAAAGGGGCAACGTTTTTTAAACTGAAAGAGGGTAGGTTTAGCTAGATGAGGAAGAAATCTTTTACAATGAGGATGGCGAGAGACTGGAAAAGGTTGCCCCAGAAACTGGTGTGTACCCCATCCCTAGAAATGTTTAAGGCCATGTTGGATGGGGCTTTGAACACCCTGGTCTAGGAAAAGATGGCCCTGCCAATGTCAGAGTCGTTGGACTAGATGGTCTTTGAAGGTTCCTTCCAATCTAAGTAATTTTGTGATTTTGTAAAGGTGAAGGTTGTCTTGTCCCCCAGTGAATTGTGATTTCATAAGTCTTTACCAACATTACTGTCTGAAAATATCCTTGCTGTTCACTTCTTTCTGATATTCTTCTGGCAAAGCTGTTTGCATGTCTGTCCTATGGGCAGGAGAATGACCCAGCACAGAAACAGTGTCATGGGGTGAGGGTTTTAGCCAGCTAAGTTCTTAGACTGAAACACAAAACAGCCAAGCTGAGAGTTTTGTCAGTGCAGTGAAGGTCAGTGTGTGTTATGGACTTAAAACAGGAAGTAATAGATTTAGGATCTAGGGAGAAGGGACAGGAAGAAGATGTCTAGGAGGCAGGAATACCCTTAAATTAGCGCTGCCATCGAAGACTGTCTTATGAAAATACAGCTGGAGTCATGGTAAGGCAAGAGAAAGGCAGCAAGAGCTGAGAGACATTCGTTCCAGTTTCCCATGCAGCTCTTGCATTGATGCTCTGCCCAGAATGCCTACAAAGAAAACCTTTAAGGGCAGAACTCACACAGCTCTCTTAATAATACATCTGATGTGTGAAGCCATCCAGTATTCACATCTCTTACCTTTTTCTTATTGCTCCCTAAAACAGAGTGCTGTATATGATCTTGCTTTCCTTGAACTTGTTGGTGTGCCTACCATGAATGAATGTTGGAGGAGTGCAGCAAAGTTGCAGATTGCTCTGGCTCAGCACTTCTCTAGCATTGCTTTAGAAGATGACCGTGACCAGTTAGCATTCTCCATTTGGATTTAATTGCTTCCAGTGCTGAACAGGATATCACCTGGTGATATTTTACTATGCTTGGCGATGCTATACAAATTCTAAACTGAAATTTTCTCATCCTTAGGGTAAAAAATTTACGGTTGGAAACAGCCAATTTGAATTTGAAGCTTCTGTTGATGAGTCAGATGAAGGAAAATTTTCATTCGTGAGTAAAGAGGTAAATGTGAAAACATGATTCACATACCAAATATGCTCAGTTCTTCTTTTTAACTATTCCAGTTATGTGTCCAGAATTATACAGGTAATATGTGTTTCCCTCAGAAAGAAAGTCACCTCTGATGAAGATTCTCCTTTCGCAGTAGTAGTCAAAGGCAACAGTTTTGGCTCAGAGTTCCTGAAGTCTCCCCTCAAAGCCCTCAATCTTTCTCCTTGAATTCTCTACCTGTGTAACCCATGGAATTATTGAACTGTCTTTGGAGGAATTCGAGACCACTACTGTTTTATTCTTCACTTTTTATGCAATCTAGTGAAATCATTGAGGATAAAATGCAAGAATTTCAGTGCTCTCCCTTGCCACATTCCAATTCATTATCTTTCCCATTTTGTATCTGTAAAAATGGGAATGGTAAGAATGGTAGCAATATGCTGTTGCTTGGCTACCTAGTAGTTATGCTTCTTTCACTCTTGCTTGTTTTACTGAGAAAGGAAATAATATTTTAAAAATAGCCTATTTTCTAAGATCAAAGTTTGACTCACAAATGTTATGCTGACTTTAAACTTTATGTCTTACAAGCTCAGTAACAGTAGATTTGAGAATTACTGAGCACAGATGCATCATCTGTGCCTAGCGCAAAGCATTTGCCTTATAAAGCCTCTGTATTTTTATTTGTTCATCTTGTTTCCCAACAATTCTCATTGCTGCTCTTTCAGCATGAGCAGAAACTCATGTCTTGGAGCATGTGAACATTGTGATTTGGCTGTAAAATGAGGAGGTTGCACTGCAAAAGATGCAAGAGATTTCCCCTCCATGTGGTGCAAGTCTGCTGTGCCCACAGAAGTAATGGGGCCAGATGGTGTGGGACGGGAGAACTCAGCAGGGTCAGCAGCTATACTTACTGCCTCTGAACAGTACTTTTGCTGCTTTGATACTTATAACCAAATGTAAATTAAATTAATGAAAAGCGAGTATTCAGATATTGCTGTCCCTTGGTACTTGAAAATTCTGATTGTGAAGGATTAGGTTCATTAAAACATTCTTCTATAAATGTAGTTGGCCAAGATGAAAAAAAGGCCATAGGGCTTGGGAGAGTTTCTAAAACCTTCACAGGTCTGATTATTGAGAATCATAGAAAATACATGAAATTAACCTTGCCAAATGAAGGTATAAATATCTCTATTATGTCATCTTTTCCAGTTCTCCTATAGTGCAAATGAGACCCTACAACTTAATTTATCCATAAAAACAGATAAGGTCAAGATTGACAGCAAACTGATGGGTAAGTATGAAATATGGGATTAAAGGGAGGTTAATTACAGTAAGTAGAAATCTATTCCTTCATAATTTGGAATAACTCTCACTTGTTAGTGAGAATGTGGGTTTTACTGGTTTGGGTGAAACAATTAAATCTGACAGATCAGAAGTTATTAGTACTAAACTGATGCATTAAACATCTGTGTTGTCAGCAAGTTTGCCAAGTGACACCAAGCTGTGTGGTGCAGCTGACACGCTGGAGAGAAGGGATGGCATCCAGAGGGAGTATGACGGGCATAAGAGGTGGGCCTGTGCAAACCTCATGAGGATCAGTAAGGCCAAGGGCAGGGTCCTGCACACGGGTTGGGGAAATCCCAAACACAAATACAAGCCAGAATAGAGACTGAGAGCAGTCCTGCAGAGCAGGACTTGGGGGTGAAGAGCTGGACCCAGCAATGTGTGGGTGCAGCCCAGAAAGCCAGTCATGTCCTGGGCTGGATCAAAAGCAGCATGGCCAGCAGGGCGAGGGAGGGGATTCACTCCTACTACTCCACTCTCATGACACCCCATCTGGAGTGCTGCATCCAGCTCTGGGCCTGCCACATAACAAGGACATGGACCTGTTGGAATGACTACAGAGTAGGTTTGGCCACAAAGATGATCAGAGGGCTGGAGCAGCTCTCCTATGAGGAAAGGCTGAGAGAGTTGGGGCTGTTCAGCCTGGAGAAGAGAAGGTTCCTGGGAGACCTCACTGCAGCTTTTCAGTACTTAAAGGTCACTTATAGAAAGACGCTGGAGAAACTTTTTTGCAGGGACAGTTGCAATAGGACAAGGGGTAATGGTTTTACATTGAAAGAGGGTAGATTTAGACTAGATATAAGGAAGAAGTTTTTTACAGTGAGGCTGGTGAAACACTGGCACAGGTTGCTGTGCTGGTTTCAGCTGGGATAATTTTCTTCACAGTGGCTAGTACAGGGCTATGTTGTGGCTACCAGAGAGATGGTAGATGCCTCATGCCTGGAAACACTGAGGTTCAGGCTGGATGGGCCTCTGTGTAGAATCATAGAATCACGGAACCACAGAATCACAGAATATCCTGAGTTGGAAGGGATCCACAAGGATCATCAAGTCCATCTCCTGGCTGTACACAGGACAATCTCAAAAACCACTTGATCTAGGTGAAGATGTCGCTGCTCATTGCAGAGATTTGTGCTAGGTGACCTTTAAAGGTCTCTTCCAACCCAAAGTATTCTGATTCTATCATTCTTTGATTTTCAAGATTGGTTTTGCTCTGAAGTGCAATCCTAATAGCAAAGCTTCCCAGTCCATACAATTAAGTATTTTGGTTATTTTTTTTCAATGATCTTTTCCTTTCCTCAATGAACGTTCCTCATCAAACAGCAGAAAGAGGATCCTTCTCACAGCCACTCATATGGACTTCACCTGAAATCTCATCTCTTAGCTGTGTCTCAGTTCAGACAGATTCTGCAGTTCCTATATTGGCTGGCAATCAGGAAAACACAGAAACATGCAGTGTGTTTTCAGCTCATTACTGTATTCATTTATTTCCGTTAAAAAATTAATTAAAAATTATGGCACAAAGACTTGATCTCTGATAAAAATCTCTTTAGTAATATAAATTTCATTTCTTTTCAACATACATTAATGAAGCAATTATGTCTGTAAGCCTAGTCCTGAGCTGAGGTAAGGTAATCTATTGATTTTGAAGGAAGCTCCTTCAAAATCAATAGAGTAGTATCTAGGAGCTGAGACCTACCTTACGCATCTTTGGACTGACATTTAAGGCAGAATATTGCGAAAACCATGAGGCAGTGTAACCCTCTTGTTACTTGAGTGATGAGTCAACATCAGGAAAATACTAGTACCCTAAGTAATTTCCTCTGCAGATTAAATCGTCAGACCATATTTTTCCAACTGTACTATATTTAAATTTATTCCCTTTCATATTGGCAGTATGAACTATGTTTTTAGAAGATTTTCCTTATGGCTCTGTGTGCAGTATTAAAAGACTTAAAAGAGGACCTGGCATGAATGTTACAGGGAGGTCATATTACAATCTCACACTGTCCTAATTTCCATTCCAGAAGCTGTCATGCTTAAAACTGCAAATTTTTGACCAAATATTCCCAGCATCTTTTTTCCAAGTCAGGGAAAAACATTTTAAAAAAAAAGGTAGTTATATTATTAAAGAAATGTTATCATTCAAATGGAAATATAGAACCCTTGCAAGAGGGGAATTGAAAAATTATCAACAAATGTCTCTTTTTAGTATAAAAGGGGTTTTTTTAAATCCAAATTCTTTCTGACTTTCAGGCTCCCTTGCCATATGAAATCCAGAGCATAATGTGTTTTTATGCATCTTGAAAAGAATTGGCTTTGGGTGTGTGGCTGCTGCTGAGAAGCACCTTTGAACCTGCCAGCGAAAGAACCCTTTCTTTGTATAACACTTAGTGAATACTAAGTTATGATAGCATTTTTACATCTCAAGCCATCAGGGGTTCTGAACAGTGTGAAATCCAATATATCCCTTTTATCCTTTGTCCTTTTTATCAATGATATCACAGCTGGTATCTCAAGGTGATGGATAAGAGTCTGAATCTAATGAGTGGCTTGCTGCTGGTACATATAATGAGCTGATCCGTGAACAAGGGGAGTGGTTCATGCTTTAAGGCCGTGGCTTTCTTCATTGCATTTATGCAACTGGATGTGAGGGACATCAAGACTTTGCAGCTGTGACACTGTTTACCGAGGGATGGAATAACAATCCCTGTCCAGCCAATGAAGGATAATAAAGTAATTCAGTAAACATATTCCCATGCTGTACCTGGTGGCCATGTGGTCATCCGGGTGGGAAATGCCTAGTTTAGGAAGTCAAGGGGAAGATTTGCTCAGCAATATTTCCTGTTCCAGTGTCTGTGCAGTAGCAATCTTTCAGAGTGCTGGAATAAGAAAGCAATCTGGTTCCTATAAAAGCAATTCTCAGCAAGGAAGGTTTCCTTGCCAGTGTCCACAAAGCAAACAGCAGCATACCAGGGCTGTCAGTCTGGTACTTTTTCCCAGCCCTGTGTCTACATCCAACATACAGAGTGGATAGCTGACACACAAACTGCAGGAAATATTGCTTGGTTTAGGTTTGTTGCTTAGTGCCTTCCATATTGATGTTCTCAGATAATGGAGCAAATGATGCCACTCCTGCTTTGTGCTCATCAGTTCCTTGGAAATTCAAGATAGAGATTGAATCAAATGGATGCTCTTTCTCGTTGTTTCATTTTTACAAATGCCAAAGCCCCTCACTTTTGCATACACCTCTGATACTTCAGCTGATTTTCTGCTGGTAAAGCTGCTTGAAATCAAGTGGATATGCTGACTAGATGTAGGAAGGGTTAAAATCAGACTTCATTGCATTAACTCTTCATTGTAAGAGAAAGAAAAAAAACCTGTTATTGTGTCAAAGACTAGCTGTGAAACTGAATGCTGAGGGTTTTAAACACACTGCATTTAGAGAAAAACTGCTCTGTGGGATTATATGTTCTCCTGCAAGTGGCAGAGACTAGCCAAGATTTGGGCATCTGCAATATTGTTCATGCTTAGTGGGGGAATAAGGCCATTGCTGAAAAAATAATGGAAAACTAGCATTCTCATGTTATGTTTTCATTTCAGTAGAAATCTGACATGGCAGTCTCTTGGAATTAGATTTCAAAAGCTGCTGCGGCTGCTGCCATTATCTAGGAAGTTACCAAGTGTATTGAAATGTTAGTGACTGGAGGGTGGTTTTGCTAGTGTCCTTCCTAGAGTCCTGCTCCTCTGAGAGTAAAAGCTTGTTTGAAATAAACATTTTTAATGGCCTTTACTATATGCACCTCAAAGGGATTTACCCTTGTCCACATCTGTTTACTTTCCTGTATTGCCTGCATCTTTAAGTATGAACCTCATTTGAAAAAAATCCAGTCTCACTAAGGCTACTGTTCTTGAGACTTACTGAAAGGAAGGGGAAGGGGAAGATGTTGAGTCTCTGTCTTGTATACCCCATTCCCATCTGTAAACACATTTAACTCTTGAAAGAGCACAAGAGGAAACCTAAAAAGCTTTCTGCTGTTCTGGTAAGTTAATTTACAAGACTCAAAAAGTGCCAGAGCCTCAGTGGCAGAGGGTGAGTGGCTGTGTGGCCAGAAATACAGAGCAGCAAAGAGTAGAAAGAAGCAGGGGAAAAAGAAGAAGCAGAAAAGCAGGGAGCAAGAGGTTTTCCTCTTTACAGTAATTATCTCACCTGTCCAGGGAGGCACAGCAGTCACATGCTGGCTAATCTCTGCAACTTGCACACTTTCCCTAGAGAAACATGTGGCATCTTTTCAATCTCTTTTCTTCTGGGCTAGTTCTCAAGTGCATCTCCGTATGTTTTTTTGCAAGCCCAGACTCTCCTTATGGTGTTGAACCACCAAGATATGTCTCAAGGCTTTGTATCTATTTGGGGAAATTAATTTCATTCAGTGACTGTGCATCATGCTAGAGATTGATGGGGGCCAAAACAAGCTTAGTGTCTGGGACAGTTGGTCTCTGTTTCATCAATTAGAGAGGTATGACTATCAGATGTGATTTCTTGGCTCAGAAAAGCTAGATCTAAACCCCACTACAGAAGGAATAAGGTGTACATCAGGATGACAGTTCAAGACAAAAGGGAAAACAAAATCAAGAAAATAAAGAATGAAGAAATGCAGAGGTATTAACTTGAACAAAGGTTAACACTTTATTAAGTGTTAACTTTCTATTTGGTTCAGGCATTAGTGATGATTATGGAAAGTCCCAAATGCCCTGGAAATAGCCTACAAAGGCAGCTCTCTTCCTTTAATTCTGCAACTGGCAGAGGTCCCATGCCAGCTGATGTCTGCCCCTGCTGACACCCATGCAGAGTTTTATCTTCTGGGATGCTCCAGGAGGACCTGATTTTTTAATTAATCTTTGAAGAGTTGTTTGTGTTATTGAGGTTAGTCAAAGTAAGGACTTTGTACTTGAATGTTTTGACAGTGCCTGAGTGACAAAAATATATTTGGGTTTTACTTAATAGTAGTCATACTCTGCACATGGATAAATGTCAGGTTTTTCCATAGAGGGAAAAACACAATTTTCTCTCAGCATCATTCAGGGGTTAAGTACAGACTGTACGTATTACTCACGCAATTCCACTGAACTTTATACACAGGGCTAGTTTTCCTTCCTAAAGGACACTGAATATCCTTGAAACAGAGATAAATGTCTGAGTGTGTTTGCTGTTCACCTTTCAGTGACTCTGTACAACTGCTCCTACGGACGGAGTGACTGCAGCTTATGCCTTGCTGCCGATCCCAACTATAAGTGTGTCTGGTGCGAAGAAGATGGCAAGCCCAGCAAGTGCGTGTATGAAAAACTCTGCCACGCTGCCCCCACCAACACGTGTCCTCCTCCAGAAATCACTCGCGTAAGATTGCTTTTTTTCTCTCCCTACCAGTGTAATATTTTTCAGGAGAAAGAAGCCAAGCAAGCTCATACTGAAAGGCAGGTTTTTTTCCTAGGGTGTTAAGTAAGCCTCTGAAATAGCTGAAAGGAAATAATGTCAGCAGTGATGTGTGTGAGAGATTTGTAAAGACTCAAAATAGGAGACTGAATGGAGTCTTTGAGCCTCCTTGTTTTTCAAGCCTTGTCCTCGCTGTGTCAGAAGCCAGGCTAGCAGTGCATGCTTAAAACGTGGCACTTGATTCTTGCATTCTTAGCATGGATTTTTTCTCTCATAAAGTCCTTTCTACCTGAAATGAGTCTGTAAGAGAGGGTCACTGCTCCTAGAACTACAAGTACATAACAGGGTCATTTACAGGCTTCAAGCTAGAATTTTAAATAGCATTTAATAAGGGAGCAGATTGTTTCTGCATCACAAAATGTTTTCCAGGTGTCAGTGATATTTTTCAGTCCACACAAGCATCAAACCCAAAGCTGTAGGAATTGAATGTAAGAAATCAGAGAGGCCAAATGTGCACCCCTGACTTATTCTGCAGTTGGAGCCTTCACACAGGGTCAGGGAAGATTGTTTCCACATTGGTGGATCAGCAGGCAAAGAAAGTCATAAATCCGTGTCCTTTCCAGAAACAAGCCAAATGCTGCTTTTATGGGCATAATTGTTGAGAAAAGAATGATACATGCTTCCACTGGGCAAACCTAAATTGCTGCAGTAGTGGTATCAGTACTTCAAAACTCAGACACATTGTTTGATGAGAACATGTCCCAAGCCATCACAAAATGTGGGGTTGAGAGTTGTAACAGGGATGTTTCACTCAGTAGGAACTGAGTGTGAAACCTGTGGCTCAATCTGGTAGAGACACTGCATCCCTGGAGCCTGTGCCTACTGGCAGACCTGCAGTACGCTGGGGAAGGTTGGCCATGAGGGTAAAGCTAAGAAGAAATGGCTCTTATGCAGTTGAAGTCTGCCAAGGAAGGTAAATACCCTGGAATCTTGACAGAAAGTGTGGAGAAGAATGCTTGTGTAATATCTGTGCCCAGATAAACATGATTTGAGAAGAAAGGAAAAGGAAAATGAGGGAAAAAGGTGTTTTCAGCTGGGATACTGTTTCTACGTTTTTGTGTATTAAAAAAAGATACTGAAATATATTAGGTTTTCAGAGCTTACATTAGCTTTAGATATGAACATAACATTTGGAAACAGCTAGACAAACAGTTGAATAATTTTTCAGCTAGTTTGTTTATGAGTTGAGTGCAAATGGACAGCCAGTGGGCAGAAGTTTTAGGAAGCTGAAGCAGTGGGCAAATGGTGCAAGTGATTCCGGAGCTGGGCTAGGCAGCCAGCAGAGGCAGCCATGTCTCTGTGCTCAGACTTGCTTAGACCCAAGAGACTGATTTTGATGGAGCAGACAGTGAAGTGCAATCTCCCTCATCTTGATGGCAAACTTGCAGCCCTCCAAAGCTGAAGATCTGAAAAGGTCTTGCTGGAGGTGCTCCCAGCATTATGTAGTAAAGCAGGTTGGCCTCCCAACAAATATTCTGCGTTTAAGTGCCTGTTAGGGCCGTATTTCAGTCTGAGGAGTCCACTGCAACTGCAGGATCTTCTCTGTCATCATTTTATTTGCAAATTACTCAATTAGCATCAGCCTATGCTGCAGCACCCTACCATGAGATGCAGTAAGGAAAATCAAGGGACGGGAGGAACTTTTGAAGGCACTATGTGGGGCAGCACTGTGTGTTAGGAAGGTGCACTGCTCTGCTGTGAACCTAAAAGGATAAAGTAATGACAACAAAAAGCTGGAAAAGCTCCGTGGAAGGATTGTGAGAAGCCTGCAATTCATTTGCTTTTCAAAATCACAGTACTTTAGTGGAGGAAGCAAACTTAAAACAGAATAAACACCAGGCAAGAGTTTTGTACATAACAGTCTGCCACAGGAGATACGAAATCTGCAGCTCTTGAATACTAGTTCTGAGCTAACAGATGATTAATTAACATTAAAAAGTTGCATAGCATGTTTTTTTGTTTGTCCTACAAGAAACATCTGCATCTCAAATGTTGGTAAGTCAAAGTAGCTTTAAATAATATAGAAGAGCAACGTAGTCACTGCAGTATTTAATTTTGCTTTTTTTTTTTCCCCTGTCCCTCATGCAAACACAGATTGAGCCAAAAACTGGACCACTAAGTGGTGGAATTCTTTTGACCATAATGGGATCTAATTTGGGAATAAAAGCAGAAGATGTAAAAAATATAACGGTGGCAGACAAGGAATGTCTTTTTAAAGAGGAGTTCTACTCTGTCTCCACAAGGTAATTGATGGATGCTTTTCACAAGATTTTAGAAGAAAAAAGGAACTTCTGTGCATTTTCAAGAAAAGATGATCTTGTGGTTACAAATGTTACCATTTGAAGAAAGAACTAGTGTGATATACCTGCAATATTTCATAGTAACATGTCTGATTCTTTGTTTTAAATTGTTATAGATTGTAATACAGCAACAAATTCACAGTGGTGTACTACCATCCTGCTTCTGATTGAAGTTTTTTCCTTACTTGACTGAAAAGCTTTCATAAACTATTACTGCACATATATCAAGACTATTTGTTTTTAAATTAAAGGCATTCTATATGTACATCTAGTCATTAAAACTTTGCTAAATCTGAACCACAATCAAGCCAAGCATACAAGATTTATGGGGAAGTAGGCAAAGCAAGAGGAAGCTTAAATCTGTTTAGTCCAGCCATGGAGTTTCTTTCCTGAAGGCAGGGAGGGAGCCCAGAGTTCAGGTTTAGCTGTAGATTATTAAGTTTCATCTCAAAGCCATGGGTAAGTCCATGGGTGTTGAATTGCCTAAGCAGGTTGGTCGTTGTTTTGCGAATTACTTGTCACACTCCTAAGCAGTGACAAAAATTAAAACAGAATGCCTAAATTCTTCTAGGCAGTTATCTAGGTGTTTACTACAGATTATATCAAGCTTCTAATTTTAAGAGGGAAATACCCTTTTGATACTAGCTGATGAAAAGCATAGCAGGAAGGTTCAGTAGTAATATTAAGAGTAATGGCATATTTTAGGCGGTGTGATTTTTCTTTCGTTCACTTTTGAAAGCTGCAGTTGAAACCTTGGCTTTCTTTCCCTTCTTATAAATCAAAGTCTAACACAGTAACTTTTTGCTATTCCTGTGGCATGTTTTGAAAGGGACTTTGAAGATACCGAAGTGATTTTTTTTTAGCTTTTGAAAAATATTTAGCTTTAGTCAATGTGTGCATCAGGAATTTAGAAACTTCCCAGGCCTCTAGGACTGAAGAAGGTAAAGAATAGCTGTTTATTTCTTACCGCTTCCCAATTTTATTGCCATCACTGCTGCATTTATGTGTACTTCCAATCCACAGAATTACAAACTTTTTTACAGTCATCTTTCCCCATTCCCTGTTTTCAGTGTTTGCAAAAGCTGCACTGAATTGCAACATAGTCTTACAAGAATTTCCCCATCCTCTTGGCTATTTCTAAAGCTTTTTGATATTTTTAAATACATGGAAAGGAGCCAGAACTGAGATGGCTGGTTCCTTGTATCATAGCAACATTACTGGTTTCCTAAGTTCAGGCAGTATAGTAATGGGTGAGAACAAATGCAACTTGCATCATGTCATTTATCAACAAATTAGTGGGTTTTGAAGGATGTTCTCGACTAGGGAAGCCTTAAAAAAGAAGTTATCAAAATCTTCAAATAGATATCTATAATTTTCTGTTTTTGTCTTCCTCTGTTCTTTTGTTCTATTGTTACCTTTTTTTATAAAATTAAATTAAAACATAATAAAAAGTGCCTTATCTTGCTCCCCTATCCTCCTGCAGTAAAAAGCTCGTCTTTTTAGAAGACAGTTGCTCCCATGCACAGCAAGATTTAAGACAGTTAAGGGTGCTTTCTGGCTCTGCAGTGATTTAATTGTTGGCCTTCGAGAAGTCTGTTCTCATTCTTTGTAGTTTTCCATTAGTAATGTGGGGGAAGGGAGGCAATGCCAGCACTGGGGAGGGGAGGGAACAGTTCCAATTAAAATCCCTGCTACGGTGTTTCCCCCACAGCCCCCGGCCCCGGCCCCCGACTGCTTTCCCTAGCTTGACATATGGTAAAAATTCCTCCAAAGGCACCGTTTCCTGTTTCTGCCTGACATGAAGATACAACTTCCAAGAATACAGTAGAGAGATGATGAGGAACAGGCTCAGGCAGCCATACACATGCCAGGACATGCAAGAATTCAGAGAATGTTGTCCATTTGCCAGTACCCAGGAAAAAAGGTCTGGAGTGATCTGAAGAGGGACTTGACAATCCTTTTATTATAAGTCCCGATTTAAGTACATTATACCCAGTAATTTGGAGTTGTTGAGGGTTTTTTTGCTACTTTGGCATTTTTTTAAGCAGTTGTGCACTGCTTAAGGAAGAATAGCAACAATCCTGGAGGGAAAGAGCGACAGAAATGAGCAGTGATCCTCAGGGTGTGTCCTATATGAAACTGTCTTGACTGAGCAGGCTGCAAGCACTATATACTCCTTATCTAACTGTATTATCAGCTCTCCATTAAGCATTTGTCCCAGTTTTCAAGTGTGTCGAATCCTTATTGCCTTTTCATGCTTTCATTCTGTGGTTTACCTGTTTGAAATTAAACATCCTAGTTACCACTCAGCAGCAGTGTTATTTCTAAGGCAGTGTTTTCTTAGCCAGTGTTCCTTGACCTCTAATTTTGCATGTGTTATCTGTGAATTTATTTTCAGAGAACAGTAATTCTGAAGGGATTTTGATCATAGGTGTGAAAAGGCAGTAGTTTGAAGCTGAAAGGTAGCAAGATGCACAACGAAATTATCAGCAGTTAAAACACACAAAATTATAAGACAGCTGATGATCTGATGTTTGCATCAAGGAAGTGGGGGCTCCTTTGTGGGTTTGGTTTTTCTTAACATCACAAAGTCCACTGTAAATCTTGTGCTGGGTTGCAGAGGTTCAGCTGACTTACGGGCTGAATTTGAGTCTTCTGCAGAAGGCACTTCTACTAATGGACTGCTAAAGCTGCTGTGTACAGTGCTCAGGTTTCAGTTTTACCAGCCTTTAGATAGACAAGCAAACTATTCTTGGGTGGTTTTGCTGGGAATCTGAGGCAGCATTGGATTACATTGTATAGGATAAAGCAAAGTTGGTACTTTTGCTGGCAGTGTGTGTGGTAGCTCATATATTGCATTGGTGTTGCAGCTGTTACTTCTAACAGATAAGCTTACATTCTTTCTTTTTAGGATTGTGTGTCAAGTTGGACCAATGAATGAACCACAGCAAGGTCAAATTGAAGTTAACATCAATGGAAAATTAGGTAAATCACCAAGTGAAGTTTTGTTTACATACCAGGTAAGTGCATTTTTTTCAGAGACCTGTTTTATACTTTGTGCATGACTTAAAGTTAAGCACAGAGTTGGTTGTGTTTGTCCTACTGTTTCATCAATAGCACTGTTATTCAAGAATATTAGAAAACACTTAATTCCAGCATTTCTATATACAAGAGGTGTACCAAAAATCAATTCTGATAAATAGATCCATAGTTTCAAAATAGGATGATATTGTTTGCCATTCAAGTTAAAAAGATGTGGTAGAAAAGCAACTGGAATAAACCTACTCATTAGTGATGTAATATTTTTTAAGTATCACTATTAAATAAAAAAAGAAGTCAGCACTGAAAAAAATTAGGTATTCTCTAGACACATGGTGCACTATTTTAATCACGATATTTAGTCTAGGCAATGCTCTTAATTAGAAGAATGGATGCAGAGCAGCTGAAGAATAAGTAATGAAGGTACATTAATTTCTTTAATAATTGATTTCATTCAAAAGTATGGCATACAGAGCCACAGACAGCGTGATGTGTGTTCATATTACTTATAGGCTTTGTTTTCAGTGTGACTATGAAAGAGAATTTCATTTCTGTGTTAATTGCTTTGCTCTAAATGTGGCCCTAGCTTATAGCTGGTCTAGCCTGTGGTTTTAGCAGCAAGTAGTTTTATCTGTATCTATGAGGTCTTCAAATTTTATAAGATCATGTGATAGTTGAGAGGTTTAAATAATGTCAGTCCCCATACTGATACTTAAAATTACAGCTATAAACTATATAACTATAAAACATAACTGGTGTGTTAGGCTTTTATCTTCTCCCTTATTTAAACTTCTGTCTCATTAATTCTTGATGTCTTGTGAGAAGTAAAGGAAAGGAGTCAGCAGTAAGCAGTGGAATAAGTCAAGAATGACATTTAACTGAGAAGAGAATATTCTTGGTTTCACAAAATGGGCTAGAAGTGCGTTTTTTATAATTTCCAAGCAAATACCTCCTCTCTGGTGATACAACTGCAAAAAAACCCTGCCCTTTTTGCTTGAATATGTCATCTGTTCCTTTGCGGAAATGTGGGTTATGATCTTAACCAGAGAACAACGATATTACCTCCCATGTGTATGTTCATGGTCTCTAGGACAGAGACTATGACAGTAAGCCCTACATGAGATTTTGACATTAATCTGTTGGGTATGTTTTGCACCAGTTCTCCTATCCTTCTGTGTCTAGAGATTTTCCCATGATTTTCATGGAAAGCACGTGAAGTTATTTCAGAGTGGGTTGAAATGTAAGCTGAACCAGGCAGGATTCGAAGCCTGTCTTTGGATTTGTTTTGGTGTGATTCCCTGCTCAGCCCATCTGAGAGGGACATAAGGAGCCACTGCTTTTGGCCACTTCAGGGAAAGATTCATAATTGCCTATCAGGGAGGTGCTAGGAGAAGTAGCTGTGCACCAGCATCAACTAGGTGGATGTTCTCCTGCAAGTCCAAGAGTCCCTGTGTGTCAGTCTCTGCCTGCATTGAGGTTACTGAAAAATCAGATGCCTAAGCCAACTGCTGATAAAGAGCATTTTTATTTACTGCAAAAACCTTTCCTTTTTTAAATATTTTTTTAATATTTACAATATGCAGAGTAATACAATTCACACCTTAAAACTGGTGATACTGGTTTCTAGTTTCATTCCTCTCTATTCCACAAGAAAATGAAGCCAGCTTTGGACTGCAGTAGTATTGAAGTCAGTACAGGGGCATCACATTGATGCGCACCTTTACAAGTATGACACGAATGCTTTGGCACGAGAACAGACAATCAGGGCAGATCAGAGCAGACAGCTGAATCAGCTAATGCTGGGTTAAAAGCTGCAATCTTGTTTCAGTGCTTTTTTCAGACAGTTCTTTGGTGACTTCTTTCAGCAGACATGCAAAATCTGTGCTTTGTGTAAAACCTCTTCTACTCAGTATATACAAAGGAAAGAAAATAATCTTCTTTCCAAGAGCCCTCCTAAAACAAATTTTCTCTTATGTATTTCCCTGTTTCTTTGGCTCATTGGATGGCTACCCTTCTGCTAGTAACTACCACTGCTTTTACTGTGAGCTCTGACCACTTGAAGCAGAATAGCTTCATCTTTAACAGTGACTGTTCTAAATGCAGTGTGTGGCATCACAGGGCAGAAGTGCACAAGGAGACGCTGGAGATGTTCATCCTGGTGTTTCTGTGGACACCAGATGTATCACCATACGCCCCACTGTCTCAGCCTTGTACATGTGATTACTATTTACCACCAAAAGCACTTAACAAGTAGATTGGGTATAAGGAAGAATTTTTTATATGATGAGAGTGGTGAGTCACTAAAAGAAGTTGCCCAGAAAAGCTGTATCTGCCCCATTACTGGAACTGTTCAAGGCCAGGTTGGATGGGGCTTTGAGCAACCTGATCTAGGAAAAGGTGTCCCTGCCCATGGCAGGGGGGTTGGATCAGGTGAGCATTGAAGGTCCCTTCCATCCCAAATCATTCAGTGATTCTATAAGTAGTACTGCATTTGGCTCTTGTTGATACTCAGTCTGAATTGATGAGAATCAGTAGTCAGAACAACTTGGGACTCAGACTCATGCTTCTTCCCTGTCTGCCAGCACAGAGCATTTTAGAAGTGAGAAATGTGCAAGACCTTCACGAAATGGGTCAAAAATCCAGTTAAAAAGGAAGCCATGGCTTCAATTTAAAATTATTTCTGAACAAAAATGCCCTGGTCCACAAGTGTCTGTGCTGTATGGTAAATACCTATATTTGTTGCATAACAGGAGGAGAAAGCTATATGTCTCCCTACCCATCACAATTTCTCTATCCAACCTGAGTGCAGTTCAAGTACAGTTCCAGTGAAATTAAACTCTGATAACCCAGTCACCCTCTGCTGACATTTCTATTGTTTCACTAGGAGCAGGATCAGGTAATAACCATTCTTCTGTTTAGTGAAATAGAAATGAACTTATGCTAAATTTTAATATCCAGCTATGCAGTATATCTGGAGCACTGACAGCTTGGCTTGTCTCTGAGCAGGTGGAGCAGTAATATGGCTAAAGGCCAGTCCTGCTTTTTCAATTGTTGTTAACTTTATCTGGTTTGCTTGTTACTGTGTCAGTGAGAAGCAGTCTCAAAGGAAGGAGTTAAGCTTTTCCAAGGTACATGGCCCAGATTTGCTGATCCCATACAAGTGCTGATTCTTTTCTCAGAACACCTCTTTTTTAGACTTAAGGCACCAGGACAAGAGCTTGCGGCTGGTTCTGGCATCTCCAGCATCTGTTTGTCAGAACAATTTTGTGAGGTTTAGGCTGTGCAGGTTAAAGAGACTGTAGGGTTTCAGAAAGCTCAAATAATTCTAAGATGGTGAAATTAGATGTAGAACTTTGCAAAAGTGTAATACATTTCTGAGGTGCTGAAGGTAGTTTAGGAACTGGCTTGGAAAAAATGAGTTCTTGTAAACCAGGAAGTCTGTTTACCCAAACAAGATGGGATGAGTAACCAAAAAGAGGAAGAAGGGAGGATAAATTAGAGTCTGACCTGAAAACAAACATCAACATCACTATTCACCATACTGGAATTTCGAATGTGAAATGAACAGCACAGTTACGGTTTGCAAGGTGCACACTCCCACCTTAATCTACTCCCAAACTTGGCAGTTTCCTCTTACCTGCATCCATCCTCTGCTTTGCTTCTTGATGTTTAAAGCAATTGCACTGGAAGCTCTCACCAGGTCAGTGCCTCAAGGCTTTCATGGAGGGTTTCAGCTCAGTCCTTGATTTTTCTCCCTGAGTCTTTGCCTCAATACATTCATTTTACACTGTAGCTGGGGGCTTTGGGTGGGGTTTTTTTGTGGGGAAATTACATGCTTGTTGCCATTATGATTGATGCTGATAAATCACACATCCACAGAAGTCTGAAATTGCTTCCAGAGGATCTTATTTTATTCTTAAGCCCTGCAGTACAGCTTGTTTGTGTGTCAGTCTGCATGGGGGACAGGAGAACTCTTGGATAGCTGAGAGTTTTAGTGAAATTGACCCCCTTTTCATGTGGATATTGTTAGTCTTTACTCTCTATCATCTGACCCATGTGTTTAAATACATGTCCCACCATCCACTGTTCATGATTCTGCTTGAGAGCTGCCAGTCAACACTGGCTGTATGATAGTACAGACCTTCCAGTCATGCACCCTTCCATTTCTTCATCAAACCTGTGAGCAAAACTCTGTGGTCTTTTCAGAAAAGCATGTGGTGTCTGCCTCATGATAAAAGGATGCTGCTTTCAGGCCAAAGAGTAAGTTGTTTAACATACCAGCCCTTTGCCTAACTGTCCCATCCACAGCAGCCAACACACAATGTGCATTGCCAAGCAAATGCTCTGCCTGGGCACCTGGAGTGCCTGGAAGCATATGATCAGCTTACACGGTGTAAGGTTCGGACAAAGCAGCCCCAGAAAGGCAGGACTCAGCTCATCTCTGTGCTGTTGCAGAAATAACCAGGAACTGACTTGTGTTATGGATGCTGTGACGAGGCGAGCCAGTGGGTCAGGTCAGCCACTGTGGTGAACACCAGGCTGCCAAGAATGCGCAGTGGAAATTCTCTGGTTGAATATCCTGTGAGTGGGTGGCTTGTCTGAAGAAACAAGAAACAGGCTCCCTTGAGTCTGAGAAAAGAGGGAAGTGGAGGGGGAAAGAACAGTTCCTAATGGCTTGAGTTACCCATTCAGAAGTTTAATTTAGCTCCTGTGGTTACCTTTATAGGCCATGAAATGACATTTTGACCCCCAAGAAGCTGGCTGGTGTGTACAGCACTTTGTGGGCTATGCCTTTTATTTTTGTGTGCATAATGTGCAAGAGTTGGCAGAATAATTTGGCTTTCAGTGTGAGACAGGTAATTTTGGTAAAAAATTACTTCTTCTTTGAGAGCCAGAACTTACTGCAGCTGGAACCAGGATGAGGCAAGGGAGGAGTTACTTGTGAAGGAAAGATGGATGTGAAAGATGCAGAGCAACAGCATGGCCTGTACATTTGTGAAAATCTTATCCACATCGGTGTGCGCTGTCATCCGGCCTTGGAAACAGCATCCCTGTTCTCTGCTTGTGTGGAATCACAAGAGCCCATTCCTACTTGTGAAGAAGTGCACTTGCATCAAAGGCAAACCCCCAACTGGAGGTCAGTGTCTCCAGGAGCCAAGAGAAGGGAGCTTAGGTGGCTTTGCCATTTGCTGCCCATCATGTCCATTTGAACACCTCCATCTGTTGCTGGCTTCCCCTTGTGCTGCAGCTGGCATCTCTCACAGCATCATGGGGACATACTCTGACACCATCCTCTCTTCCCTTCCCAGTTGTCTCTCTGCTTGTGATCTAGCACAGTTGTGTTTTTTCCAACATCCCCCTCTGAAGCACAGACTTCTTGCCAAGGTTTCTGTGCATCTCAGGCTCCCCTCCTCTGTTGTTGTCCAACTGTTCTTCAATTTCTGGCCCCTCTTGTGATCCACCAGTAGCCTCCTTGGTGGTTTGTTGTTTCTCTCTTTGATTTTCTGCATTAGTGAAGGATGAAGGGCAACCAATTTTATCTCAGTGGTATAGTTCATGGGCTAGAAACTGCTTACCACAGATGGGTACTATAGTAGACAGTATCCTTATTTACAGAGTCATGTCCAGGAATTCTCCTGGGAAAAGGAAACTTTGTATAGATGAGGTTGTGCTTGATGACAGACAAATGGAAAAGCAGAGAAATGGAAAAAGAAGACATGCAGAACTTTGGTGATGCTCCATGGGTGTGCACTCCTCTTGTTCTTGGATACTGTGCAAGCAACGAGAAGTGAGTTGGCTGGACACGACACTGCAAACCAGGAAAGCTGCAGAGCAAACAGAATGAGTGAAAAAGAACATGAATCTGTCTCGAAAACCCAATCCCAGATGCAAGATGGGTGAGCAAAAAAGAGGCTAGGGGAATGGTTCGCTTTTACACCTCCATGTCTTTAATTGCAAAGAAAATTGTGAAGAACCAGGGGGAAAAAAAAATAGGAATAACCCCACTGCTATCCAGGTAAAAGATGGGCTTTGATTTGACACCAGCAGACCATAGAGATTTAAAATGCTCGGGGCTCTCTGAAAGAATTTTCAGACTACAAAAGGCATTTTTTCATTAAAATAGAAGTACAAAAATCTAAAGAAATAAGATATCACCTTCCTAACTCTGCAAAAAGACTAACTGCTACTCATAAAATATTAAAGATTAAAAAGTTCATTCTAGATTAATAAACAGGATGAAAAATGTAAGAGGTAAATGTGAATGCTCAGAGCATCTACAGTAGCTGTGTAATAGCAGCAGCCATGTACACTGCTAATAAGCAAGTTCATGTCTAAATGTGATTATAAGTGGAACAGACATGGAGATAATTTACCCTCTAGCACACAGAAAGCATGAAACTACAATGAAAAATATATTCACATTTCTGTGAACAGATTTTTAAGTAGGGGGCAAAAGATACAAAACAAAGCAAGCAAAGAAGAGATTTCTGGCTGTGATGAAGAAAACAGGACATTGGAAAATGGCCTGAATGTGAAGTCATATGCATACTTGGGCCAGTTGCAGCCTTTTTGTCAATATTTATCTTTGCGGTTTTTTCCAGTACCTCTGTGCTGATGAAGCAAGGATAAAACAGTGGCAAACAGGAATGCAAATGCCACGTAAGGTATTACGTTGGTATTACAAAGAGAATAAATGAATTTGCTACTACATGTATTAGCATTATTTGAACATTAGGTACCAAAAGCAATGTACAAGTGTTGCTGTCTCACTGCTTGGAGCAGATAACCACTGCTTTCGGGTAAACCATAGCAACAGGATGCGTGCTAACCACAGGTGTAAAAGCACAAGAGGTAACCTATTTGTAGCATTATTATCCTTCCAACAAGGATAACAGCCTTGTGGTTAAACAAGCACTGGGAAAACTGCTTGTCAGTTCAGGAACACTGAACAGCAGTCTTGTACAAAATGGAAAAGTTGGGTTGCAGGTGGACTTTGAGATCTTTACATTATGTTATTTATAATAACATAATTTATGTTATTTATAATAACATAATAATTTATGTTAATTTATAACACAATAATTTATGTTATTTATAATAATGTTGAGATCTTTGAGATCTCAACATTATTACATCTAGGTAGGATTTAAAGAAGGTTTATCTGTAAAGTATGTAAAGTGCTCAAATTTCCTGTGACAAACAGACTGCAATCTGCTCGGAGCTACAAGCAAGAGATCTTGTTTAGATCAAACAATTTTTTCAGGATAAATCATGCAGTAAGGAGCAAGTTACACCTGGTAACAAGTTGGACTAAATGATGATTGAAGATCACTCCCAACTGAACCACTGTATTGAATTTTATTCTGAATAGCATAGCTGTGGATTTGCCTAGGTTTTATCAAAACTGCAAATCCACTTTCTACAAACACAGGGCATGATCGTGAGAATGAAAGGCAGTGGGGAGTCCTGGTGGCACAAAGTCCCTCCGCTGGGAGACAGCTTATCAGACTCAGCAAAAACCAGGCCACTGAACAGCTGACAGACATTGGAACAGGCTTTTTCAAACTAGACTATCAAAAAGCCCACATAACGAGGTAGCCCGTTATTGCAGAAAATATTTTTTGATTAAACATTAAACTACCTGGAAGACATGAACAATATTTTCCTGGTGACAAAATTCGTATAGACCTGAAAAAACATTCCTCCATTTCGAGCAAAATAAGAAAAAAACTGAAATATGTGTGAATGATTTTCTACACTTTAAGAAATTACAAAACAAGGGTTAAATCAGCAGTTGCGGGGTTGTTTAAATTTTATTGTGTCCAAGAGAAATGAAGTATTGCCAAGTCCTTGCAAGGGCTGATGTTATCCAGAAGAATTATTACATGACTGCTACAAATTCCATACAGGACACATTATCAAATGTTCTGTTTAACATCATAATTGCACTGCAGTGTGATGTTACAGTGATGTTATAGAAAGTGTGAGTTCCCCCTGGTGTCTTCTGACGGAGCCAACAAAGATCTCAAGGCGCAGAGGGCTGAAAAAGAAAGCAGGGTATTTAGCATGACAGCAGGTGTACTTCTGATTCAGAGACTGGAATGACAACAGGTCAGAAAGAAGAAGAGAATAAATCCTTTAGAGGATTTGGAAAAAATAGTGTCACTGATACCGCAGCACTTGAGGTTGGAGGTTTATCAGTCCCATTTCTAATAGTTGAACATTCGTTATTGGTCAGGGTCGAGTTCAAATTAAAGGGCCTTCCATCATGGTGAAAGCAGCATTTTTATTATCCCTCAGACAAGGTTTGCACTGATGGATTTATCGTCTGCCCCTCCTTTTCCTCTGCAAGGAGAAGGAATCTCATGTAGGACTTTAGTAAGCGATGCAGAGCTGTGGGTCAGGTGCAGCTTGCCAGACTGCACAAGATAAGACTGTAAGATGAGACTAGAACTGGCACCTTCCAAGGGTCTGTATGGGTCTGTCTGACTGGTGAGTACCACGGGAAGGGCCTACCTTCTCCTTAGGTAACACAGTTCTTGTTGAAGTCTTGTATCACCACTGATGGCACTTTTTCAAATTAACTTGGCATTGAGTGAAATACCATTCCTCTCCTGATCCTATCTACCTAATTGCATTTTTGTAAAATGCTTTCTGGTTGAGTATTTGTATGACCCAACTTTTTTTCTTTATTGGTACTCCTAAGAAGACCATCAGATGGGCCATTGGAACTTTGTTCTTTGAGCCATCCATGAATATTTTAGAGGAGCAATAAAACTTACTCATAGCACATTGGTTTTGCAATAAAATGATTATTTAAACTGTTAAAATTCTTGATAAATTATTTTAGCTGCTTATTTTTCCTGGCAGGTCCTTAAGAGGAAGGGAAAGAGGGAAAATATGAAACAGAAAATAGGAAGTTAAAGTTAATCAAATAATATTCCTGACAAGTTTACGGTAACAAAGTGTTAGCAGTCATGCTGAAGAACTCCTCTGCACGCAAAGCATCATTCAGCTTCTCCTTATTAGATCATCTTTATGAGGCGTCCACATTATTTGTTCCCTGGAGAGCTCCTGGTATTTGCAGAATTACTTTAAATGCGTTAAATATGAATATTTTGAATTAAGCGCTTTTAAAACAGTCCTTTGAGGGACAGCTGCAAGATGGGCAATTAAAGACAAAATAAGGGTTAACCATAACGATTCCACCTCCTCTTTAGCTGCTCCCTGTGTTAGTTCCCAGAGTGGTTCTTGGCCCCAGTTTTCCATTCAGCCTGAAGTGCAACCGAGGTGTGTCTGCACAATGGATGCATGAGGGGTGGGTGGTAAGTTCTCCTGTCTGGTGTAGCTGGGCTTTAAATTCCAAGAAGTGGAGTCTTTTTCTAAGGAAAAAAAAAAAACAAACACACATTTCTGTGGAAAACAGAACAGATACTTGTTTCACTTCCCCCTTACAGCTGTGTTTTTCAGACATAACTTTGCTGTTACCTCTACATCCCTGTTCCTAGGAAGACAAATGTAGGCCACCATTAACAGGTCCCCCAAAGACAATGATGCTGAGTTGTTCCACTTCAGGTTTGTGGCTCACTCAGTATTTACTGATTGTTGGCAACAGAGACAGCTGAGACCTGCCAAAGGGGCCCATGAGATAACCCAACAAAGCTGTAACAGGGCAATTATTTCACATTTTTGCTAAGAGAAAGGAATATGGCTGTCCAGCTGAAGATCTCAGCAAGTTTCCTTTCATTCGTTATGCTGAGGTTACAGGGAATTGTCAGTTTCAGGGTGTTCTGGTGGGGTGCTATGACCTCCCGAACCGACTCCAGCAGAAAGTCACTTGGCAGCCACTGCACTCACACACACTCACACACACCAGAGAGCTTCTGCGGCGGATCAACGGCAAAGAGGCAGGAAGGGTCCTTGTGTGGAATTGCACAGCAGAGGTTTATTCCAGTCCCGTGCATGAAGGGGACCAGTGACAAAAGACGTAGCACAGTGGAGGGTCCAAGGTTATGTACGGGGGCGGGAAAGCATCAGGGACCAATGGTCTGGGGGCACAGGGGCGGTGCATAGGCGGGACTGGGGAACGGGAGCCAAGGGGGAAATCTGAGGGAGTAGCAAGGAACAAAGTCCGATGGGAGAGTGGGGAAGGGAGAATTTTCTAGGGAAGGAACAGATAAGGTGTTAAGGGGGCAGGGCGGCCAACCGGCCAACCGGGGAAGCACAACTGGGGTGCATTTACATACTGGAACAAAGCATCCTGGGAGAGGCCTTTTCAGTCACCTGAGAATTTCTGTCCCCAGGGACTGTCCTACCAATGGGCTCCCCTGTTCCCTTGTGCTATGGGCCCACCGTCCCCCCCAGAGAATAGTGTGTGTGATACTTCAGAAACTTTTTTTCTTTCTTTTTTCCCTAAGTCCATGTTGAAAGGCTTGCTTTAGAAGTGGTTTCTTGTTCATTTCCTTCCTAAGCCTGTCCTTGGAGCCTAGCCTTCCACTAGAGGTAGTATTTAGGGAAAAGGCTACAAATTTTAAATAGATTTTTTTCACAGGTTCCAGGAGAAAGAATTTGTCTATACTGATTTTTTTAATGGTTCTTCAGGAATACTTTAATCTGAAAGCTATGCAGCTAAGCATTACTGTGGATAATACAGAAGTCCAGCATGGTTAATGATTTATAGCAATTAAGATTTATTTTGAACTTAATAAAAGGTATGGTTTTCTGTCCATGTGGTAAGGTTACACTTAAAGTATTTGACTCATTTTTGTAAACTATTTATTGACTGTGTATTTCATATGCAGTTTTGATTGTAATATTTTTAGCAACTAAAGTCTGTTGTAAAAAAGCACATATGTGTTTTTCTTATAAAGTGCATATCTAGACTTATTCTAACTTAAACTTCAAATGTGATTTTTAAAACTGACAGTCTAAAACTTTTTATTTACCCTGGTGTAACTTGTCTCAGTTTAGCTTAAATCAGCAAGCAATTAAATCCAAATATGAGGATGCCCAGACAGGGTTATATAGACCTAAATGAGCTTTTAAAATGCTTTAAAATTACTTTGAGTGACTTCCCTATATAAAATCTTGTAACCTGAGTGATGTATTAAATTAAAGCTAAATCAAAGGTTAGTTGCATGAGAGCAGTCATATGCTCACTCTTGAGGAGTGAAGGGTTTACAAACAGATTTCTCTCAGGGAAGAAAAGCAATTGACACCCAATTAGTTAAGGCATATTTCTAAAGCTCAATGACTCGAGAGCAAATTACAGTTGTCATTGTGGATTTGTGAAGTGTGCTGAACCATGATGCATTCCTTCAGAGGGAAGTTGCTTAGACATGAAAGTATAAAACAAGCAGAGCACGTAAGAGTTCTCCATGCTTCTAGAATATCTGAGCTGCAATAAAACAAATTTGTAAAGTAACCGTGAAGTAAACTGGATGCATTTTTATGGATTCCTGCTGCTTGTTAAAAACCTGTTGATGACTCACCGAGCTTTGAACCGAAATGCGATATATCAGTCCCTTCCTCCCTGCCATTGGTGGGCCCTTGGTTTTGTAGCTGTAAGCTGTCACAGAGATGGGCTGTGCCTGAGCAAAACAATGTGAGAGAAAGGGGTTTGCTGCATGGCTAGGAAGAGGTGGGCATGTTGCTCTCTGTCTCTGAAAGGGCTTTTCCTCTTTCAAGTGGAAGATGAGTGCCATGTCATAGTGATCAAGGAAACCCTCATCAGCAAGGGAAGTTTTCAAACTCCTTTGCTCTTTCTTTATTTGCATGTGCTTCATATGGTATAGCCCCAAGCCTGGACTTTATTATCAGTAAACCATTTTAGCAAGATTATGCAAGAGGAGGAGAACAGCTGTCATTTACAAATATACATGAGTCTGGGAAATAAGCTTATTACTTATTTTGACTCATTTAAGAAAAATCTGTGTTTTACTATGGTGAAGCAGAACAGTTGTACATCAGAAAAGGCATCACATATTCACAGCCTCCCTTAAGGTTTTGATCTAGTGTGCTTCAGCAAATGCAGGATCAGGATCCCTCGTAGCAATGCCCCAGCCTAATGCACCAGCCACACACTTAGACCTGGTATCCTGTCTGTGTGTGTGGTGCCCGTGCCAGCTGCCTACCCAGGGAGCACAGTGCTGCCTGCCCAGGGCCACGGTGCTGCCAGCCTAGGGACCGCAGTGCTGCCTGCCCAGGACATGGTGCTGCCTTCCCAGGGCCATGATGCTGCCAGCCTAGGGACCGCAGTGCTGCCTCCAGGACGCGGTGCTGCCTGCAGGCACAGCAGCTGTGGCCCTGTGGGCGCGAGGGCTGTGGCACGTCGTCAGGCGTGGTGAGGCGTGGGGTCAGCGGGCAGTGTCACCCGGAGCCGGCTGCAGCCCATGTCACGCGCCTTGCTCAGCTTCAGTCATGCTCTTCATTCAGCAGCTTCAGTGTGGTCCTGAATAAGGATGCTTTTCTCAACTGGAAGCAGAAACTACTTAGCGACAAAGTAATTAAATCACGCTGCTCATGAAAAGCCCTCACTGTTAATTTACGGTATTTGTTGGAGCTCCCAGAATACAATCATTGAAACAAAGACGAATTGAGAACAAAAGGAGGGAACTTCTTGAGAAATTTAAATATCAAACAAATTTTATAACTATTTGAACCGTGTCTGCTTGATTTAATTGGTTTTAAGGAACCCACTTCAAGGTTCTAGGTACATTAAGACAAATTGAGTGTTTTCTGATTTTCTTTCTTTGCAAGTTTATTGCTCAAATATAGGGTAAGAGTTTTACCACACTTACTGAGAGCCTTATGAGATAAAGGGCATCTTTATATTCTTTCTCTTTAGTATGAGTTTTGAAAACCTTTTTCTTTGTCTCCTGTAGCTGACACAGAATGTAGGAAAGGGTAAGGAAAGGTGAAGGTAGACTCAGCCATAAAGAAAAGAGAAATCTTAAAATAAGTATGAAATACAACAGGAAACTCTCACAAACGTAATGGCAGCTAGATCTACATTTTGTGATAGGGAATTGAAACTTGTGTAAAGCCTCATAAAATACAGTAAAGAAAAGAGTGAATTCACATTATCTGTTACTTCTTTCAGCATGAGTAGTAAAAGATTTTGGGGTTTTTTTAGAAGATTTGTCTGTCATTGCTTTATTCTTTTTCAGGTAGTAATATTAAACTAAATAATACTGGTATAAATTTTATTTTAATTTTCTCACTTAGTTTGACCATCTTCTCTTTGCAGAAACCTCATCCTTCTCAAATAAGACCTGAAAGCGGTCCACAAGCGGGTGGAACCAAACTGACCATCTCTGGTATAAATCTGGCCACTGGTTCCAAGAAGGATGTTCAAGTTTCAGTCGGTAGCCAGCCTTGCAATGTGTACGTAGCCTGAGTAATTAACAAAACAGAGCTAAAAAAGCACCAACTTTTTCTGCCCTTTATAAATTAAACAAATCCATTGTCTATCTCTTTGTGACTCCTCCCATGCAATGGAGTTCTGCATGTAAGTTTCAGACAGAAACTCACTCAGAAGCTTCAGTGGAAGGAACAGCTGTAAAAACACCTTAAGTAGGAGAATTAAGATGTCCAAAGACTTCTCCGCTTCTGTCTTTCTCTGCTAGACAGGCTGCTTCAAATCTACCCATGCTTTCACTCAGCATCTCCTCAGTGGTTCTGTATAAAATATTAGTCTTCTAGTCTCCCATGGCTTGTTCTTCTCCCTTCTTTTTCCTTTTATTAGTTGCTGCCCTTCTCTTTT